>JAGFBZ010002025.1:0-347316 GCA_018398805.1 Hirundichthys speculiger | reverse complement strand
GAGAGTGGATTGTGTTAGTGTGTGTCTGTTTTTGTGTTTTTGTTTGTGTGCATGTGCCTTACTCCACCTGTATCACCAGGCCTCACAAAAAAGGTCAGTTTTTTTTTTTTTAAAGACTGAGGCACATAGTTTTCAGTTTGCATATAATCAGTGTTCCTCTTAAAACTATGTGAACATAACTATTGTAAGTTCTTGTTTTATTTATCTATCTATGCATGTATACATCATAGATGCATATCTACATGGATGCATGTTTACTCAGTAAATACATTTCTAAAGGTGTTATTGCAATGAAAATTTCACCAGATGCTGGTAACATGCAATCCACACATGCAAAGGAATTGAACCATAGATGTTCAAAAAAATGCAATATGTGAAATAACACAGGGAAAAAGTATTGAAAACATGAAGAAAGAGAGGTGCAAAAGGGCATTAAAAAAAAGCCAAGACACTCGCTGAAATCAATCAGTAATTAGAAAGCAATCCTGCCCCTTGTCAGTGCAAATTAATATCAGGTCGTTCAGTCCCAACTGATGGCCTATAAAAAGGTGTCTCATTAGAAATATCTCAGGAAGGATTAAAGCAAAAAGCTCTTTCAAGGCCTTCCTAACCTTACTGTGGCAAGAGATACTGATGGTATTGATTATCGAAGGATTTCTAAACTTCTGAACATTCCATTGAGCTCCACTTGGGCCATAATCTAGAAGTAGAAAGAACACAACTTCACTATAAGCCAGCTACACCAGGTGCTCCTTGCAAGATTTCTGACAGAGGAGTGAAATGAATTATCAGAAGAGTTTTCCAAAAGCCAAGGACCACTTGTGGAGAGCTTCAGAAAGACATGGAATCCGTGGATTCAGTTGTTTTAAAGAAAACAATAAGTGATGCACTCAACTACCATGGCCTGTATGCACACTCAGCACACAGGACTCCAGTTTGCAGCACAACATTTGGACAAGTCTATGAAATACTGGGAGAATATAGTCTGATTAGATGAGACCAAAACTGAACTCTCTGGATGCCCCAAAAACACCATACCAACAGTGAAGTTTGGAGGTGGGAACATCGTGGCATCAGGCTATTTTTCAGCATACAGTACTCACCAAGTTCATGTAATTGAAGGAAGGATAAAGGGAAAAATTTAGAGACATTAATGATAAAAATTTGCTGCCATCAACCAGGATGATGAAGATGAAATAAGGGTAGACATTTCAGTGATCCCAAACACTCAGTCAAGGAAACTCTCAACTGGTTTTAGAGAAAGATGAAGCTTCTAGAATGGCCCAGTCAATCACCTTACTTAAAACTACCTGAAGATCTACGGAAATAACTGGTGATGCATGATATTATTGGTAGCATATCGGTAAGGCCCCGATAATCGCCAAAAAATGCAGTATCAGTATCAAACCGGTGTCAGAATAAACCCGATAATTTTCACTGATAAAATAATAACGTGCCTCCTCCAATGCCTTGGTAACATAATCAGAGGCACCTCAGCACTGTAGTCTTCTCCCCAGCAGGTGGCAGCAGTGTGCTCAGTATGCTATGAAAGCAGGAAATAGATGCACTCACATGCGAGGAAGGAAAACTAACAACGAGAGCGAAAGCAAGAAAAATGTCTCTGCTGTGGAATTTTTTTAAGTCAGTGAAATTGACGTGAGAGCGCGAGAAGGGAATAAACCGTCGTCATTCAATACCACAAACTTAAAGACCCACCTGAAGAGCAAGCACCTTGAAAAGTTCAATGAGCTGAAAGCGGCAGAGACTGAGGCAGTGAAACAGAAAAAAACAAACGCCAACCGCCGCCCCACTCCCGCCACACAGCTGTCTGTTGGGGAGTTTCTTGAAAAAGTAAAACCATTTTGGCCGTGACAACCCAAAGGTAAAGGTATTAAATACTAAAGTGATGGAGTTTATTGCACTCGATAATCAACCAATTTCAGTAGTGGAAGATGCGGGATTCCACCGTCTGGTTTCACAACTAGAGCCCCGCTAGAATCTACCTAGCCGGCGCTACTTTTCAGATGTCGGTTTAACGGAGCTCAACGACCAGGTCACGGCACACGTTAAAGAACTCCTTGCTGCCAACAGTCACATAAGCTTCACAACAGATATTTGGACTTCTGATGTGAGCCCAATAAGCATGTTAAGCTTAATGGCCCAGTGGATCGAAGAAGATTTCACTCTACAAAAAGCTGTTTTACATACACAGGAATGCCGTGGATCACACACCGCAGCTAACATTGCATCTGCATTCAAAAACATGTTCGCAAAGTGGGGTATTCCTAAAGAGAAGGTACATGTTATCCTGCGGGACAATGCTCGCAACATGGCTAGGGCAGCATCAGATAGTGATTATGCAAGTTTGCTAAGCATGGCTCATAGCCTGCAACTGGTGGTGAATGAAGGTGTCCTGTCGCAGCAAAGCATCAGCAACATACTGATAGTGGTGGAGAAAAATAGTAGGGCATTTCAAGCACTCCCAGCTTGCAAACAGCCAGCTACAAGATGTGTAGATCAGCCTGGGAATGAAACCCAAGAGGCTCCAGCAAGACATTGTAACTAGATGGAATTCTACGTTTTATATGATGGAGAGCTTGCTGGAGCAGAGGCGTGCACTCGGTGTATATGCCACTGATTACGAGTTGCCTTCAACTCTGAACGCAACCCAGTGGGGAGTCATGGAGAATATGCTCTCAATACTTGCACCCTTCGAGGAACTGACCAGAGAAATCAGTTTATCTATGGCCTGTGTATCTGACGGTATTCCTTCTATCTTGGCACTGACGGGAACCGTCGTTTTGCTGACATCCAACCAGAACCCCTGTACTGCATGACAACTCTACTGGACCCCCGAGATAAAGACCGTTACTTTGACAGAGAGAATAAACGAAGTGTTCTCGACATGTTGAAGGCCGCTGTGGACAAGTTGGAGACATGCAGCAGTGCTGGTGAGCACGCAGAGCGCACCACAGAGCCAGAGCCAGAGCCAGGTGAGACCAGCCAGGACGAGGACGTGGAGCCAGAAGAGACAGATGATCGGCCACAGAAGAAGTCCAGGAGGTCTTTAGGTGACATGTTTAATGAAATCCTGGAGGAGACTGGGACCCTGGACTCAGAGCCCAAAATTACCCTCCACTTAGCATTGCGGGTTAGTGTCTTATGAAATAAATTACATGTACAGCCTAAATATCCCCATATGTCCAATACTACATTATAAATTAACTGTCAACATAAACGTTGTTTCTTTATTCATTTCCTGTTGTAGTGTTTGTGAAATGTGAATGTTTGTTACCCAGCAAGTGCATTAAAGTAGGATATTTACTCTCTTGTAGATACAGACATACATCAGTGAGGCCCCTAAAGGAAGGAAAGAAAGCCCACTGAAATATTGGAAAGAAAACAAGGACCGTCTCCTTGCCCTTGCAAAAGCTCCCCGCAAGTACTTGAGTGCCCCCCCCCCACTAGCATTGACAGTGAACGTCTGTTTAGCACAGTTTCTCACATGGTTGATTAAAAGAGGAACAGAATTGCTTCTGACAAAGCTGAGATGCTTATTTTTGTTAAGACAAATCTTCCTCTCCTGATCAACGAGCCAAAACTCAAAATTTAGCCTATGCTGTTTCCTCCCTCTCTCTCTCTCTCTTTCTCTCTCTCTCTCAATGTGAATCCCTGTGCAAAGTGCACTTGAAAATGCAACTTCTTTGTTCTCACTATGCTGCTTATTTCTTATTTGTATTTTGTTGTTGTTGTTAAGAAACATGTTCAAAAGAAACGTTGCCTATCAGCATATGATGTCATTGTGAACACCCTTGTAATGTACAATTTATTGCTGGTATATACTTTCATTTAAAATAACAGACAGTGCACTTATTTTGTTTAATAGAGCAATCTAGTTGCAGTCATTTGAGAAATGCACTTGAAATGGCACTGTCTGAAAGTTTTAGTTACTTACTAGTTGCTGCCATGTGATTGGCTGGTTAGAAATTTGCGTTAACGAGCAGTTGCACAGGTGTACCCAATAAAGTGGCCAGTGAGTGTATTTGTATTTGCTATGTGATCGACTCTTATACTTCTTTCAGATACAAAACCTATTTATAAACTGCGCATTTTTGCAACACATGAGGAGGAAGAAAATGTGACTAATTATTGATTTAACACTGGCTAACAATTCAGACTCAGTTGTAGTAAATGTTATATTCAAGACCGTCGAACTGCATCTGAGGGTTTGACTACTGGTGTGATATGATGTGATGGCTTGTCTCGGGGGTCTGGCTCTGAGGATTCTGCGCAGGATCTTGATGTTTATCGACCACCACTATGTCAGGCTGATGAGCCATCACCAGTTTGTCCATTTGGATCTGGAAGTTTCACAGGCTCTTGACCCACTTATTTTAGTAATGCACCTTTGGATGTGTCTTCCATCTTGAACCTGGTGCCTCCAGTCTATTGTCGTTGCAGATGTTTGTGTGTACTATCCTGGTTACCTGGTTGTGGCGTCCCATGTGTGCTTTGTCTGCCAGCATCTTACACCCTGCTGTGATGTGCTGCACTGTTTCAGGGACATCTTTGCACTGAGGTGCAACTGCATCTGAGGTCGTGTCTGGTGCGGTAGATCCCAGCATCTAATGATCTTGTATTTTGGGCCTGTTCTTGTGCAGCCATGATCAGTGCCTCTGTGATATCTTTCAGTCCAGCTTTTCCCAGCCATTGGTGTTTTTTTTCCAATAGCAGGTACCTCTTCATTTTGGAGGTGTACTGGTTTGGGTTGAGCATGGCATACCTTCTTTGTTTGCTTCTTCGTTATCTGGGTTTGGTTTATTGTTCTTGACCTCCCTGTCTTCAGTTGTTTTGTCTTTGTGATGTTCATTTTCACTTACGTCTGCCTGATTGATTTCACCTGCCTCTTGTTTGTTTATGTGTATTTAAGTCTTGTCTTTCCCTTGCAGTTTGCTAGTCTGCCTCGCCCCTTATCCTAGCTCTGTTTGTTCCCTGTCCCTGCCTTGCTGCCCCTCTATCCTAATTTAGTTTTTTTTTTTTTTTTTTTTTTTGGGGGGGGGGTTATTAAAAGATATTCTGTTGGAAATCTTCTGGCTCTCCTGCATTTTTGGGTCCTCCCTAAAAAGTCATGACTGGTACATGCCATTGCAGGGGCTTATCCTTCAATGATAGCCCTACTGGTTCTTCATTTTGCAGGTCATCAGTGGGAACCATCTTCTTCCTATATTCCTGGAGCTCCATTGTTTCCTCCTTGACAGTGGCTCATTGTGATGCATTGTGAGGGTTTGCTGGGAACGTCTGGCAGAGGAACCTGTCAGAATAAGACACTGACATTGATACTGAAAGGGCTATGTTCCCTGCAAAGGCGAAAAAGGTGACCAATTTGGAGTTTTGCATTTGGAAACATTATGGAAAAATTTGGGTTTTGTTGCCTGGAGAAAATGTTAAATTACATATAACTGAATATTTTCAAGAGTAAGCATCAATGGTGACAAAGCAAAGGCCTACATGTCACTTTGTCAGGTTTAGGCTTGGCTTGGTTTGGCCAACAAAGGTTCCTTGTTAGGTGTATGCACCTAAACCTATTGGGCTTGGATTAGGAGCTAAAGTGATCTAGTTAGAAATGGAGACCAGTTTTTTTTTTTTTTTTTTATAATTGATTTGAAGTGTTAAGACAGAGCACCTTATGTAGCTTTTATACCAGTTGTTGCAGTGAAAATACATTAAGTTTTGGCAGGTTGCCATAATCTATAAAACAATAATTATGAGGTTAATTTTCACAGCAGACACACTTGCATTTTAAGATGAACATGAAACTCTCTCAGATTACTGCGGCAGCAGTAACTATTTGACTTTTTATCCTCTGTGCTCTCTGAGCCAGACTATATATCTAAATTCAGTTTTATAAGGATAATTCAGCAGAAACAATGACCATTTGTATCACATGATCACACAGATGGACAGCGGAGAAGTAAATTATGCTGCACAAATGGTTTGAAAATAAGATTTCCCCTTGAGGAAATTCGTCAGCAATTACATTGTCTGTAAATGACAGGAACACTGGCTGACCACAGTTTGTTTCTTTGTGAGGAAGAAAACTTTTTCTTATCCAGCTTTCAAGGCAGAGGAACAGGATAATATTGCTGTCTTAAATTTATACCTTTTAAGATACTAATTGGAATTTCTGAAATAAGTCCATCCTTAACATCACATATCTCTCTAGAACATCTCCTCTTCTTTTTAATCTGATTTGCTAATTATCTCTTGTCTTCTTTTAGGTTTTGCTTGACGTTATGCCTAAAAAAATTGAGCTGTCACAGTTGATGGCAGTTTTATATAACAGGACATGTTTGTAATATGGAAAATATATTTAATTTACTTAATTCAGAAATTGATTACAGAAGCACTGACTGCATTAAGATGTGAAATCTGCAGGGTCTGAATGCATAAATCTAACTAACCCAACTGCCCCCACCTCCGACACATACCCACACAGAAAAAAAGAAATGTTTTATGATGTATCTGATCTCTAAAACATATACATGATTTGTTGCAGTAGCTGTAAAATGTTATGATTCTCTCCCCTGGAGAAACTAGCAAAAAATTGAAATAAAAAAAGCACACCGGACTTCATCTGTCTTCCACTGCGCCATAACTAAATTTGGATTTTGGGTCGTATCAACCGGTTAGCTGTAAACTGAACAGGGATGCTTCCTCGTAATAATCTTGGGATATTGATATAAAATAACTGGGCTGGCATGGTGGAATATATTTGGAAGACTCTGATCTCAGTGCTCCTATCTGAAGGGATCAGCTGCTCAGATGCCAGATCTTTCTCCAGCACATTTCTCCTCATGTATTCTCTTGGCAACACTGTTGATCTATAGCTGTTGATCTCACCCTGATCTTTGTGTGATACTGCTTGTATAGAACATAATTACTCTGTGTGAGGTCCTAACAGAAACAAACCCCAATGCTCTCGCTGCCAGAAACGTACATTGCATACGTTTAAAACTTCTGAGTTAAAGTCTCCATAAATCTGACGTTTTCTCATGAGTAGGAGCTTTTCAGTGCTTGCAGTTATAACTCTCTAAATTGTAGCATGTTTGTCAGTTTCATCTATATCAAGGCCATGAGGATGTTGTGATCCAAATTACAAAGCTGTGACTTGATTGCTCTTCTGGAAGACTTGCTGTGGTAGCCAAATGCATTACTCTGTAGGGCTTATATAACTAGATTGAGAGATTTAAAAATATGTTTTTCCAGTAACCTACTTTCTATGTAGTAGTACTTCTTTCAACTTAATAGGATATTGAATGTGCAGGGTGACCTTGGGTGATTCTCTTGAGAGGATTACTGAACAACCTATCAGGGGAACAGGCCTCACCTGGGCCCCCCAATGTCTCGGCTCCCTGGGCTTCTGTTTGTATTCACCATCATTAATGCTACTCATCATAGGAAGTCAGCCAAATATGTACAAAGAACCATGAAATGTCAAGAAAGAGGCACAAACATACCACAGAGAACCTATAAAGGAATGCAAAAGAAGCAATGAAACCACAAACCACATAACACCCAGAAAAAGACCCAAACAGACCACCAGGAAATGAAACCAATGAAAAGGAGACACAAGCAGCTGCACAGAAAGTCAAAAAAAAAAACAGCTGAAAAGATACACGTAGTGAGGAGAAAGAGATGAAGCACACAGAATAGAATATAAAGATACACAAAACGAGTAAAAACACTCAACAAAGAGACAGAACTGTTGGAAAAGAGACAGAATAAACACAAAGAGCTGCTTCAGTCCCCCTCTCAGTTTGTGGGTGGGAAGCCTTTTACAAGCTCGTGGCTCAAGGGATGCTGCAGTGCCAAACAGAATAACCAAACTTGACAATTTTGGAGGGCATTTAAGTTTCTTGTAGGATATCTAAGAAACAATCGATGCAAACACTGTTTCTGTATGGGAATGTACATAACTATCAAAAAAGGCTGGAGGACAATGATGCTACCTGTCAACCAGATGATGCCATCCCAGAGGAATCACCCACTGATGAAATATGAATTTACAGGTGAATGACAGCTGCGGAAAAAAGCACGTCAGCTTGATAATCTGTCCACCCTGCCAGCCAAAGATTTTTTGTGAGCGGTAAGGTCGTTCCATGCTTCAGAGTATGGGCATGTGAGCTGCTGTGCCGTTCAGCTATGTGCTCTGATTTGCACTAAAAAGACACTCTGCTTTTGAAGCACAGGAGCAGAAACAAGAGCAGGTTTTAGCATCTTTGTACTGGTTTTAAAACAGAAATCCAGTTTTCCCATCAGCCTACGACTATCATGAGCTCTGACTTGAAATGCAATTTCGCCTCACCCACCTTGAATGTTTTATATAATGGAGCCACCTTTGTCCTCTCTGGAAGCAGCTTGTTTAATGGTGTGCAATGTGATCTGGTAATAGGAACACTTGATTTTGAAATAATTTATTTTAAGGTCCTAAAATCAGGTTTAATTTCAAAATATTTTATTGTCTCCATCATAGCTTTTAATAAAATCACTGTGGTTATACAAAAACAGTTTTGTGCACATTCCAATCATTTGGAAAGACTAGACTGGCCTGATGGAAGGTTTATTGCTTTTTATGCTATACAACTGTGTAGCTTGGCTTTATAAATACAGCAGGATTATTTTTTCTTTTACATTTATTTCCATTGATTTATGTGCAAAATAGTCACCAGAGAAGCAGTGGGAACTACCTTCTACACTCACAACTCTTTGCAACAATGACCCCTTTTCATTTGCGCTGCATATGCTGTATGAGCTTCCAGCTTCAGTGTCACAGAACAAATAACTAATGCTGAAAGCCATTTTCATACATGTCTATCACAGTATTTCCAGCCTCTTAAATTTGTACTGCAGCAACACATGGGGAAAGCACAGAGGAGGAGAGCTGAAGGAGAAGCAGACAAGGCAGAGGTCCATGTTTGTGTTTCTAGGCCAATGATGCGTGACCTCTCTTTCACACCCTGCTGATTGTTTACTGGGCTTACATGCATACACTTGTGATGATACTCCTGCCACATATAGTACTTTCACTGCCCTCCAGTGGTTGTCTATTAATAATACGACTTAGTTGCACACACAAAACTACACACATGCTCACTCCAGCGTGCCACCACCTCAACCAGTTCCATCAGAGCTCTCCTGCACAACTGTTCCTGAAGCTAAACTGACAGGATCCTGTGGGAAGATCCAATAAATGTTTGCTTCCTGAACTGCTATCATCATTTCAGTTTATCTCATTTGGCTTCCCCGAGGCACAACATGAATTACTTTCAGTGCAATTACGGAAGTAACCAATTATAGCCCTTATAATTTAATTGTATAGTGTACAAATAAGCATCACAACCACAACCATCAATTTATTACTTTAAGTTGTATTTTTAAGACCCAACTGTATGTGGGGAAAGATCTCAGTAAAGCAAAACCAGATGTGGTTTGGAAGGATTCTGTCCAAGCCAAACCATGAGGAATGCACGACTTTGGCAAGTTTTTTTCTTCTTTTTTTTTTTTTTGTTTTTCTCTTTGTGAGACTCAGAAGTGAGTAGGGAGACGGGGTCGAGAGGTTGAGGAGTTCATTATTGTGATAGGTCCACATGAAAAGCAGCTGTAGTCCTGGGGTCACACATCAAGCAAAGCTCTCTGAAACAGGTTGAGGGAGCAGAGTGGGTGGTAGGTAATGTGTGTGTGGGTGTGTGTGTGTGTGTGTGTGGTGGTGGGGGGGGGTAAACTGGTCATTCAGCAGGGGGCGTTGTTGTGTTGCCAGACTCCTCAGAGTAGTCTCTCATTCTTCCCCTGTAGAAGGTTAGAAGGTTGGATCACAGCCAGTCAGAAAAGATCTGAAGCTGGATGACTAGTTCTCCAGGAGAACTGGTCTCGCACTATGAGATTTTAAGCTTTAATTTGGAATCTGAATTTCAATGGGAATTTCAATATCCCAACAATGGAACTAAACCAAGTCTTTTATAGGTGGACATAGAGCAGACACCATATTAGTAGAATATCTTTTAGGTCTACTTAAATGTATACTTTTATACTTCTAAAAAAAAAAATGAAGAAATCATCTGAAAGATTGACTACACATGCTATTTCACTTAATAACTGTGGTTATACTGATGTATGTGCACACTCGCAAATACACAAGCAACCAAAACCAACCTATAAATCCAGCTGAGGTAGAATATTTTACTGGCTTTGCCAAAAAAGTCTATTTGGTCAGAGTTTCAAATCACCATCTCTGTGGCTGAAAAACCTATTAAAAATTTGCAAGGCTGTAGGTTCCACAGATGAGAGCATCCAAGTTTATATCACATGTTATTCCTTCTTTCTTTAATTCCTTCTTTTAAGATTCAGCATTCGGTAAGTGATTTTTTATATATTTTTTTAAGTCTTATTTTAATTTTATTCCTAACCTGTTCTGCTAGTAAGCCTTCTTTGTTCCAAATTTCCCCTATTGAAAAATTTATCTGACCTTCTCATTGGAGGCATGTTGTGTGGCACTTTCTGGAACACGTCAAGCCCCCACCCCCCACTTCTCTGATGTAAGGATTACCAGGTGTTGACCCAGAATCCATTATCTCCTACTAGAGCCCGTCTTTTCTCCTTTTTTTCCTGTGTGCATGTATGTTCCCCTGTGTCCGTATGTTTTTGAGAATGCCCTTTAGCTGATGGTTTGTGGCTTGATTGTTGAATTTATTAGCTAAAATAATGTGAACATTAAAAAAGTCACTTTTGAGAATGGAAAATCCACTTTATATTTCGATGTGACAAAACAACTCTGGAGCAGGTTATTTAAATGTTTCAAAATGCATTTAGACTCTTTGGTGTATGCGCTCTAAAGATTCAGCTTGGCTTTTTTTTTTGCATTCCTGTTTGTTGTAATAAGATGCATCAAATAATGTTCATTTTAGAAAAAAGAGGCTTTTTCCTGGACAACCCTTTAATCAAGCCAGAATGAAGCAGTGTTTTTCAAATTAAGTTGTCCTGAATGCTCAAATATGCTAACTGACTCTGAGATGGAGTTAGAGGTTTTTGTTTTTTGTTTGTTTGTTTGTTTGTTTTTTTAAACACTGAACAGTATGACTTTGGAGTGAATCTGCTGGGACCTCAACCTCTTGGAAGATCGTCTTAAATGTTTTTCACTTGACAATAATCTCTAAGTGCAGAATGATGGACTTCCATTCAGAAATGACCTCATAATCCTAATTAGACTGATGGGCGGCAACAATTGCATGTCTTAGCTCAGTGGTGCGCAAACTGTGGTACGCATACCACCAGTGGTACGCGAGTGCGCTCTCTTTGGTGGTACGCGGGGGAACGTCATGACTTTTCACATTTTTTCCACATTTTCACTTAAAAAAAAAAATACTGGAAACATACAATGCATTATAAATACAACATTTCAAACAAAATGTGTAGCTTGAGATAATTAAAATTGTGTATTTTGAAAAAATATTTGTTGCATATTCAGTTGCAGTGCAGATGTAACTACTTTTGAGTGTGTTTATTTTGCTTTGTATGAGAGTATGAGTATGTGAGAATTGTTGGACAGAGTTGTAAATGTCTGATTCAGTAAGGTAACAATTCAGGTAATAAATAACCACAATAAGGAATAAACATCTCTCCTGTGTGTTTAAAGCTAAGTGAGAAGGCATATATGGCTATATTTAAAATTGGTCATCATGGTGGTACTCAGAGAGCTGAACAGTTTCTCAGATGGTACGCAGCATTAAAAGTTTGAGAACTACTGTCTTAGCTCATTGCTGATGCCTTTCCTTTTTGGGGTTGTGTGAACAAATCTGAACACTCCAGATCAGCAAACTGCTCAGTTCTTGCTTCTATACAGGATCACACCTGCGAATCATCAATTAATTTTTAAACCTTGTGAGGACCTCCATAATTATTTTTTATTGTGCTCTGTACAGTCTGTACTTCTGTATTTTGCTGCTTGCCCTGTTGTATTATGTTTAAAAAAAAATAGTGTTTCATATTCAGTCTGGCGTTCCAAGGATCTTCTTTCTTTCTCTTTTTAATTTTTTTTTTTTTTTGTTTGTTTTTTTTTGCTGTAACCTTGGGTCTGTGATGGATTTTAAGTTGTTTTTGTTCTTTCTTGTTGTTGTTGTCGTTTTAATGATTCTTTTTAGAATGTAAAGCACTTTGTGTTACTTCGGTATGAAAAGGGCTTTATACATAAATTTGATTTGATTTGAGTTATGGAGCCATTTTATCCTCAAAATACAAATTAGACAGGAAAACGCAACAAAGAAACTTTGGCAAAATATGAAAATACAGGAAGCACTGATGAAAAGACTTTGCTAATGTAGCAAGTTTTTTAGATCTGATGTTACTTTATTTCATGTGAATCTTTCAGTTTCTTCTCAGAGGAAAGCAATGTTTGCCAGCATAAATGATGGTGCTCTGTCTTATGTAAGGACAAATCTGTATTTAGCAGTTGAAATAATTTTAACTTTCTGCATTTCAAGAGAAAGAACAACTAGTTTGTCAATCATACACACTTACTATTAACAATTCTGGAAATGTAACACGTAACTATGATGTCCATACACAAACATTAATATCAAACACTGTAGCTTTGTGAAATCTGGTTGTGTTGAAGATACAGGTGAGCGCCTTTCAGTATTGGTGACTTAAAAATACACAATATTTCTGACACATTCTCCAAAAGAAGTGGTAAAGGGGACCCTGTATGATTATATATAATAACAAGGGATTCTGAAAAATAGTAATAGTATTGCAGAAGGTATTGCAGTACTGCACGTACTGCAAAAAGTGGAATCCACTGGGTGGCAGCACTGGTCGAAACATGTCACGACTACTGCATTTGGGCTTTTAGGTGTAATGTACTGCGATGGACTGGAGACCTGTCCAGGGTGTACCTCTGCCTTTCACCCGAAGAGAGCTGGGATAAGCTCCAGAAGATCCCCGTGACTCGAAATAGGACTAAACAGGCGTGGATACTGCATGGATGGAGTGCTATCAACTTCCAGTTTTCATGTGACTTTGTGAACTGTCACTGACTGGTAAGACGCCTATTTAGTGCAAGAGTATGAACAAAATGGGGGAGGCTATTGACAAGTTGAACTTCATGTGAGACTTTCCTGTCAACTCATCAAGGAGCAGATCAACTTATGAAAAACTTATGTCTGCAAAGCCCTGGATGAGTGTGAGCTCTTCCCCCTACATGTGATATTCTGCAGTATTCAGGTCACCCCATGTATAAAAGTGAGACTGCCTTCAATAAGCACAGCTATAATATCTATTTTTAAAAGTTGTGACTACGACCATTGAAAACATAGTAAAAATCTTGTCCTTTTTTATGACTTTTCTGCAAATCTCTGGAATATCCTTTCATGTAGGATCCTTCTTGGAGGCTTTACGATCCAATGAAGCCCCCCCATGACCACTCTTCTCCCCTACCCTGGATATTTTTCATCCTGCACCTGGTGTCTGTCAAGCGAAGCCAATACAAAAGGCCAGTTGAGGCATATCCTTTAAGAGGGTCATGTGTTAGGATTTCCTTTCACTTTTTCTTTCCCTTGAACTTCTGAAGGATGAGCATGATCTTAAATGCCTCAGCCTGAGAAAAGGTCAAAACATGAAAACTACTCACAGAGTCTTCTGTTCCAGTGGTTCAGCAGAGCATGTGGGAAGGACTTGTTTTTTTCTCCGCATGTGTGAGTTTCCTCCTGTTTGTCTTCAACTGGAGCGTTTAAACCTTTGATAGGGTTGTCACTTCAACAGGCCAGAGGAAGATGGAGACGAACAAGAATGTGCTGTATGTGATGAATAAATGCGTTTGCTCATCAAACATTTTCAGTTGTCTTGTGCGAAGTCACTTCTTTTGCTTTGGCGTGAATGCAGCTTCTGCTTGGGGCAATCAGGCAAATTTGTATCAGTGCCTCCTCCTTTCTCCTTTCAGTTAATTGTCATAATTGTTTACATGGCCACCACTGCCCTTGTTATCCCAATCAGGCCTTGAAGCCATTAAAACTGCCATTGCCAACCCCTTTCTTTTTAAATTATGTCATAATGGTGTCAAAATCCTCCCCTGAAAAAAAGCCCAAATTCACAGGGACGTTTCTGAAAGCAACAGCAGAGTTTAAGGTGTTAAGAAGCTTTGAGGTGGTTAGTGGTTACAAGTACATCTTGGAACTGCAATTGAAAGTTGCAAAAGTGATTTCAGGATGATTGTTACCGCTGCTGAATGAGAATGCCTACTGTTGTTAAACTCCTGAACTGATTTTAATTTCAAGGAACAACAAATGGCTGGCTCCACGCCACCAAGGCTTTTATTTTCCCAAGCTCCCTCATCGTCTGAGAGCCTGCTTGACAAGTATACCAGAACAGATAAGATTAAGAGCATGTTTGTCTACTCCAGTTTGACTCATGAAGCGGATGTTCCCCTTTTAAAAAACATTATCTAGTCACTTGACATTTCTTCACTGAGCTCCATGATACCACTTATACTGTTATTTTCTTTTCCTCTTCTTTTTTTTTTCTTTTTTTATTGATAGCATCCCTGCAGCACAAGGGAGTTCTGCTATGACTGTGTTTCAGCCCCACTTGTGACTACTCCAATTGCTGTTCAGACATGTTGCTTTTTTGTGCCTCAAAACTGAATGTGTGCATTAAGGGATTCTGGCATTCCTAACAATCCTCAGTTTTTCCCTCCTCCACTTTTATGGAGTCTGCCTTCCTGTTCTATGTGTTTTTCAGCCCAGACTCAGGTCAGAGAGATGGATGTTGTGTAATGAGTGTAATTGCGCTAATCCTTCCGTTTTCACAGCACTTTAATTTGTTCATGTGGTTACCTAACCTTTATTGGGCCATAATTTGTATTCTGTATATGATTACATTTCCTCCTCCAGTGGTTTGGCAATTATTGGGCTTGCACTCTCATGCTGGTTTGTGCAACACTGGTTGTTTCCACTTTGACGCAGACTTGTAAATAACAACATGAAGGCATGCCCTGTATGAAGAATCCTTATTAGCGAGGAAAAGCCCGTTCATCCAGATGTTCTTTTTTATGTTCAAAGTTTGCTACCAAGCTGCCAAACTCCTCTGACATGACTGAGATGTTTAATTGACTCATGACATTCAATTATTTGGTGCCTGCTTGTCTATGACTCTCAACATTTTGCTGATATTTCGTTTGCAACACATTCACATGCAGCAGTCCAAAAGAGAGAATATTAGGTATGTAATTTAGTGGTTTGTGGATTTTTTTTTCTGGGCTATGCCATGTGACGTGTGAGATGACAGGCAGAGGGCTCTTAGGTCAGTGCCTGTTTATTTTGAGAACCGTCCAGGAGGGGAGAGAGAACGAAGTCTGACACAATCACAGAACGTTTGCTGATAAGCACCACTTTACATTGTGTCTTTCCTCCTTTCACCTTCCTGAATCTGCTAGGAGACACTGAGATGACTAATCAAGGATGGATGGTCTTAGTCCTATGCTGTGTGAGCACTCTGAGCAAAGCACAAAGACAGCTTTGAGTTGAACTCTTTGTAACAAGCCCCTTAGAGAGAAATATTTGCCAGACAAGCAACAACTACAATATGGCTCCTGTTGGATATGATACTGGTCCATACCTTTGCTGAAACATCATGAGGTAGCTTGCAGTGAGTAAAGCGGATGCCCTGTTAGGCTCATTATCATCAGAAGCACTTATTTCCCCCACCGCGTTGGCTTCTGGACCACTAATCTACTCCATCTGATTCTCTGACTCCTTACTTTCCTGCTGATTCTGAGAGGAAAGTCCCTCCGCCGCTATCTGCAGGGTCTAATTTAGCTGTCTTTGCTCTGTCCAATCTCAGTTCACATGTGGGTTCTCAGCAAGAGTGGCTGTAGCCTGATGTTGGAACAGACTTGACCTGGAGGTTCATGTACAAACCTCCATGAAGTAAGAGCAGCAAATCTTCTTTGACTAAGCCTCTCCTGGTTTAAAACCCCCTACAAAGGGATTCTAGTACATTCGGCATTTCAGCTCATGAGGAATTTTGTTTGTTTTTGCATTAATATCTGAAAAGTCAATGCAGATTGAGGCCAGGTTTTTTAGTACAACTTATTGTAAGATGTATTATAAAATACTGTGCTGTACAACAGCGTCTGTCCACTTCTCAGTGGATGTTTGAGGCAGAGGTTAGAAAGTCAGTGAGATATTGCTCAGGTGGTGCCACAGGAAGCACAGCTGCCATATACGGTATGTCCTTGAGAGTTCTGCTGTGACATACTCTATCTTGACAGTAAATCACTGGTGGCAGAGCCCCCAAAGTCAAGGACACAGGAATTTTGGAATCCATCTCTCATGCTCTTTTCTGCTGCTGCCGCCTCCAACTCATCAAAACAATGGCCTGTGAAGGAATGTATCAGTTCAGACTAAGAGAAAGAGACATTTCTGGGCCACAGACAGTAAATGCAGCTCACTCAGGTAGCTTCAGTCAATGTTATACTCCCAGCAGCTAACTGACCAGCAATGGAATCAAATATAAAGGAAAAAGCTTTCCAGCAGTCAAGAGAAAAATAGCAGAATAGCAGGTTGCTGCAGTATTTCATAAGAATACATGGTCTACATGTTTGATGAAAGAAAATAAAATCAGATAGAAAATGCTAAACTGCAAGTATTGATGGTAAAAAGGAACAGATGCTGCTTCACAGAATTTGAATGTTATCAACAACATACTGGAAAGGAAGAACTGGATAAGATCAAATATGCCCCATAAAAAGCTAATATTTTGGGAATACAACGAATGTGAGGAACCTCATTAGATGTGCTCACCCTGAACTAATAACTGCAACCTCATGGAGCACAGTGTGCCTGACTAATCAGGGAAAAATTAATGAAGTGATGTAGGGTATGTCCTCCAACTCCGAGAGAAGGAAGAGAATCTTTAAATCTGCAGCAGCTGTCACAGGTAAAGATATTAGTGCAGAACCTCAGATTCCCAGCTAATGAAGACCTTGAAGTTGTGGTTTAAACTCTCATCACTAGTCATTTCACAGAAACAGCTATACATCCACTCTAAGGCTAAGTTAAAGCCCAGGTAGAGAACTTGGTTAGTTAATCTTGTCAAGTCGCATTTACGTAATTCATGAAGTTCAGTGGCAATTGACATTACATACGCTTTGCATACTGAGGTTGACGTATTAAATACATATGCCATCATATTGTTGGACCACCATGTGCTATATTTAGAAAGAACTGATATCCAGAAAACCCTGACCTCGTGGTTTTTGAGACAAAGAAACCTCAAAATGACTGAAACCCCCAGCAAGCTTTGCAGGATTAATTTTATAACCAGGTGTAAAAATTATGTCAGTGGTTTCTGATTGGGCATGGACTACCCAAAATCCCTGCTGATAAGCAGCACCTTCGGCCAGAGTATAAATAATGCAGTCCCCCTCCTCTCACTCTCTCTGGACCTCTCTAGCAAAGAGCAACATCTCTCTACCTCTGGTGACCTGTAAGGACCTAAGCTCTCATGCTGACCACCTGAACTACAAAGCATGGCTTACAGTGATCAGGCTCTCGTTCCTCTGTGAACTGTGAACAGCATGTCTGGCATCTCCACTGTCCCAGTTCCTCGAAGAGTCACCACAACACAAGGGTCTGCAATCCCCGACACCATGTCTGAAGAAGCCCTCTTGGTTGCGAAGCACAACCACACATCTCGTTTGGCTGAGATGCATCAACTGAGTGACCTGCATGGAAGCACAAACGTGCAGAATAGGCACCCATGCACACCCTGACACGAGCAGCTTCAGACTAACCCCAGAAGGAAGACCGCCCAGCTACTGTTAAGTCTGTATGTGTTTTCATTAGTACTCTGTGAGTTCAGTTAATAAAGGGTGTGAAACTCTAAGATATTTCAGTGTCTTTGCATTGGTGTTGATAGAGAAAGCTTTTATCAGTTACCATTGGATGTGCTCTATCTTTGGCAACAGCGCCATGTGAAGAGAGCCTAGGGGCTTATGCTGTGGACATACAGCTGAATGTACACTGTGGCTACCTCAACTTTGATGCAGCAGTCCAGGAAGAGCTTGCTCTCCAGGCCTTTATCAGGAGGCTACAGCCAGCAAGGTTCCAGAAAAATATCTGCCTGTAATCAATTCAATTTAATTTTATCTGTATAGCGTCTATAACAATGCAAGTTGTAACTAGGCACTTTACAGAGACCCAGAAAAAATATGAAATAAAATTATAATATCAAATCCTTATCAAAGAAAAATGGCATGTAAAAAAAAAAACTCCCCTAGCAGAAGAAAAAAAACTTTCAAGCCAAATATGGCAAGAAAAACTCCACTTTAGAGGAAGAAACCTCAAGAAGGACCAGGCTCATAAGGGGGCCCCTTCCTGCCGAAGACCGGCTGGTAAACGAAAGAAAAGAGAAAGGAGATGAAAGACAGAGAGAGAGGAGAGCACATAGATCCTGACAATACTATATTGGACAAAATGCATAAATAATTATTATCCATTAACTGGAGAACTAGGAATTTCATGCACTTATATTCTGACTGATACATTGTTAGTACATGCTCTCCAAAGATGACTATATAAACAGATGTGAACAGCAACACTGAGGTGGTCAGAGGACTGGACTGCTAGTCAGCATGGTAGTTGATATCCCAGAGACATCTATAAGACAGGTGGGGGGAAACGCTGGGATGGTCAGAGGGTGGAACTGCAGGTTAGTATGTAGTTCTGGAAATTTAGGCCTGCAAACATATACAGACAGAAAAAAAATCTATGTATATGCACCATGTACCTGGGTAGAAGCCTTGACTGAGGCGCAATGGGTTGAGCATGTGCTGGGAGCAAGGAACAATATCTTCAGTATGAGACTGTGGATGCACCGGGCTGATGTCGAGAGCAGTGATGAGGAGGAGGCGGTCAGACCAGCATCTTTCCACCCCAGAGACCACAATGGAGATGGCCAACAGAGGGTTGCTACCATTGTGGGGAGATGAGCCACATGGCACGCCACTGCCTGGTGCCAGCTCTGTGGAAACATGCAACCCTGCAGCCATTAAACTGAAGTGGCAAGGGGGATCTTCCCCCACCACCAGGACCCCACTGCGGCTGAGCCGACTGCGTCAGCCACATGGACTGTACCTGGACTGTGTGCTGAATGACATTCCACTCTAGGCCCTGGTGGACACTGGCTTCACTATCTCTCTAGTCTGCCCCGGGATGTAAATTTCCAATAATAAAAGGAATATCTTATCTCATGCTGCCTGGCTCAGAGGTTCCAAAACCACAAGGCTGGAGGCCCACCCAGCAGTGCAAGACCACAGTCCCTGGGGAGTATGCCAAGATGCAAGGAAGAAGGGTCATCAGTGTAGGGGTAGCTGGCCAGAACACTCACCACCAGTTCTGGTTGGCCAAAATCCAAGATCCCTGCATTATTGACCTAGACCTGCTGACCAAGTGGTGAGCCAAGTTGGACGTTGCTGGTGCCACACTTCACATTATGGGCCAGAAGGGGTTGCAGCAGGCTGGGAAGGTGAAGCCTCCAGCAGCCAGGGGATCTGCAGTTGGGCCAACAGCGAGGCGCCCAGCCAAAGGAACAGCATCTGCAGCTGCACCACCCAGCTAGACCAGGCAGGCGGACCCATGAGGGCCTCGACCCAGTGTAGGAATGCCTGCTGCAGAAGCTGTTGTATGGGTTGATTGACATTTTTCCTGCCACAGATGAAGAATGCACCTGCCCCAACATAGTCCAGCATGACATCAACACTGGTTAAGCAAGACCTATCTGCCTTTGTCCCCATCACCTGCCTTTTTCAAGTCGAGATGCAACAGACCAGAAGATGAAAGAAATGTGGAGGCAGATGTTATTGAAACTTCCAAACAGTCCCTGGGCAGTACCAGTGGTCCTTGCGAAGAAAAAAGATGGCACCTGGCAATTCTGTGTTGACTATTGCTGCCTCAATGAGGTCACACACAAAGACTCCTGCGATGCCCTTGACCACGTCGCAGGCTCGAGCTAGTTCTGCTCTCATGATCTCTGTAGTGAGATCAAGAGATTACTCACTACAGAGTCATAGCTACTGGCAGGTTGGCTGTTGCCAGAGGCCTGCCAAACGACTGCCTTCTCTAATGGACAAGGGCTGTGGCAAATCAAGGTGATGACCTTTTGGCTTCTGCAATGCTCCAGCCACGTTTGAACACCTGATGGAAAGGGTGCTGTCACATATTTCCAGAAACTGCTGCATTGTCTACCTCAATGACTTCCTCGTTCATGCTACAAGCTTTGGAGTCACCCTGTCCAATCTGCAGGAGGTATTTGATGGTATTCACCAGTCCGGTCTCTGCCTCCACCCCCAGAACTGCCACCTGTTCTGACGAAAGACCACTTTCCTGGGCCAGTCAGTGCTGGTGGGGTGTCCATGGGAGCCATCCAAGGTTCCTGCAGTAAGAAATTGACCAGCTTTCAAGAATGTTAGGGAGCTGTGGAGTTTCACGGGCCTAGCATCGTACTACCAGAGGTTTGTTAGAGATTTTGCCACCATCTCCAGCCTGCTGCATCAACTAACCTACAAAGGCATGAAGTCCTCATGCATCAACTAACCTACAAAGACCAGGCGTTCCAAATTTGACTTATCGAGAAAATGCCCATAAAAGCCTCCAATGTTTTGGAATCTACAATAAAGTTGTAACAGAATTATGGGAAAAGAAAAGTATGAGGGAGGAAATGAACAGGTCTTGATCCAAAGTAAACCGCATCATGGGCCAAACATGGTGGGGGAGTGTTGTGGCCTCTGGATATCTGTGGCTGCTGCTGGAATGAGCTCACTGGTGTTTATTGATGATGTGACTGTTGACAGAAATAGTGAAATGAAAATCACCATGGTTTTATTTTAAATTACAACCTTTTTGACTTAAATTAGTAAAATTGCGAATTTTCTATATTGCAACTATTTGTCCTAAAAGCAAAATATTTACTGTAAATTTTGGACTATAATACATTTTTATATAAAAAATGAATACATTATTTGATTTTTTTTTTTATTATTAAATTCTAATCATCCTCAAAATCTCCAGTTTTTACAAAATCATATTTTTTTTCACTCATTTCTTGTTGTAAAAGTTACATATTTTACACATTTATGTTTTAAATATTATGAATTTTTGGTGTAAAATAGCAATGTTTGCAAAATTATAACTTTTTGACCTACAGTTACTTTTTTTCATACTAACACAGTCTCCTGGCTGCTCTCCTCAAGTCAGTTATTTATGATGGCAATCCTGAGTTGGCAGTTGCACTGGCCTTCCTTCATAATTTCTTCTGATACCTCTGTACTTTAAGAAAATAAATACATAAAAACACACACTTCCTGTGACTTGGGACTACAAATAGAAAAAAAAAATTGTTGTGCTACAGTTCATTCAGTGGTGTTGTCAACCACATCATCAACCACAGCTTAAAACTCCAACTACATTTGTTTCCGATTTTCGCTGCTTTCTGCTTTCTCTCTCTTCTGACTCAGTAGATTGTTTTCATTTATGATGTCACCTGCACACCACACGTGTCACAGACTTTGTACACGACCAGGTGTGGAAAGTCTTAGAAGGAATAACAAAGGGTTTTACTGAAAGTAATCATCAGGAAGACAGCCATCTACTTGACAACAACAAAAACATTTTCTAGTCCTTTCTTCTCAGCCTAGAAATATTTTCAGTTCATTTTGCCAGCCACAATTACCAAAAACTACAGCAACTTGCATGAAGGTTGGTAGATATGAGCACCCCATCAAATGCTGCTATATGCATTTCAAAAACCCCACCAACAGTGATTCATAGTGGTAATCATTTTTGAATTCCTTGAGCCAAAAAAAAACCAAGCATTCCACAAAGTCAGCTTCATATTTTTTTAATTATTCCTCCAGAGCGAACCTCATGACAATGTTTGGAAACTCAGCACTGACAACCAGGAGAAGTACTGCATTTTTATCGCAATGTCTGTAGAAAAGATAGAAGTTGCCTCTCTATTCATCCAAATGTCTGTGTCCAGCTGGTACAAGTGGAAGCTCAAGTCTATTCAGTGGCTTTCTCCATCATGGGTGTAGAGGTTAGGATCTGTCTGAGAACATGAAGACGCTATGAGCACTGATCTGAGTTTCTTGTTGGCATTCAAATTCTTATATGTTTACCAGAATATGTTTATATGCTAATGTAAGATCAGCAACATCATAGACATTATATCAGGTAAAAAGCTGCATATATTGTAACTGCACACATTGTAGCATCTTAGCAGGTTAGCTCTAGGAAGTGTGGATAGGGGTAGGTGTTAAGTTCATCACCCCAAAAACCTCTAAGAAGACCTAATAACTGTGGACTGATCGGTGCCTAGACACCAAAAGTCAAGTATGTTTTATCATTAAAGTATTTATTTATTTATTTATTGAAGACCTCAAAGGTCTGAAATAAACATCCACTCCTGCAAAACATGTACAGTATTTATAGGACAAAAGTATGAATTAAACCTTTATCACTGATGTAGAATACAACAATTTTTTTTGTTGTTGGAGTTTTTTACATTGTGTCTTTCCCACTCAAATTAATTTTTATGTTTATATAACTCAAATCTGATAATAGGTGCATTAATTAAAATAGGGATTATCTAGAATAATTCTTGTAAATATTGTGTATCTCAAGATGATTTCAGGTCAAGGGGGGTGAAAACTTTGAATAATCCATGTGGAAAAGTTTGCATATCTTTGCATTGGTGTAGTCCCCATGTGTGCATGTTGTAGTTATTACAAGGACATAAGAGTCTGCTTTTACACAAGAAAAAAACAAACAGGAAAATACAGGACCTTGTTAATAATTGTTAATACTTCTTACTTTGTGAAGAGCCGAAGTGGCCACTGTTATTTTAGAAAAGAAGAAATGCATCATGTTCCATAATTGTTATCAGTTATAGCAGCTGTGGTTTTCTCTAATTGTTTTTTTTAAGAGTTCTTAATTATCATTTCTTTTAACATTTTGACGGAAAGAACAACTGCAGTAATGATTGTTGTTTTTTTTTTATTTTTTTTTTTTATATTGGACAAAGTACAAATCCTAGGACTTTATATGCAAATGTTTTATTCCCAAAACATCATAACAGAGATAATCACAGGGAAACACATTTCCACTGTAATTTTCAGCCAGCGTTATCATAAATGTTCACAATGTTCATATTGAAATTTGGAGTGGTTCACAGTAGAGTTGAGGGCACACCCCTCCACTTTAAACCTCTACTTCCTCTAGCCCACATTTAACATTTTATGTCAAGGTTGACCAAACAGGATACTGACATCAAACATTATTTATAATTTAAATCAGAGATATTTCTCTGGCGGAAAAGCGTGTCATCAAACGTGTCAGGATCAGAATGATGGCAAAGCTCTTTTAGCTGACAAGCAATGTTCAGGCTGCAGGAGGAGCCTCAATTATCCCACATGCTCTCTCTGGGAACAAGCCAATGTTGATGCTTTGCAAAAACAAAACAAAAACAAAAAATTATAATTATAATAATCTTTGACATAATGATTTCTTCCAAGCATGGTGTTTAACATATCATCCTGAGAGTGAGACTTCAGATGACCCCATGAACTGATTTAGATCTGGGATGGGGAAATTAGCTTTTAACATGAACGATTGACTTCTATCTATGTAACTAGCTCCACAACCTCAAGGACAATACAGACAGGTACATCTTTTTCCCTCGTGTCAGGCTGCCATGCTACAAAAAAGGTTTTGAAATTTATGAGACTAAACAGAATATTGCTTCCATGAAAATATCCATCATAAAGATTGGATTTTATTTAACAGTTTCCACTCCACAGTCGAGTTGTGATGCTATATCTATGTTCGTACTCAGCTAGTTATTTTGATCTGATCAGCTACAAATGTGCCTGAATGATCCTCACCCTGCTCCTCACCTGCATCATCACATCAAAGGTTGAGCAGGTTCAGAGGTTTTCCTCTGTTACACATGGCTACAGGAAGGAACATAATACCATGAAAATATAGCAACCATTTTCTGGAGCCCAAATCACTGAAAACCTGAATGAACATTCTCTGGAGTGACGAATCAGGCTTCTCCATCTGGCAATCTGAAAGGAAGTCACAGTGAATGCTTCAGCAACCAAGACATTTTGGACAATTCCATGCTCCCAACTTTGTGGGAACAGTTTGGAGCTGGTCTCTTCCTCTTCCAACATGACTGGTCACCAGTGCACAAAGCAAGGTCCATAAAGACATGGATGGAAGAGTCTGGTGCGGATGAACTTGACTGTCCTGCACAGAGTCCTGACCTCAACCTGATAGAAGACCTTTGGGATAAATTAGAGCACAGACTGAGAACCAGACCTTCTCAGCCAACATCAGTGTTTGACCTCACAAATGTGCTTCTGAAAGAATGGTCAAAAATCCCCATAAACACACTCCTAAACCTTGTCGACAGCCTTCCAGAAGAGTTGAAGCTGTTCTAGCTGCAAAGGGTGAACCCACGTCATATTGATTAGGAATGGGATGTTACTAAAGCTCATATGTGAGTCAAGGCAGGTGATCCAATACTTTTGGCAATATAGTGTATGTATGTAACAGAAAAACTGTGATTGATTGAATTCTATTTTTTGCTGATTAACTCCTATTCATAGATGTTAGAATAACGAGGATTTCATTTCATAAATAGTTTTGGTAAAAATCAAAGCGCCCCACGGGTATCATTTGTAATTTTTTTTTTCTTAGTTTTAAATTTTGTGTTGAGTTTTGTGCTGCATTAAAAGTTGGGAGATCATAAAAGTGATCAGTTCATCTCAAAATGGTAAAAAAAAAAGAAGTACATTAAAACAGTACAACTCTCTGACGAACATAAATATTAAAATATTTCGCAACAGTCTGAAAGCTGTTGGAGAAGATTTAGTAACAGCCACCAAGGTGAAGTGAAATACCAATCCTCTGGCACCAACCCAACAAAGATGATGGGTAAAAATGTATTTTCTATTCACATGTTTGATTTTTTTTTTCTTGCTTTGCTAGTATATGTAGAATTGTAACCAACTGTAAAATTTGGTTATTCTCTTTAAGGCTGCATAGCTATTTCATAGTGCATAACATTTTTAACTTTTTTTTTCCCAGTTATGTTCCATTCATTTTATTGAGTTTGGCATTGGGCTCACAATATGTTTGTGTTTTTTGACTGAAGTCCCTTGGCTAAGTGGGCTGAGCGCTGATAAAAGGAATACTCATTTACTTACCCAGCAGTTCTCTGTGAACTAGGGAGGAACAGCAACAGAGGAGGCTTCAAGATGTGACTTTGATACACTGCAAGACACAGCACGAGCAAAAGAATGCCTTTCCCAGAAAGCAGATCCCATTTCCACCAAATCTTGCCCAGTTAGCAGGGGTCCTGATGCTCCTGACCCAACTTTCTCAGGACAGCAGAGCTTCACTTACCCTCCCATCAGTCCTGTTTATGTTCCAACACGTAAACTCTCATTTAACTCTGCTTCTAACTTCCCAATTTTTCTTTGAATTCCTTGTGAAGATGGCACCCCACCAGCACTTTATGTATTCCACAGTTGTTCCAGATGTTAGAAATAATTGAGAGCCGTGTTCTGAGAAATCTGTTGCAGGTCAGTTATGTGGTAAAGCTTTCACACGGATCATTACACTTTAAGTTCCCTCCTGAAACTGTACACATCTAACCACATCAGATGTGGTCAAAATTTAAAAAAAAAACTGTGTTATCCAAAGGACCCATTAACCCACATTTATTCTCCTGGTACCTAAAAGACCACGTGAAACTCAAAATGGTTCAACTGAAATATCAGACGTGGTGGCCATTAATTAAAAAAGCAAAGTATTTTAAAGTCAGGCTGGATTTAGCTGTTCTCAAATTATCACTTTTCACAAGGCAAAAAACAGTGAAAGAGAGACACTTACAGCTTGTCAAAGACACATTTCAACCCACATTACCAATTAAATGCAGGGTAGCCCAATTTTCAATTTCCAGCTTGTTTTTTTTGTAGTTTTGCCAGCTGTAATAGCAGAAATGTGCTCTGATACACAAAAGATTTGTCATCATACGTTGTTGCTCAGTTTCCAGAAGTTGGTGCTTTATAAAGAAGCCATGGCTAATCAGGCACAGAAACATGAAAACCATCCACCCAATTTATCTCTTTCACTGCTGGTATTTGTGGAAAAATGGTAGCTCTACTCGTGACATGATGTAGCATCTATTTGGTTCATCTCTATTTTTCTTAATGTGACCCAAAGGTGCATTTGCTTTCATCAATCAGATGGACAAAAATAACACATCTAAATGACCTTACCTATGAGGTACCTGGGGAGGCATTGCTAAGGGAACACTACAATTTAGAGATAGTCTCAGCATGTACCTTTATTTCATAACCCTAAACTTAACCCAGCTGCACAGTGTATTCACCTGACAGGGACAAAGCAAGGAAAAAGCAAGGACCTCTTTCTAGCAGAAGGCATAATAGTAACTTACTCTCTGCCATCTGGATATGTACAACAATCCTCACCTTCTACATGTGGTGCATGTTTTTTTTTTTTTGATACATGGTGTGACTGAGCATTAGTAAATTTAAAATGAATAGATTACAACAAGCAAGGCAGTTACTGTGTTAGCAATGATGCTGTAGGTATTTCTAAGACATCAATTATTAGTACTTTAAAAAAATAAAGCAGCTCAGTGGTGTAAATCTAAATTAATTCACAATTATTTGCTTATTTGCAAAAAAAAAAAAAAAAAACATCTGTATTTTAGGATATGAATGGCAACTATCAACTGTATAAACTATGGACGAACTGTCTGACTAAGTGATCCACAGTGAAATGATGAGCTACAACAACTGAAACACTTATGCACTGTTGGACTCGTCTGTTGTATACTGTATGTCAGGGCGTCAAACTGATCCGTGAAAGGCCCGTGTGGCTGCAGGTTTTAGTTCCAACCCCTTAACAAAACCCCTTAAGTATTAGTAGCAAATAAATCCTTTTTACATTAGCTGGATGGAAAAAAAATAAATAAAAGCTAACAGTAGAGGTTACCCGAGAGCTATAAAATGCTACTATTTCTATTTGCTAGGTAGCAGTATTCCATTGCATTTGGAGCTTTTTGTGCAGACACAAATACTCCCAGTAAAGAATGCAACAAGCCAAAACAAGCAGTACAAATGATTAGTTGTTAATTTTACAGCATTTTCTACTTTCAAAAAAACCATGGTATCCAGCTGAGATGCTGAGGAGTGTACGTCACATAGCTCCAGAGCAAAGACGTTATACATCCATCCCTTCATGGCTGATGTGACCTGGGTAAAGTGGCTGATCTATCTGTTCATAGAAGATGGAAGGTACTGAATCACAATGAAAGGAAGGACAAAACAGGGAAGAATGTTGATGTGCTGCACCTCACAAGAAATTCCTCACTATGTACCTGTCATTTCATAAAAAAAAAAAGATGAGCACTGACAGCTAGACGGGTGGTGATCTTCTACCACTAGGGGTGGGGAAGACCGGAAAGGTACAGATCTGCAAAGCCCCTGATGAGTGTGAGTTCTTCTCCGTTACACGTCATGTTCTGTGGTACTCGGGTACTATCTAATAGGGAGTTATAAGGGTTCTGAGTACGTATAACGGGGCTCATAACCAGTGTGATTAGTTTTAATTAACAGGGTTTTATTTTTGGCTCTTCAGCCCTACAGTAGAAGTGGGATTGTTTTCCATCTGTCAGAGAATGACAGAGTGAGAAATAAAACAATTTGGCCTTTTGTAACGTGCCTGGTATTGGTATGGTCGTTTTAAGGCACCAGACATATCTTTAAGACAGATAATGATGTTCAGACCACCCTGACTGTGACACGCCATCTGCTCCTATGATCTGAATTAGGGTCTGTCTCAACTCTGGTCACCAGTGTTAAATGGAGCAGTCCCACATCCATCTCACTCAAACATAGACTGATGTTTTATGACCTCATGTCTAATAAATGTGGGAAGGGAGACTTATTTTAAGAAATCTGTTTTTCAAACACTAAGTCTACTGTGTTACTCCAGAAAACTCATCATATTTATTATGCATACGCTCTGATTAATCCTGCAGCCACTAAGTGTGGTGGGTGAATTACGACCTATTTTATGCCTCTCAGTATTGCCTCTAACTAAGATATCCTTTAGATAAATAGCTTTTCAAAGAAAGCTCCCCTTTATGTGGTACATATAACAGCTCCTTTTTTCTCCTCCTCTCTGTGACGGCTTTGATGGTCAATTATATTTAAAAAACAGTTAGGGTGCAGAAGTAAATTAATTTCAGAATGGACTAATCCTCCCTCTCAAGCAGACTGTGAAGCCACAAGTCCTGAAGAAACGTTTCAGAAGGAACAGTAATAGAACCATATGTCATGCAGCAGAAGTCCCTGGGAAACCCACTGCTCACTTATTGCTCCCTCAGCAAGCAGCTGACATCCAAGAGGAAAAAAAGACTCTGGCCTTCATCCATTCAGTGTTTTTTTTTTTTGTTAGTGAATTTGTGGGTTATAATTTGAACCAGTGTCATGTGCTCATCAGGGCCCTTTTAATTATGTTATCATTCTGGGGCTTAACACGTGACAGGCCCTGCATTTCAGCAGCAGATGCCCTACCATACATGGTGGTTTTGATAGTTTACAAACTCCTGGGCTGGAGGTTTGGTGCTTTCACCAGTCTGGTTAACCCCGGGTACAATTGAGAGACAGTCCAGATACAGCTGGAGAAGCTGCAATAACACAAACAATTTCCTGAAATGTTCAGTTTACATCTCAATTTACATCTAGTTCAACTGTATGTGATGTGGGCGTAAGGAATGAAAAGAAAAGTGCTGTTTTCTCAAACACTACTTTTTGGAAGTAATGCACAAATTTAAAAACTCATCATCTTTTTATCAATTTGTTTTAAAAACCCTTATGGTTTAAGTTCTGAGCGGGTCCGTCTCAGCTGGTTTGCAGTCTGTTTTGTACAGCCGATCGTCCATCACTAAGCAACAGTGGACAGTCACAACAGCATTCAGTTCTCTGCTGCTGTCCCACTGGGTTAATAATGAGGCTTTGGCCCCAAGGACACCACATCTTTCTTGCATGTCCTCTGTGGTTTAATGCTGGGGAGGGTTCAGCATACGTGACCGGACCAAAGAAGCAGGAGGTGGGAGCTGGCTCTGAAGCATGCCAAATTACAAACACTAATTGCAGGTCAGCATCTATGTTGGATAGAAATGTGTTTTGCAAGGATCCAACTTTCCTCCTCTCTACACTGCGTCTGTACTTGATGTTGAACTTTAAATCAGCTGGGTTTATTAGAATGAAATGATTTGATTCCAGTTTCATCACCCCATTCACCCTGCCTTCTGCTTCATGTTCTGTAAAACCATTTAACAGCAAATCCTCTTTCAACACTTTCAGAAACACGGATGTGGTCTTTCCCGTTTTCTCCTGCCTGGCAGCTCCTTCTCCAGTATTCTTTCTCCAGTGTTTTTAATATCCCTCCTCCTTATGTACCCAAACCCTCTCAATCTAGCCTCTCTTACTTTGTTTTTAAAAACTCCAACTCTGTCTGTCCCTCAGGTTTAAAAACAAGCATATCTATCCATTGCTTTCACTCCCAAACAAAATCATAACATCTTCAACTCTGCTTCCTATCTCTTGGCCAGTGCTGCTGTTTATAAGCCACAAAGTCCCGGTCTCACTACTGTCTTGTAAACCATTCTCCTTATTCTTGCTGCTACTCTTCTATCAGTAACAGCTCATTTACGCCCACTCTACCCAACCTGTATTTCTCTTCTTCACCTCTTCTCCACAGTCCCCATTGCTCTGCACAGTTGAATCCAAGTATTTAAACTCCTACACCTTCTAGATCTCCACTACTTGCAACTTCATCATTCCTCCTGCGTCTTTTTCACCGACACACATGTATTCTGTCTTGCTGCAACTCATCTCCATGTCTCCACCTCTCCCTCTGTCTTCTACCCGTTCCCTACTCTTATTACAGATCATAATGTCATACACAAACATGGAAGATTCTTGTCAGACCTCATCTGTCAACCTGTCCATCCCCATGGGAAACAAGAAGGAGCTCCGGGCCGATCCCAGAGGAGCTCCCACTTCCACCTACAACCCATCTGTTGTCTTCCTCGGCACCCTGTTGCATGCTTCTCTAAATCTAAATCTAAATTCACAGTGAAACTCCTTCTAACCTTTGCATCTGTTTGTCAAAGCATCATTGTCACAGCAAACAGTGCATCTGCTCTTTCTTGTCACGAAACCATACTGCTATTCATAAAAAAATAACTGCTTTTCTTAGTATAGCTTTCTCTACTCTTTCGTTGCTACAGCTATGGACTGTGTTCCTGAAAATAGGGACTTTTAGGGTTTTGGGATTTTGACTGAGCCTCGATTAGTTATCTAGGTCTGTTAGGCTTTAGTGGTTGTCTTTCGCTGAGGCTTTAGATTGCTTTCTTTTTTAATTCATTCCAAAGGTGTTTTCACCTCACGCTTTGCACCATCTTTATTGCCAACACCTGTGTCTCATCATCTGATCTGTTCGAGGGTGTGCATATGTGTGCATGCGTGTGTGTGTGTAGTGCTGTGTTTTCCTGCTTCCTTTGACAGTTCATTTGTCTTTTACATGTTGGGCTTCCTGTGTTCTCTGTATTTTTCCTTGTGCTAGTTTTATATTGTATTGTAGTTAATTATGATCCTACTTTGGCACCACATTTTGTACTCTTGTTTTTGCTTGCAATAAAAGAACATCATTATTATTGTTAGTATTACATTACATTACATTATTATCTACCAACCTCCTGCATTTTGGGTCCTAGTCCTGCAAACCTGTCAACATTTCCTTCATTCATCAGGCATTCTTTTGATCTCCAAGATTTTATAAAAAATCTATTTAAAATTTCCACCCCATTCTGTCCAAAAACAACTTTCAAACCTCCACTGGTAAGTGCTGTGGTAAAAATAATATACTGCGATTATTTTAAACCAGTTAGATGACCAAAATATCTAAATAACAAGACTTGGCAATGACTGGAGTTTAGAGAATTTTATATCCATTTGTATGCAAAGGGGGTCATTACTTTTACATCTCAGCAGACAATGAAGAAATGACCAAGAACAATCAATGTATGATTGTTTTAACAGAACACACCAGAATCCACCAGACAAAATATATGAGGAAACTGGAGACACATTCAGCAAGTTCGTAAGATGTGAATGCATAACCTCAACCACTGAGGTTGATGTGAGATTAATGATAAGTGCCAAAGGCTGACATGTGGACTTCAAGTCTAGAAATCAAACCACCAACTTTTTGATTTGCATAGGACTGTTCTGTTGTTAGGACTGAAGTGTGATCAGGACCCAAATACAAGACACTCACATAAAACTAAGGTTCTTCATTTATTAACATAAAGCACTATTTGAAGTATTGAAACATTGTTTTAAGTGTTCTCAAAAATGTAGTCGGTAAACTAATATACATTATTAGTCATTTTTACATGTATTGATGAGTTTAGATTTGCAGTCTTTCATTTTAACTGACTCAAGGGTCCCTTTGATGAAGACATGTCTTGCATTTGTAATCATTTCAAACTCAGTTTAACATCTAGACAATCGTGATGTTTTTAATGTGGATACAGACCTGCCTTAATAGAAATTCATTTGTTTGCATGAATGGGTTTCCCTGTCAAGTTTCGTCATGTTGGCCAACTGTTCCAATGAACATCACCAGTCAATGTCTATAACTCTGTTACTATGGGTTTTCCCCTTCTGGGCTGCTGAGCTCATGTTGTACTGCAATGGATGATGGGTGGGGAGGAAGACGAGCAGCATCTAGTGTCATGAAGACACAATCATTCTTATTTCTATGCATTTCTACACTAATGAGAGCATCATCATGAATAAGGTTGCGTTTCTGCCAATGAATTATCCCAAATGTTACACATTAGAAAGTAAAACTAACCAGTAGCAGTGGAGGAACTTTAAAGGAGCTTGTAAATACTCTACTCATGTACGTGCTGAGCCAAGATGAATTCTCCCTGTCGGGAATCAGTGAAAGCCACAGGCAGGAAATTACAATGACTGCTCCTGGCAGCGGCATGGATAAGTCAAATCATCACATGATATCATTTTTTCCCTCTCAAAGTAGGACTCGATCATATGCAGATGTGTCTTCTCTATATTTTTGGTCAGCTCATCTGTCATTATTGACACAGCCAAAGAGGCGCAAACCCAAAAAATATTGTGGTGGAAGGATCATACCCATGACGAGTGATTTGTGGGCTTGATTCTGTCAGATTCTCTCCTTTAATTTTTTTTTAATCTCATGAGATGATGGACATTTTCAAGAGCTCACTTCTGAATGCAATGATTGCCAAATATAAAAACTAATTCGACAACTTTCATATCATGATGTTTCATGGATGTTTCATTCATTCAAAATGGCACATATTTAAAGGGATCTTTAATTTTATTAAAAAAAAAAATCCAAATACCTTGGTTAACTACACTTTCAGCTAGTATGCTTCATCATCATTTATCTTATCACAATCATTTAATTGTGTGCAGATATAATATTTGGAATTTTCTGCCACAACAGTATGGAGTAGAAAGTGGACTTTTTTTTTGTCTGATTGTCTGTTTATTGGTCATTCATATGATTCTAATATTCTGGCTGTGCTCTCATCAGTAGTAATACTTAGATAGTTCTGTACAACAGTATCACTTGTCTGGCCAAAACCCAGAGAAACATGACATCATAGGGCTAACGCAAAGCTACACTGGAGAATGTCCAGATAAAAGTGGCAGGATATGCGAGTCATTTAAGCTCCATCTGGTGTGAGGACTCTGTATGCAGCGGCGGAGCTTTATTGCATGTGGCATGAAAGGGTTGCAGCACAGTGCTTTATTTAGACATCCATGAATATCACTGATTTGGATCTGCCGCAGAGTCAACATTTGACCTGGAGGGCATTGGGGTCAGCCACATGGACAGCTCACACAGACACATCATAGCTATGTATGCAACTCTGTGCTCTTGTGCTTTTGATCTGAATGATGTTGTATAATATACAGATCAAAAGCACCTCTCCCTCTATAAAGCAGCTATATGTGTCCTATAAAGCATCAGGAATATTAATGTGCTAATAACACCACTTGATAAAAAAAATAAGAAGGTGGAACTCCACTTAATTTTTATTATAATCAAGCTCATTAAATGCAAAATTATTATGGAAAACAAACCACCGAAATGTGTTTTTAAAGGTGTAAAATACATGAAAGTGTTATGAAAAACGTGTTACTGATTTAATGTTGCAAACATCATTGATAAGTCTGGTTCTAATAAGCATCACAGTTATTCAAGCTGCCTTTGTCAAAGTCACTAATGATGTCCCGATGGACTACTGACTCTGAACCATGTTAGTTCTGCTTCAGCTAAGCTCAGCCTTCAACCTGTCTCGTTGAATAATACTGATCAGGACAAACACCCCACACCCACCTTTTCCTTTATTCTTAGCTGTCAAACCCAAACTGGTAATAAAAGTCAGGCTACCGCTGTTTTCTTTTCGCCAGTTATTTGAACAGCATTGTGTGTTGTCGCACAAACATCCTTGGGTTATACTAGTTGGTTTGAAACACAGCAAAGCTCTACTGTCGACGTATCAGTCAGAATGTAAGTGCACGGAATTCTTAGTTCTCCAGCTAATGGATAATTATTATTTATACATTTTGTCTAATATAGTATTACCAGGATGTATGTCCTCCATCATCTCTCTGTACTATCTCCCTCCTCTTTTCTTTTTTTTACCCAGCTGGCCTTCAGCAGGAAGGCCCCCCCCTTATGAACCAGGTCCTGCTCGAGGTTTCTTCCTCTTATCATGAATTTTTTTCTTGCCATTATTTGGCTTAAAGGTTTTTTCTCTTGCTAAGGGAGTTTTGTTTTTACTTACTAATTTTTTTTAATAAGAATTTGATATTATAATTTTAGTCAATGATATTTGCTCTGGGTCTCTGTAAAGCGCCTAGAGACAACTTGCATTGTAATAGACGTTATACAAATAATAGAATAGAATAGAATAGAATAGAATAGAATACGACACCATTACAGAAATTAAAAATAATGTCTTTCCAAAAGAAAAGTCACTTTTATTTTAGAGAAATCTTGGAGCACAGAGCATCTTTACCAAGAGTCAGTTAGACACATATGGTGCAGTAAGATAGGATGGACACGTCCATCCAGGCCAGCTGACAGTCTTGTCTGGGCCCGGGACAAGATAATGTTAGATGGGCCCTCCCCTACACCACCGCCGTTTTTTTTTTTTTTTTTTTGTCACTAAACATCACCAGTTATGTTTGATATATTGTGATGTGTAATGCAATAAATAAGGTATTGTATATGAGGAGAAAATCTTAGCTCTCCATGGCAGCTAAAGTTTTAGTTAAATATGAAAGGACCTGCTAATATTATTGAGATTTATGCATACACATTTTCTAATTCTCATACATGCAGGAAAAATAGACCAGGGAAGAATACATGACATTGCCCTAGGCAAGTGTGAGCATGGGGGCCCTCCCGGCCCAAAAACACCAAGAAAATCATTCAATCCAAAAAATCTTTTATTTTAAATAACACAAGTGCACAATAATGTAAGAACACTTGCAGTTGTGGTTGTTGTTGTGGACACAGTTATTTGAGAATTCAAGATCTGAGATGTACACTTATCACCTAGATTCTGGGCAAAGTTTGTGTTACCTTGTCTTGATGAAGTGCTGGGAGTGGAGGCCAGGGTACCACTTGATGTTCAAGTCTCTCCCGAGTCTCTTCCAGTGTCTTCATCTTCAATATGAGAAGTTGATGGTGTATTTAAATATAACAATGTTGCTGAGATTAAAAGTGATCACTACAAACAGCTCAGGGAGATAAATTCACTTTACCATCAGCAGTAGGAGCATCCTTTGGAGGAAGAGGTTCCATGAATTTAAGCAGAGAACTTTGAAGGAGTAAAAAAAGATCTGGTTAGTTTTCTGATTTGTATGTTTAGTACATTGATTTAGCCTAGCTATAGAGTAGTCTGTAACAGACAACAGATTTAAGCATTCTGCTTGAAAATTAGACAGCTGATGCTTTAAAAACAGTGAACAACCAGAGCACATAAGTGGAGTTTTGTTGTAAAAAACAGGTGTTTTCAGTAGTAACAAGAGTAATAAAAGAGTTGTTAAAACACCACTGCTTCATTTATGCAGTTTAAATGAATATTTTGCATTAGTTAAAACATGGCAGCAGCCAGCAGCAACACTATTTGTTACTACACAGCTATGTTTTGTTGTTAACAGTGGTGTTTCCAGAGGTAATAACGTTAGGTAATATATGCAGAGAGAGAAACTGTTCGCATTCGTTAGCATTTGCCAGCCAGCGAGCTAGCGAAAATAGACCTCATCCTCACGCATAGCCTAGCTTTTTTTTTCTTTTGGCCTAATAGCTGCACTTGTACAACACTGAAGACTCAAACTCCTAATTTATCAAATGAACTGTCACTTACCGGTGTCTTGCTTTTTCTCTTTGCCGCTTCTTCCTTTTTCTTCTTCCGTTTTTCATAACCGGAAGGATAACTTCGTTTCATTTTTCCTTTAAATTTTTCCGCTAAATACACTTTTGCTGGCTGAAGTCCAAAGCCAAAATTGGTTGAGGGGACGGGGCCGTGCCCCGCGTTCAGGGGGTACTCCGAGGGCGATCTGTCGCTGCATTTACCTTTCACCACAGGGGGACAGACGGTGTGTCGTTGCATTTAGTTCCTAATCAGTCGTTGTCTGGGGGCCCCCGATTGGTCGGGAGATGAACCACAAGTGCGGGGCCCCGAACCACATTGAGGGGGGCCTCCGAGGGCGATCTGTCGCTGCATTTTCCTTTCACCACAAATAGGACTATTCTGACATTTTTTAAATTCCACAATTTAATGAGGGCCCAGTTGTGGGCCCCTCTCTCCCTGGGCCCGGGACAGCAGACCCGTTTGTCCCCCCCTATCGACGGGCCTGCGTCCATCCATCCATCATCCATACCTGTTCAGGAGTGTCTTAAACCTGGATACATTTCTGGTCAGATGGTGATAAATACTTTAACTAAATTGGGTTGTCAATGATTTATTTACGGTCAGATATAACAGAAACACAAAAAGAACAAAAACAAATAATTTAAAGTTGTATTTTCTGCAAATTATAGGGTCAAATTAACACAAAAATACTTAAAATGTCAAAGCCAATTGTGTGTCCACTGAAACTGTGCAGCATTATTGATTGCAAATATATCTTATATTTGGAAGTTGGAATGAAGTTGGAATGTTTTTTTTTTGGTTTTGTTTGTTTGTTTGTTTGATTGTTTTTTATAGCACTCTCTAGACTGGTTAAGAAACAACACAATACTTTTGTCTTCATACCATTATGTGTACATCCTGCAATTCTACATGTTATTTCTGCTCTACAAAGAGAGCACTTCAAAGACATCACTGCAAGAAAAGGTTTGCCAAGACATTCAAGCCTTTGATGAGTTGTTTCCAAACCAGCCAACAAAGCAAAACTGAACAAATACTAGTGATGTTTTTCACACATTTGCAGAAATATTCAGAAGCTGCTTCGGCTTCGTGTTAAGCGGTTTCTGTGACCTACCTCCCAAGAAGACCCACTGTTTCCATAAGAGCCCCAAAATGAAATATTTATGTGAAAGTGACAAACTTAACTACGGTGTTGATGTATCATGAACCGGTCAGATGAGAAGCAGTTCAATATGTCTCTCTTGAGGGCAAGAACAAACAATGCATTCTCTTGTTTCTTGACTCCAATCATGTGTACACAAAAGTATTTTTGCCCCCTTTTAGCTGATCTCCCATTTTTTTTTTTTTTTTTTCATATTGTTTCTGGCTGATCATGATCAAAAACTTCCAAAATGCCTGACACTAACAGTGCACTATTGATGTTTCTTGCACACATCAAGAAAGATTCAAGGGTTGGCTAATAGATGTACTAATCTGGAATGCATGTAGACCACTGCTGAAGACAAGTTTAGACTACAACATTTTCAGTGTTGCCTGATTGTTGCTTTATGCAGATTACACAATGTGCTTGTCTTGTAAGAGTTTTGACGTTGCATTAAGTTCACACCGCAGGCTTTATCTTGGACAGGTCACCAAAACTCAGCCCCAGAATCGTCTGTCTGGTCTTTATCCAACAGCTGTCACAAAAACATTGTGCAGACAAGTTTCTTTAGAGTGATTAATATTGCAATGTTAAGCACTTATTGGTGAATAAACCTGTTTTGTTATTCCTTGTTTAAGAGAACTGTCAGTTGCTCAGCCACCTTCTTTCCATTGAGTCTATTAAGATTTTAAAACATCACAGGGGACCTTCTTGCCAAAATTCAACCAAAGTTTGTTCATTGAGTCCAACCAAATCATTTTTTCCTTTCCTCTCCATGGTGTATTTCTTGCTGTTTCCTCTTCCAAGCTTCTCTCTTCCATCTGTTCTTTATCCTCAGCCACTCTAACATCTTCTCTCATGGTCACAATTGGTAGCATGGTACATTTGAAAGGTTCTGGAAATGTTTGACCCATTTTTATTAACAGTGACCATCATTTTGTTTGTTTTCCTCCTTTACATGCCACAGCGGTTTTCTTTCAGGTTCACCCATTAAGCCAATGAACTAAAAACTCTTATGGTTACTAGTCATGATATCAACAGCTAAAGAGACCTAGTCTAGCTACTTGCTAAGCTACTAGCATTTATCTTGCTTCAGACCAGGATTTTTTTCAATGTTCTGCCTGAAAATCATGGAAGTATGCATTTAATCCACCACATATACAGCTACAAACTTCATTAATTCCCTTTTGTTTTTTGACAGGTTCTGTCCATGATTAAAATCCAGCCTTGGGCTCTTCGTGGCTGCAGAGATCTTATTGCTGGGATGCACTTCCAGTAGCTGGATTCTGTTATGGTGTTTTCACAGTGTTTAGGAGGTTGTTTAACTATTATGGATACATTGCTGTATGTAGATTTCTCCATCTCCTTCCAAGGATCCTTAGAAGGGTAACAACTTTGTGATGGCCAATCCAAGTGTGAAAATGAAGTCATTCTCCCCAAACCACTTCACACTTTGTCCATGCCACCAGGAAGAAAAATAATCTTTTGATGGAAAAACCTGGTTATGGTGTAAATGTAATGACCTAATGTTCAGAGCACATAAAACAGGTGAACCTAGACATAAATCAACCCCAAATCATAATACTGTCCCCACAGGCTTGCAGGCTTGCAAGAAGGCAATCTTTGCATATAGTTCAATCTTTAGGCTTCCCAACAAACTGAAGCCTTTTTCTGTTTTTTTTTCAGTTAGCCTTACTGATTTGTGGTTTTCTTGAATATCTTGAATTATCTTTACATTGTACATGTGGAAATGTGTTTACTTTCATTATTTAACATTGCTGTGAGGTCTTTTGAGAATAGATTTTACCAAACATTTAAGTGAGCTCCAGTTACAATTATTCATGATTTTCTTTTCCAACCGCATTTCTTCCTCTGAGATGATGGTTCACCAATATCCTTACAGTTTTTAATAACATGTTGTCTAATTCTTAACCCAGTGTTAGTAATTTCAGCACTTCAGCAGTTGTTGTACCAATAATTTGATCCTTCTGAAACAGAATAGCATCTTTTCCACAACCATAGGATGCTTCTTCCAGCATGATTGTTTAGGAAGTGGTTCCATAATGCACCAGTGAGGGTTAGTGAGGGCTTGTTAGTAGCCAAAACATATATATCACTCCAGTACTTTTCCAAGGGGATGCTTTTACCTATTTGCTACTTAAATCCAGGTGGTGACTTGTTTTTTTTTTTTTTCTTTGTCTGGGTGGAGTAAAGACCTGAAAAAGGGATATGCATGTTTTTTGTGTGTGTGCATAGTTTAGGTATCTGGCCTCCATCAAATTACACTCAATATGTTTGCAGCAAAAATGACCCCACAGAAGCTGCCCTGAAACTCTCTTTTGTCTCAGACCAACACCAATGCTTTAAATCTTAATATGAGTGCCCCTGGCTTTCAAAAAAAAAAAAACCATTAAAAAAACCAATACAAAAGGGCTATATTTTAACAGAACAAACGTATTTTCCCTATTTTTTCTAATTACGTATGTAATATGCATTTTATTTCACTGTGCGGTGGTACATTTCCTTTATATTATGCTATTTCAGCAGCCATCAGAAATGCAAAACAATAAAGCGTAACAACTTTCATGTTAATGTGTTCATATTCCTCCACCAAATGGAAAAGTTATCCAGGCCCGTGCTCATTTGTGTCTAATAATGTAGGTCATAAAATGGGATGGTAAGTAGAGTTCTAATGTCTTGATTAAAAAAGAAAAAAAAAAAAACCTGCTGGGACTGCAGGACCCCCCCCCCTCTCTCTCTCTCTCTCTCTCTCTCTCTCTCTCTCTCTCTCTCTCAGGCAGTATTTATAGGAAGACTGCCTTCAGCTGTGAAGTGGGGGTGTGTTTGTTTTTACATCACTCCAAAGAACAAGCAGGGATGCTATCTCCATTCTCCATCTGATCTGGCCAGGTAAAGCAGCGACGTTGGCAGACAAACAGTCCTCTGGACCAAATAGAACTGAGGTATTTGCCTCTCAGGCATGTGAAGTTGGGCGGTGAGAGAGGTGTACATACAGCTCCTGCAATCAAGCCTTTTCTTTTCCAGTGTTATTACCTATCAGAAAAATGTTAGGCGATCATTGAGTTATTTATCATGATGGATTTTTTAAGCGCTACAGTTGGCTGAAAGCTCTTTACTGAGAAATACATTATGTGTTTATGGATATATATCTTATTTAAGCATCAGCAGGACAACACAAAAATGACTGAGTGGTTACTGTTACCTGTAAAAATGGCTTTGGAATTTTAAGTAGTCCTTTGTCATTTAAACATTTTTGATCAAAAAAGCAAAAGAAAGCTCTTAAAGTTTCCAAGGAAGTTTTCTTTTATTTCTTTATCCCTTTTATTATTTTATTCCAGTTGTGGTTGGATGATATTTGATTGACAGCATCATTACCATGAGCAAACAGCTTTACATGGTCCATCAGGTTTTGATTGCAACATTGCAACATCCTGAATGGTGCATGGAAACATGGGACATTGACTTTTCCCACAGAGCCAGGACCCACTTCAAGCAGGCACATTCTTGATTTGATATAAAACTTAGCATGGCTGAAAGTTCACGCAGGATTAGGTACTAAATGAAGAAAAAACAAAACAAACAAACAAAAAAAAAAACATTTTAACAGTTTAGTCAAAAGAAATTTCAAACAGGGTCACATCACTGAAGATTTTAACTGAGTTCCAGAGGATATCTATGAGGATAAATGTCAAAGCCATAAACCAAAGATGGAAAAAAATAATTAAAAATAATTGCCATAAATTACCTCTTTAAATTCTGTATTTATTAAATCCACATGACAGTAACTCAGACGCTGGACAAAATGACAACTATCCCTTGATTATGAGAGCATGTGTTTAAAGTAAAACCCTATAAATACTTCATTTCAGCAGCCATTCAAATCAAGTCAGACCTAGACCAGTGTTCCCCATAAGGGAAAGCAATAACTATGACCTCAGTCTGTTATTTTGGTAATGGCTAATTAGAGGGGGCTTGTTTCCGATTAGCTCCTAATGTCACTTACACAGACCATTGCCTTGTTTCCATGAATATTGAGTTATCCCTCAGTAAGCCTCTCTCACCGGAGCGATGCAGAAATAGCTTCTACCACTGTTCCAATCAAACTCTTTTTTCTTTTTATGGTTCTCATTAACATATACAATGGTGACATTTTTAATTACTAAATTCCTGCTTCTTAAATCCTCATCATCAGCGCCTTCTCGTCTAACCGGTCACCTTTGAAAATTGTCTTGAAAAACTTTCAGGGTAATATACTGATAAATGGCTCGAGTTATTCTTGAGGAAGGGGCTGCCGCCTCGCTTGCTCGCCTGACTCGTGAATTGGAAAATGTAATCCTTCTGCTTTCTTTTTCTTCGTGTTGTTTCATTACACACAATGACATTTTTGCAATTACTTGAGGCTCAGTTTGAATATTTTATTCACAATGAAGAATGACGAAATTCCAGAACATATAATTTATATTTGTGGTTACAGGTAATATTTGGAAAGAAAAAAAATAAACACTTTTTTTTGTGCTTAAGAGCATTTCTGTGTGTTTTTAACATGATTACCAAATGCAAAACTTCAACATAACACAACATTGTCACTTTGAAAGTATGAAGTCATTCACTTAATGAGGTGTTTTCAGAAGTAGCCAGAGTTTTTTTCTACCTCTCCATCTTTGTTTCCATCGAGCTTCATATCAAGCTGCCAGACGAGTTTGTGCTGGTATTCATTAGTTTATTTGCATTTCGTCATATGCACTTGTTGGCACATTGTCTGACATCATGCATTATGCTTCTTACATTTTCTTTGGAGTGACAGCAGTTATTAGTCTTAAAATACAGTCATGGAAAAAATTATTAGACCACCCTTGTTTTCTTCAGTTTCTTGTTCATTTTAATGCCTGGTACAACTAAAGGTACATTTGTTTGGACAAACATAACGATAACCACAAAGATTGCTCATAAGAGTTTTATTTAAGAGCTGATATCTTATCATTTTCCACGGTTTTCTTGATTATAACCTAAATCACTTAAGTTTTTACATCAATAGCTATGGCGTTGTACTGCCAAAAACACTGCTTTTATGCATTCAGTGTTTTCTTTTCTGTCTGTTTTAGTCACGTGATGACGTTTAGTGGTACCAGGTATTAAAATGAACAAGAAAGTGAAGAAAAAATGGTGATCTAATAATTTTTTCCATGACTGTATGTAAAATTGGTTTATTTTAGGTGTTGAGTTGATAAATAATAAATGCTTCATCTGAGCCATTATGTAGCCTAAATTATTCCTGTAAAACAAAAAGTCACATTTTGTTAGAACCTTATCATCTTTGTAAAAACCACTCTGCATGGATATGCATATAATAATCTAGAGCTGACATGTTTTTGGGGCTGATCTCAGCCGACCCTCAGTGACTTGTGAGGTGCAGCCTGCACATGTCTGGGACTGTACATGCACTTCTGGCAACAACAATGCAAGAAAAGATGACTATGAATGACCAAACTCAGAACTAATTTAGCAACACAAATAGGTCAAGCATGCAAACTATACAGAAAGAATCAACCTGGACAGCTAAATGAATCACAGATTATTCCTGATGTAAGGTGACAGGGCTGATCTCTGCTGCAGCACCGTGTCACCTGAGATCCAGATCTAAGATATTTAATAACAGATTCTTGGAGTTGTTGTTATTATTCAGCACTTTCTTCTATTATGTTTTCTATGTCTCAATATTAACATACTGAGACATATTCACATAAAACTGCATGTTTGGTCCAAACTTTAAATGCATTTGCATGTGTCCTGTCTGGTCTACTAGTGGCTGCTCTGCAGAGAAGATATATTGTCACATTCTTTCACTGTCACCCTCATGTGATGTGACACAAATGGAGACAGAGAGGCTACTGAACAGAGAGCCTGCAGTAAATAAGAGGAAGAGAAATGTGACTTTCGCTATCGCTACCAGATTCAAGTAATAACAAACCTAAATGTGATTATAATACATTCGAAAGCCTCACACTTACTCTAACCATCCCAAACCACCCCGGAAATCTGAAAAGCCAGTTTAAACAGCATATTAATAAGGTTTTTCCCCTCCGTAATATCGCCAAGATTAGGAGCATCCTCTCTCAGGGTGATGCTGAAAAACAAATCCATGCATTTGCCTCTTCTAGACTAGATTATTGTAATGTGATAATAGCAATAATGTCCAAGTAATTCACTAAATAGCCTCCAGCTGATCTAAAATGCAGCAGCACGAGATTGGCTTCCCGTAAACTTTCGAAACAAATTCAAACCTCTGTTACTGGCATAAGGCCCTTGATGGCCAAGCTTCTTGTTATTTACAAGACTTGATAACGCTTTATGCTCCTAATAGAGCTTTCCTGCTCTCAGAGTGCAGGATTATTCGTCGTTCCTAAAATGTCTAAAGTAGATTTGGAGGATGGCCTTCTACTATCAGCCACCTTTACTATATTACCAGCTACCAGTTTGGATTAAGGAGGCTGACATTACCTCCATCTTTAAAACTAAACTTAAAACATTTATGTTTAGTAAAGCCTATAGTACATCTAAACAAGTAGTGTGTTAGTGTGTAATAGTCATACAGTTATTGGAATGGCTGAAACCTGAGCCAGAGCAGACTGGTCTTGATCACAGCCTCATCATAGCCATGCTGCTATAGGCCTACACTGCAGGGGGACACCAATATGATCCACTGAGTGGTGTTCTGACTCCTTTTCTCTCCCCGTCTTTCCTCTTCTTCCTTCAGCTGTATCCATAGTTAATTAGGAGTACCTCATAACTGTAACTCCACTTCATTGCTGTTGTAGTTTCTTGTGCTGTTCTGCTCCCCTTTTCCCTTTTTCTTATGCTTTCAGGCCAGAGTTTTCAGAGTTACATACTGACCTGCAGTTCCACCTTCTGACCATGCCAGCGTTAACCTCCACCTGTCTACATAGATGTCTCTGAGATATCAACTTAACATGCTGACCTGCAGTCTGACCCTCTGATCTCCTCAGTGTTACTGCTTAAAAAGTCTGTTTATAGAATCATCTCTGCTACTGTTTGGCTCAAAGGTTTTTCTCTAGCTACGGGAGTTTTTTTTTACTTGCCATTGTTCTTTAATTAAGATTTAATAATATTTGCTCAGGGGTCATACTCTTGGTCTCTGAAAAGCACCTGGCAGACAATTTGTATTGTAAGAAATGCTATACAAATAAAGTTGAATTGAACTTAAATAGATCTTTTGATTTCCCTTTCTGCTGGAACTCATTAACCTGTCGTTGGGTCAGCTGAAGTAAAATAACCCACTCTGGGTTTCAACCGTTCACTTTACTGTACATATAAGAACAAAGGACATTAAGTTTTCTTTATTGCCCAACTTTGTGTGGGATTTATGTATTATATTTGTGTTCATATTATGCTCATGTTCCGTGAGTGAACGGTTGAAAAGAGTGCACAAGTGTGAAGTATGTCTGTTGACCTGTCATCACTACAGTCCCAGCATGCTGGTTCATGGTTGCTGCTCTCTTTATCAACAAGCTTTCAGCACTCTGGCTTTTATCTGCAGCTCCAGTCCTGCTGTCACCCTGTTAGATGAGAGGAAAGAGCAGCGTTTTCTGCACCACAGACTGCTTACCAAATCCTGCAAAACTTGGCAGCAGCTGTGATGTCACAAAAATTAACGTTGATTATTTGCACATCCAACATTTTAATTCATACAATCATGTAAATACACGCTTTTTATTCTCTTTTCCATTTCTACAAATGATGTTAGTAAAATATCTGTCTCATTAGCAGCTGGCTTCATTATTACTATCTTGTCACTATTTTTTTCTGCTCACAGATTTTGTTGGCTTCAGATGACCTTTAAAATATCAATATGGAAAGTAAATGTGTTGTGCACACAAAGGGATGCTATGTTCATATCAGACTAAAATATTGTGTTTGCCTTGGAGGAAAGCTCTCTGAGTTTCCAGAGTGAAAAGCTGTTCTCTGAGGAGCATGACGGACTTGGAAAAAAGTTGTCACAGAGACTATAATGTGCAGAGACTATAGTTCTCCTGCAAAGGTTCGCAGGTTCAACTCCCAGCCTGTGACCCCTTGCTGCTTGTCTCTCCAACCTCTCTCTGTCAATAAAGCCCACTAGAGCCATAAAGTATTTAAAAGAATATTCAGTCATGATTTTGAGAACAGATCCCCGTGACCCTTCAAGGATGAAACGGGTATAGAAAATGGATGGATGGATGGATTTTGAGAACTGAAAGTGAAAATCTGTCAATCTACCCCTAAACTACAGCAATTCTTACTCATCATGTAACTCCATGTGACACATTTAGCCAGCAGCAGCAGCCTACCCTCAGTATCCAGTGTTTGTGAAGCATTGCTTTCTTCGTCTGATATCCCTGACAGCTTGCCAGAATCTTCACTTAGACAGTCAAAAGTCACTTTCCGTGGCCTCACTTAACTCACCCCATATCCATATTTTTGCCTCAGCACCCACTGAGGACTATCTGCTTGTCCTGCTGGTAGCTGTCAGCTACTTCCAGAACCCCTCAAGCTAACCAAGCTCATTTGGACTTCCTATTCAGCCTGATGACCCCTCAAATCCAAGGTGTCCACCATCGGGTTTGAGGACAGGCACAGACAGCTTTGTGGCTGCAACTCCCCCTTTAGGAGCAAATTCAGACTCTCCTGCCAACGACTCCAAGAATGCTGGGTCTTCTGAAGCTGCTGTTCAGCGTATAAGCATAAACAATAGTTGGAGCCAGTTTTTGAGCCCAGAAGTGCAAGGAAGCTGTCTTGTCATCTGCTGGAGAGAAGCCCGAGCAGACAGGCTCCCAATCAGGGAGATTGGAACAAGGTCCGGGTCCTCTGGGGGAGATTGGTTCCAGAGCCCATGCTATCGCTTTAGCCCAACTATATCTAGTTGGTACCTCTCACACGCACAAGCGCAGGTTCCTTCCCCACCAGAGAAAAAGTTTCTGACTTCAGTCATTTTCTGTGCTCATGTTGCCTCAGTTAAGACACTGCCCTAGGCAGCTGCCCATATCACCCATGCTTAAATCTGCTCCCGGATGCTGAATGAATTAAACTAGACAGGTAGGAGCTTCCTCTACTTGGAAAAGCTCATTTAAGTGTTTAATCTCTAAAGCGGCTGTCGGTGTTCCCATCATGATAGCCGCTGAAAATGAACACTGATGTCACAGTCTCTGACTTCAGCTGGTTTGTGTGCAGCAAACAAACTTCACATACTCATCAAAATCTCCCTTCTCCTGATAATACCAACTAATGTGGTCATTCCAGACTCCTCATCCCAGTCCCACAGGTGGATCACAGCTTCAGTGAAGCTAGCTAACAGCTGAGGGACTGAGGCTCAGGGGTAGAATCTTAAGAATTAGTTTTACTGCTGTCCTTTGTTTAGTAACACTTTCTTAAACATCAAAGGACAATACCAAACAATCATCTTCATTTTTTTCCCCAGTGTTCTATGATCTATTTGGCCTCCCCAGTAGTTTAGTGGTAGTGCCGTTGCCTGGGTTCAAATCCCAGTTGCGTCAGGAAGGGGATCCAGTGTAAAACCTATACTGAATCATTCATGCAGATCACCCAATCAGGGAGCAGCCAAAATGAAAAGTTCTTATTCTGTGATCCATTTCACCTAAAGCAGCATTAAAGATAATTACCAACATTCACCGAAACCAACTAAGAACAGAGCAGTTCTGCAGCAAACCATGAAACTGATGTCACTTTTGGGCTTCTTCAACGACAGCTTTGCCCGTTATGAGGAAAATGTGAATCACAGCGTAATTTTTCGGCCAAACTGCTTCGATTTCAGATTTAATTGTACAAACATATCTCATCATTCATCAAACGCAACCAAAATACACCGACATTATTCGGTGCTTTACTTCAGTTTTAAATGTGCTTAAAATGAGTGTGAAGTCAAAACATTTAAACCATGGATGGTTTATTTAATCTTCTTTTTTGAAGCTTTTTTCTTCAATAAGCCACAGAGATAAGATGTGCCAAGTATACTTTGAGTGTTATTTATGACTCAGTGGGAACAGAGCTTCCAGAAATTCAGCAGTACTTCGCAGGCCTCAGAGAGAAACTTCTGATTGGAGATTCTGGACTCCTCTCCTCCACTCCTCATCCCCCTGCAGAGCAACTCATCTGTTCCTAATATTGCACACTTGTGCCTTGGAAACCTCTGTAACCAATGCATTATGCTTGTTTCTGTGAAAAAAAAAATGCTCAGGGCTGTGCATGAGAACAGTAATAGAGCACACAGTGCTGATAACTTTCAGGTACATTTACTGAGCATTATCAGTGTGTGACGCGATGAATCGTAACATTGTAAGTAAGAGTTTGCTCTTCTCCTCACATTATTACACGAGTCTTTAAGTGTAGTTCTTATAAGAATATTAGTCAGTCAAGAAATTTTTTTTGACTCAAGGTACATATGTATAGGCTCTCACATATGTAATTTACATATATGTAATATATGTTACATATATGTAATATATTACTTGCCATAATCCTTGATTAGGATTTAATATTATAATTTTACTTAATGATATTTGCTCTGCAATCATGCTATAGGTCTCTGCATTGTAACAGACACTATACAAATAAAATTGAATTGAATTGAATTGAATAAAGGTATGATATACGTACATGTAATGTACACATATACATGCATACAGTGAATAGGAAGATACCAGTTAAATTGCTGAGACCCACTGGTCACTATTTGTTTTCCAATGCTGCACATGTTACTGAATATTGCAACCATTAGGTGTCAGAACCCTGGAAGATACATTTACATCCCTACAATGTACACACATACAATCATGCCTTTTTTTAAAAAAATTGTACAGCAATTTCCATTTCAAATCCTTGTCAAAATACATCTGATTTACCTTCAATATTCGGCTTACAAAACAGTTTTATGTTGGTGTGCAGAGACACAAAGTGCAATAAAATAAATTAAATAAGAACCAGAGGTGAGAGGATGTGTCAGCCACAATAAGCTGTGCTATGAAAATAGCGCTTTCTTTCTACACGTTCTTCTTCTTTGGAGTTGTCTGCTAGTGCCTATTGTTACCTATCCAGGTGACACACTTAGTAAGTTTTCAAAAGTAATAAACTAGTCACAGGCAATTGCAAAAACCATCCAGAAAAACCCATAAAGCACACCTTCATAACAATAATTAACCTTCAGTTCTAGGTCATTCATGCACAAACCAAATTATGGAGACCAGACAGATAGATGAAATTAGATTCGATTTGAATGGATGAAACTTTGTTGTCATAGCATATGTCACTGTACAAAGCAACAAAAGACAGGTAGAAGTGCATTTGTAATGTTGAAGAATATTTACAAATGAACAGGGAAGACTTATTATGGACATAAATAATAGTGCAAGATATATATACACACACACAAAGAAATAGCATCAGTATGAGGAATATACATGTTATATACCTTATTTGCAGATGTTTGTGAATAGTGCAAGAATGAAAAATATTTTATACATGGTAATGATACATTGGTAGTGAGCAGGTTATATACATGTGTACAGGTTGTTAAGGAGAATGAAATGTACGAGACTAGGTTATGAAAAATACTGAAAAATATATATGTACAGTATATGTATAGTATGAGCAGTGCAAATGTAAGTAAATTCTAGTAAATTCAAGTTAAAGTGCAGGTAGCTGTCAGTGTAGTATGAAGCTGCTGGTGAGGCTTATTAACCAGGCTGGAGTTCAGAGATGTGGATCCCCAGGAATTTGAAGCTGAAGACCTGGTCCACCACTGTTCCACTGATATAGATCATAATCATAACACTACACAAGTAGTTTCAGCATTCAATGTAACTTGTAATACTGGAAATTATTATTTTTTGATTGAGTCTGGAAAAAATATAATAATCCGTCAGTAAGACATAATCTGTTTGTACATCTCTGCTATGAAAATTGAATTAGCTACTGTGTGTGACTGCAGATTTGGGTCAGATTTGTTTTGATACTTTCATTGATTTCATATAAAATGGGGATTTTCTCCATTTGTGCCATTTTGATTTTTGTATATCTGGGCTCCACTGACCCACATCCTACCACTTGCCTCCCTTGGAGAGTCTAAAACAGACAGCTCACAGAGCTAAACATTTACGAGCCTTTCTTCATTTATGGCCATTTATGGCCATATGTGTGGGTGTGTGTGTATTTATTTATCTATTTAGTTGTATTTGGTTAGAACTTCCTCTATGGTTCAGTGCTGATAATCACTTGTGAGTGTCATAAGATTAGGAGTTTATTTCAACCACATTGTTGCTGACACCTGTAAGCTGCAGTCAATACCTGTTGTACATGTTTATGCCTGTGAAGGAGGTTGTGATGGTTAAACTGCTGCTCTCTCTCTGATAACAGATCAGCAAACCCAGAGCTGTTGCCTGGTTCAAACCATCTGTCAGTAGCAGTTGTAGGCTGAATTGTTCCCAGTCTCGAGTCAAACCTGACCAGAAGGTTACCCTGAGAGCGCTCCCAACAGCCTTCAAAGTTATTCATTCACTCACATCGCCAGAGCTCTACAGCCACTGTCAGAAACACAGGAAGCCACTGACATTCATAAGAAAAACAAACCATACAATTTGAGTATCAATCTTTGGGGGCTAAGCTCAAATTTTGACAATATAACCTACTACCAAGAGAGTTTCAGGTACATGGTAAGCTGCAGGGAGATAGATAGTGGATACTTTTTGTAAGAACATGTTATTTCAGTGCAACATGAAAGGGCATCCCAAAGCGAAATACTTCATCTCAGTTTACCACATGGCCCTCATGCCTTTGACATATCAAAGGAAGTGCACTGATGACTATTAACTAGCCAGACTTTAAACACCCTCATCACAGCCTGAAATCAGATCTTGCTGTTGTTTTTCAGCAAAGGCAAAGTAATAATAATAATAAAACCAAGGAGACCCTTCTCCCTGTCACTTAAAACGAAAATTATTTTGTTATTGATTAGCCATTTTTGCATATGAGACAGATTAAAGAAGTGGTAACTGGGTCCATCCCTTGTTAATCCAGTTGCATATTTTTAAAACTGCCAAACAAAAAGTTTGGTAGTTTTTCGTGTAAAAAGTGGTGGAAAACAAAAACACCTAATAATTGCATATCTCTGTTGGTGGGACTGTCTGGCAGAGGAACCCATCAAAAAGATCTTCAACTTCCACCTCTGACAGAACTTCAGCCGGTTCCCAGGGGGAGGCCGGGGAACACTGAACCAGAATGGATTCAATTCTGCACTTCCTTTGCTGCCAATCAATGCTGTGGCCACAAAGACGTCTGCGCCTACCATGGAGGCAATTCTCAAACTCAGTGAAGGTCACCCTAGGTGAGAAAGTCCGTCAGGCTGAAGAGGAAGTGCTATCAAGCTTGGGTACCTTGTGGAAATCCAGCCGTGATCTTCAACTTGTGCTGAAGTGGTGTCATCAGCTTGCACTAAACCAGAGCTTCTCAAATATTTTCTTCTTAAAATTGTTTTTTATTCTGTAAAGATTTAAAGCGCATCAATCCCACCGTAGTCACAGTGAAGCCGAGCGCTACATCAGCATCGTCATATTTCCTCGTCTTAACTTTCTGATGACTTTATTTGTCACATTATCTCCATAACTCTTCGCCTTTCTTTTCATCCCTGTTAAATATTTTTCCATCTCTTGAGGGTTTGTTCACTTCATATCTCCTGTTGAAAACAACCCGACACAATATAGCTACAGTGATCACTTTTTTTTCACGGTTAATGGGGACCCCCCAGCAAAAATCAAAATCTGCGAACTGGAGCTGGAGCCCCCCGAGCCTAAATAATGTGTTTAAAATATGTTTAAAAACCACAAAAAAGTAGTGGGACACTGCAGCGAAACAAGACAAAGACTCAGCTGTGGTCTTTCTGTTCTCTGGTCTCTGAACCGTAGTAAACAAACTGCTGCTATTGTGCTATTTTTGGCTCGTAATTAGCAGCTAACACGCTAACAACAACAAAAGAAACAGTCTGGTTTTCTCTGCATGGAATGTGCACTTTATTCTGGCACTGCAGGAACTTGTAACATCACACAGGTTGTATTGTTGGGCTTTAGCCAGAAACAGAGAATGTAAATCTATACACGCTGGGCTGCTGTTTATGCTCACTCCACTTTTCATCTAACCCTTTTTTTGTTCTGCCGTCACACGACACACACACTCCATTACCCATAAGGCCACATCATTAGCCATAAGTCCACCTTCTTAAAGGGGCCAGGCTGGCTCACAGCATTTCTTCACTGTGAGAGAACGGACACAACATCCTGTGATGTTTCTGCAATTTTTTCTTGATTTTTTTTATTATATTATATATTTCAGAAAAATCCGTGAATAACTAAAACCGCAGAACTTAAAGGTGGGGTAAGTGTTGTTTGAAAAACGGTTCCAGCAATCCAACTCAAGTGAGATTTTGAAAATATACACTCCCTCCCTCCTCCCAAAGGCTCCGCCTCCTCCTCTTCAGCTCACCCCTCGAAACCACGCCTTCACATGATTCACGACTACATGAACTGCAGGGAGGGAGGGGTGGGTGGGAGTGCATTGATATTTGATGGACGTATTATGCAGCCAATCAAAATAGTGATGATCACTATTTTGATTGGTCAGAGTTTTTCTCTGATTATACCCTCTAGACTGGACCAAAACATTTAGTTTTTTTTGCTAACATTTTATTTCAGTGGGTGCAATGGGAATGTGAAAAGGTTTTCAGGCAATATTGTAAAAAGTGTTGCAAAAAAACAACACCTACCCCACCTTTAAAGCGCAAATTGGTAAGGGATCACTGTAATACTCTCAGCGGACACTGTGACAATGACCGCGCCACTGCCACCTACTGGAGTATATGTGCAATTACATCTTATTCTAGTACGGCAAAAAAAAAAAAAAAAAAGCATATTTCCCGTGGTCACCCCCCCTCCAGGAATCACCTCGTACCCCTCCAAGGAGTCGCACCCCACTATTTGAGAAGGACTGCACTAAACTGATTCACAGCTGAGTAACAAGCGGAGGAGTGAGAATCAGCTCCTCTAAATGTTCTCAGTGGTTCTCAGTTGGAAAAGGTAGAATAGAATGCCCTCTTCAGGTTTGGGATGAGCTGCTGCCTCAAGTGGAATAGTTTAAGTATCTTGAAGTCTTGTTCATAAGTGAGGGAAGAATTGAGCAGGAGCTTTGATCAGAATTGATCAGTGCAGCATCTGCTGTGATGCAGACTCTTTACTGTTCTGTCGTAGTGAAGACAGAGCTGAGCTATAAGACAAGGCTGTCCGTTTACCGCTCAGTTTACGATCCAACTCTCACCTATGGTCATGAACTGTTGCTAATGACTGAAGGAGTTCACAAATTGAATGCTCTGTACATATGCAGGTTGTAACTTTTCTAACTAAAAGCCAGTTGACAATGCTTGTGATCTATGTGAAAATTGATATAATGTTTACTATAAGGTTGTGGGGCTGGGGAGATGGAAGCTAGCAGAGCGTTTTGCCTTGTCTATCAGTCTATCAGTACAGTTCAGCCACGGCTGTAAGCATGGATTCTTACATGGAGTTTTATCTCCCATTTCTATTTTGAACTGCGGGTCTGGTGGAAGCATTTAAGTCCAGTCTGTCTTGATCCATCACTCACAGTTTAGGTTGGAGGAGTGGGATTAACTCTTATCTCCACTGGGATGTTGTCTTTTGGCCTGACCCAGTGTGGACTTGTTTAGCGACTCCTGTTGCCACTTCACATTCCCAAAACAGTCCTCAGTAAACCAGTCCTGTACATGGCATATCAGTTTCTACAGCAAACTGTTGCCCACCGTGACATTTTTAAACTTCAGTCTCACCCTAATGTCGGTTTGTACTCTAACACGCAGCCTACAAAAACAGCTGCTCATTTATTCTCCTGTCCATTTTCAGAGCAAACATTCCTTCATCTGAGGCAGACCAAACAACCCACTCTCAGAGTAAACGCTCATACACAGACATGCACGTTGTTTATTTCTGAATTGAAATAATAAATCACAGACAGCAGGTTGGTTCAGAAGTCATGAGGCTGAATGTAGCTGCAAGGCTGCTCGATTAATTCTGCAGTCCGTGTCACAATAATTCTGCACAAGATTTTTTTTTTTTTAAAACATAACCTAAAGAGTACCTGCAAAGAAAAAGGTGTATATATACAGTGCTGGGTTTTGAGGAGATTTTCTTCCATCCATCTAAGCTATCCTATAACATCATTGTAGGATTATCTCAAGCTCCGACTCTGAAACACTGTTGCCATGAAGGCTTTGATAAGCCCTTGTTTTTAGATCTGGATAATGCCCTTATGAAAGGTTTTATTGACCATGGCATTGTATATAACTGGATTTCTGAAAGAGGAGGTATCCAGTAGGAATGGGTATCTCATTAAGACAGGGCTGGGACCAACTCAGGTTTTGTGTTTCTGCCTGAATAGCTATTCTTTTCCTTCACTGAGCACATCCCCTGTGCCCACTGGCCTTTAATTTACAATTCAAATACTCTCAGAACTGCTGGCTGTCCTGCTAAGATTGATGTATTGGGATTTAACCGTGCAAAACAGCGTAATGGCAGCTTTCTGCACATAAGGAGTGCAATTGGAGGTGCGTTCAAACGTGAATCCCACAGAGGTGCCTCAAATGCTCATTTTCATACTGCACATTGTGATCCCTGCTTGTTCTCTTGGCTTTTATCTGATCTGCTCCTCGGTCAAGTGTGTTGTAACTTCAAAATTCTTACCTGTGGTTATTGTGGTAATATCTTTTTTAACATTGCTTGTTTTCTACATTAGTTTCATTTATAGTGCATTTTTTTAAACTAAGGTGTAGCCCAAAGTGCTTTACAGAGCCAAAAACAACAAATACTTTTGGAGTAGAAGCATAAGATTAAACACTTGCAGTGCATTAAAGTACTATAATAAAGTAAAAGTAAAAATACTATACTAAAAAGGTAGAAACTGAGTCATAGATAAAATATGGAAAACAAAATTAGTGTATAATCTCTGATTGCATGGACACTACTGAGGAGAAGAAGCTTGGTCTGAAAGTATAGAGTGTCTATTTGTGTATTTCCATTTCTAGGAATTCCTGAGTTCCCAGTCAGAACATTTAACTGGAACAATCCCTGAGGTTCAAATTTCAACTCAGGAAGACAGAAAAACCTCACCTACCCTGCTTTCAGAACTTTTACTCACATAGAAAAGTAAACACTTGGCTACTTTCACTGTTTATAACGCTTCTGTCTTATTCCATTCACATTATGTCAGACCTACACAGAGTACATTCACTTCTTATCCTGTTTATTCAAAATGTACACTCGGTCCTGAAAACTCTGTGACATGTTTTAGTCAAAATACCACAGAGATGTAGTATAACAGCTCCATTTACAGCTCTGTTCATAACAGCTGGTTTTACAGGGTTTTACTCCACTTCACTCAACTCCTGTCCCCTTTTTTGGAAGATGGTTCTTTTCAAATGTGCATTACGTGACCTCCATTGTAAATATTATTCCAATGTTTTTATTTGTAGGCATCTGGCTGCTTAAAATCTTTAACTATGAAGGTTCACCATTATGTTTTTCAACTTTTTTTTTTTTCCCACAGGAAAATTTATACTCCCACGAGGTGGACGCCATATGCGCTGTCAGTCGGGTAGTTACGGTAGAAAAGTCTTCCACACTTTCGCCCGGAGCAGTGTTGCCTTCACTGACTGTCAGAAGTGTCAACATTACTAGTTAAGCTCACGTGAACAGAGTGTCAGAGTTTGAATTTTGACAGTTTTGCTGAAAAATTACGCGCGTCTCGTCTTTAAATCAGCTCATTGGCATTTCATTTGTTTTTTTTTTATCTAAAGGGTGGCAGTTTCTGCAGCTACTCTTTTAGGTCGGAAATTACCAAGTTTTTAAGCATACCGAGTTTTTTTTTTTTACAAGCGATCTACTTCATCCACATTCGACCTTTTTTTGATTTACAGTGCACCAATAACTGCGGTTCTGTGCGTAAAGTTCACAAACGCATTTTTTTTCCCAAGTTGACAAACTTTTCTAACTTTGTTTCATAGACTTTCGAGGCGCACCTAAACGCAGCAAAAGTCTCGGTCAATTAGTAGAGCTAAGACTGTGAGTAGAGCCCGTAGTCGGTCTCTGGGAGCGCTTCACCAATGACCAACTAAAAACGCCCCACTGCTCCGACGCACATCTCCAGGGGTGGGGGAGTCCTCAAGTCTGAATTCGGATTTCGGAAAAACCATGGGATTCGAGCTGGACCGCTTCAAGGGGACCGTGGACCCAGATTTCAAATGCAACTTGTGTAATAAAGTCCTGGAGGACCCGCTCACTACTCCGTGCGGTCACGTCTTCTGCTCCGGCTGCGTCCTGCCCTGGGTCGTCCAGCAGAGCAGCTGCCCCGTCAAATGTCAGCGGATCTCCACCAAAGAGCTGAACCACGTCCTGCCTCTGAAAAACCTCATCCTGAAGCTGGAGATCAAATGTGACAACCACGCAAGGGGCTGCGATGCGGTGGTGACGCTGCAGCATCTGGCCGCGCACGTCGAGATGTGCGACTATTCCCCGGCGAAGTGCAGGAATAAGGGATGCGATGACGTGCTCGCCCTGAGGGACATGGACGCGCACATGCGGGAGACGTGCGACTACAGACCGGTGGGGATCTGTGAGAGCGGCTGCGGGCTGATGCTCACGCACAAGGAGCAGAAACTCAACAGCCACTGCTGCGTGAGAAGCCTGAAAGCGCACAACGGCGCGCTGCAGTGCAAACTGCTCATCCTGGACAGGGAGTGCAAGAAACAGGCGATCAAAGCCAACAAGAGGGAGAAGAGCCTCCTGGGGCAACTGTCCGCCGTGCACAGCGAGCTGCAGATGACAGCGTTGAAATATCAGAAGAAATTTACTGAATACAGCGAGAGGATCGACTCCCTCACTAAAACTGTGGCTTTCTCCTGCAAGGTAAACAAAAACAAAAAAAAGTTCTCTGATGGAGCATCATATCTCTGCACTTCATTACTCTTCATTGCTACTGGAGACAAGCTGTTTATCTCTTTATATGAAATCCTTTAATGGCTAAGGCAAAATGTACTAGTATGACTTTTTTTTTATTTTTGTTTTGCATGTTTTGACTTCCAATGTTGTGACATTGTGTCATACTGACACCTTTTTTAGCAAATGTGCTTCCATTATTGGACTTTGTAGTCACTTTCATTGAGCCTCCATATTCTTGTGGCCCCATCTTATGTGCTCATCTTCATTTCAGTTGAAAATGGAAAGATGAAAAAGCAAATTTTATCAAGGATCATAATCTTCATTTTTTGTCTGGAGTGTAAAGCAGTTTGTTTCTTGTTTCTTGGTCGTCTGCTCGGTGACATGGGTGTCAGCTGTGGCTCTGGCCATCTGGCAGTGGATGGATGGGGGGGGAGGGCCAAATATTTACTGCAGTTCTGTACACAACAAGAGCCAGATTCCTGTTATGAACCCGACCCGCAAAAGGCTTGTTTGAGGCTTTCTGTCGTCGCGTGTTCGCCCTTACCCCCCGGGAGAATCAGAACAAATTACAATCAGGGCCGTGGCACGGCTGATGCCGGCGCAGTTGCACGAGCCAGCAGGAGCTTCAGTGATGCCTGTGATGTGCTGAGAAGATCTTCAGAGATCCAAGAGCTTCTGGGATGCTTTGATAATGGGAAGAGCGTGACGTTTCCAGTTAAACAGTGAAAACAAGGCCTGTATTGGGACAGAAGCTCAAGAACCTCTTGGGGTCATGTCCTCTGGTTCCAATTTAAGACTTTAACAATTACTTATCAACGTCATGAAGACTGTAGGTAGCATACCAGTTTATGTATTTGATGATTGTTGGTGATCAGCACAGAAAAGTGATCAGGCTTGTTGTAAAATCTGTCTAAGACAACTTCCACGAACTAGGCATCGTCAATAATAATTGTATGTTCCAGTAGACCGGGATACTGTGCATCAAAAAGCACAGATGTGGGCAAATGGTGAAGTCGCTCACACTGCTGTAATGATGCTTCCTGGGTCTGTATGATACCCATTTGTTTTTTTTGGAAGTCATCCACAGAGGAAAAAGTGTAAGGCTGGATTTAGAAGAAACAACACTTGGTGGATTATAATGTAGTTTTCAAAGGATTCAGGCTTTTAATGGATCCAGTCAAGCAGTGAACAGGAAAGACTGATCTGAAACACAGAAACACAGTGGGATGAGCAGTGGGAGGCGGGACATTATACAGCCCCCCCCCCTCTAATGTCAAATCTGTGATGTCAGTAATCTCTTGTTATCAAATGCAGTTACATCTGTGTTTTATTATTCATTTCTTATAGAGGCTGATTTGACTTGCCATAGCTGGAAAAACCCAGGCAGTGACCCTGTTTCTTTGAAGGCATGCTAGTTAGCCGGCGTTCACCGTGTCAGGGACCAAACGTAAGAAGATATGTTTCTCAGTTCCAATGTCAGCTTTAAGCTTCTTATGAAACAACAGTTATTTAAATCACTGTCAGTGAGTTACTACAGACCCACGCAACCCTTGATAGATAACCTACTTCAGCTTGTTTCTAAGACCTCGCTCCTACCACAGCAGATGTCAGATTTTAATGTCTTCTTTTAATGACCAGTCCAAAAAACTGGGAGGGAGATCAAGATGACCGGAGTATATGGAATAACTGACTGGAGTTTCTTATTATAGTGCTTAAGCTCCTTCTTTGAGCCAGGAAGAGCAATAAAACAAAGCAAAAACAACAGAAGGTCTGATCCCTGGTTCTCTCTGGAAAGTGCTGTCACACTTTCCATCCCAGAGCTGCTTGAGCCAAACTGGTCTTGAAAAGGAATGGATGACAGTGTGAGAGCCTAATTGAGAAACATTAGATTTATTTAGCGATCACTGAATTCAATCAGTGTGATCACTGACTCAATCTAATTTAAAATCATCTAAGGGGTGATTTAATTAATTTCTACAGCCTCTTGGTTATCTCATATTCATGGGTGTCTATTAAATATGACAAAGATGGTGTTAATAAGTGAAGTGACTAAAAAAAGATACATTTTCTTTCTTACGTTTACTCAGTTTCCAGATATGTAAGCAAAATGTCTGTGATATGCTTTAGGTCAAAATAGTATTTTACTTCAGACACCAAAAAAAAAAAAAATGCTGAAAATCTACCAAACATCATGTCTAACAAGCTGAAATGTCCTGGATTATAAGATTACAGAGTTTGTGCCTCTTGGTCACATGTCAGGGTTTGTAAATCAATATGGAGCTTTCTTGTTCTGAATTGTAGTACCTTGGCTATAATTAGACGGTCTGAGTTCAGAGGTATGTAGAAGGGAGGCACGTCGACGGTGGACGGACTCGGAAACTCTGACGGCTGCCGAGGTGAAGGCTCGCCCTGAGTTTGCCGAGTCATCGACGAGAAGCAGAGAAAGGTTTCAGTACAGCTGATTTCTCTCGTCAGTTCCATACTGTCAGCTTATTTTACCATTTAACTTGGCAAAGCTCTGTGCTTTACCGCCAAATGAAGTGACAATGTCATGTTTGATATTTTACAGATTTTGACAGCAGATCATCACAACACACTGCATGCTTCATTAAATGTATCCCTTTGGAGATGTTTACTTTCTTTTTTAAGAGATTAGAGCTCCTTAGAAAGTTTGCAGATTTGTAAAAAAAAAAAGAAAGCTGCCTAAATACTCCTATCGATAACTTTTGCAGATGACATGAAAACATATTTAAGAGCTATCTGCTTTAGCAGAGGGAATAGATTCCCATGATGCTTTGTTCCACTTTTTTGTCCGGTTCAACTCAGCAGGATGACCAACTTTTGTCTTGTTGACATTAACGGCTGCAGTCACTCTGAGTTCAAACTACGCGTTGCTAATGATGCCGTGACAATATGCAGGAACACACATTCCTCCGCGGAGTCTTTTTAGCCCGTTTGGCTGTCAGGCTCTGCGCATGCCAACAATATCTATTTTATATTTAGTCTGTGTCGCAGCATACTGGAGTGGCAGCTGAAATGATGTAACCTCATAACCCCCTCTAAATATTGCTTAAAAATAGAGATTAAGGGCTGACTCTGGAGGTTTTCTGGCCATGTTGCCTCAAAGTAAGAGGTCTTTGTGTATGAATTTACTCAGGACAACAGTTTCTCAGAAAGGTGGTCATCTTCCATATTGACATTTTTGGTTTCTGGTCCGGCAGAGCGTAAGAGTAGCGCTGTCACAATTTGTTGTGTCATTATCTTTATCCATTTTTATGCTGCTGTTATACTCTAACCTACTATTACTAGTTTAATAATTCGCCTAACTCTTATGAGGAATATTACCATAATAATAATAAAATAAATCATGTAAAATTGCCTTTTTTTTTCTCTTCAGCTTTGTAACAAAAATTGCACATGGCAGATGATGTCATTAAAAGGGTATTAGCTTCAATTAGCCTGTCAGTCAGTCTATTACATGGCAGAAAACAAAGAAGTCTGACATTTCTGTTTGCCACAGACAAGCTCAATTTTGAAATTAGATTTTCTAATCAGATATCATTTTAGGTGGGTGTTTTAATAAAGGGATTGTTACACTACCGTGACTGTTTCTTACTGTTGCTATTTTTGCTGCACACATTATTTAAATTTGCAACCTAAACTGGTCAAAAATGACACAAAAACCAAAATCCAAGCCTGATCCCACAAATATTATTCTGGCAGAATTTGCTCCCATTTGTTGAGTTGCTTCTATGTACCTTAGTAACATCACTGGTCATCAATCCTGCTAATTCAACTGACCTTGAAGCTGCCAGTGACACTTTTAACCAGTTCTGAATTGTGGACACAAAGTGCTGTGTGGCCTCATGTTTTATTTAAAGCTGAAACCTTTTAAAATATTGCTCTAATATACTTTCTCATGAAACAACTCAGCTGAACAGCCAATTAACAATCAAACTTGACAGTCTGCAAGCTAACAGTTTCAGTTTCATATCAGTCCACACTTGACATGAAATTATTCAACCTTTTTGGAGAGTAGCTTGTTAAGAGAACAGTTGTTAACAAGATTTTTTTTTTCTTTCGTTTAAGTTTATTTTTGTTGACTAACACAGCTTCTGAAGTTATAATAATTCTTACATCTTCAAAGATGCTTTTATCTCTGCAAGCATCGAGGGCTCTGCTGAATTTAAGAGTTGGACTCACTATTTCTGAATGTTATTATAGTTTTATTATCATACAATGACTTGTCTTTCATCATTCTGCAGAATTAATTATAGTAGCTGGATGTGTTTCAGATCCTGTGCAAATAAGAATGCTTCATCTTTTTTTTCACCCCCCCCGATCCATTCTTCCTTTTGAAGTCCTCTGTTCATTATCCTGCTGCTTAGCTGGGGGTGAATGATAAGTTATTATTTATTTATTTTCTCAAATTTCCTGTTTCTTTCTGTTTGTAGGAAGACGAGACTAAGAGTGTGACAGTTGTTCTTCATCGTGAAGGCGGATCTCTGGGTTTTAACATCGTAGGAGGAAGGCCATGTGTGGTAGGTTGAAATCTGAGCTTTTTTGGACGTTTCATCTTCCCGAGTAACCAGTCAAGTGTCATATGGCAAACTGGGAATGAGTCGCACACACTGGGAGCACCACAACCCTCCTCTGCACAGACTCAGACTGCTCAGACAGCCAACCGAGCATGTGTTTTGTAGTTGGTGGATAGATGGACCGCACTATCAAGTTTTATTGTGTTTATATATTGGTCTGGTTACATTAAAAAACTGTAATTACTGTTATGAGAGTTAAATCGGGTATTATGGTTTTTACCACAGTTGTTTTGCCTTTAATTGAGGGGATTTTGGTGGTGAGGTAAACACAGAGGAAAGGGTCTTTTATCCCTGCCTGAACCTTTCACAGGCACCGTGTTTCCTACCTCAAGGCTATGAGGTAAAAGTAATTAATGATGCCACATGCTCTCCTGAGTGAAGGATTCAAGATATCTCAGTACCGGGTCCATTTCTCTTCCATACATGTTGCTTTCTGCTGATATCCTACACTGACATGTTCCTCCCAAATCAGTTTCACCGGGAATAGACTCCACTGTTGCTTTTCTTTTTTTTTTTTTTTTTTTTTCCACAGCCAGATTGACAGTTCAGACAAATGTATCACAGTAGCAGTTATTTATAGCTGGCAACTATAAAAGATTTAGATTATGTGCCAAAGTCAATTATACACAAGCAGAGATAATACTTAGCTTTTACTTTCCCCAGCTAGCCTCAAATCAACAGATGGTAAGAAGTCACTCACTGCTATGAAAATAGACATCCCCGTTACACGTGTTTCATGTGGCTGTTGTATTTGCATGCTTTGGTAAGCACAATCAGCTGCCAGTTTTTGTGGTCTCTAGATCCACTAGCTGGTTTGCAGCTCTTGGTATGGGGGAAATGGTAAACGAAAACAGCACAACATTGCGGAAAACGTTGCAGATTTCCTGGAGAACGGCTACGATTGCTCACTCTGCACTGTGATCCGTGAGGTTCTTTCAGTTAACTCGTATAATTGCAGAGCTCAGCAGGTGTTGGCACACGTTAACCCACACTTCGCTCTGACTCTGGGGTCACGGCTACACTGTTTCATGCAGCCTGCTTCGTGCCCCTTTTAACATGTCAACATGTCAGTGTTTCAGCCTTTTTATAGGCCATCAAATTATTGCGTACCATGAGAATGCTTTCACACTGAGTTACTGGGTGATTCATTCAGTCATTTATTCATTTATTTAAATATTTAGGAGCAAGCTTAAGTCTTTCTCTGGGAATTGGCGAAACACCTAAAATCTAATCTGGTTTTCCATGGAAAATGCCTTTAAGCCATAAAATAGTAAAGATTCTGCTTTAACATTACCTTTTACCTGACTAAGTATTCAGGAATGTGTGACTATGCAACTTGGCCCTGCCTTGTTTTCCTGGATTTGCACAATAAGTAGTCCAAAAAAGAGGAGCACAGCTGCCATAGAGGCTCTCTCACTGAGTCCAAATGAAATGGCAGAATAATATGCACCTTTCCACTTAACTGTGACGGCACACGGCGCTAGAGATGAGAGCAGTCTAATCCAATGAAGGCATCAGGCCTCAGGCAGCATTAATCAATGCATTCAATTCAAATTTTCAATTTTTTTAAAGCAGTTTTTAACCTTTGAAGTAACCCCACTTGATTTATTCTGTTCAGATGAAGGGTTATTGTTTTCAACGTCTTTTAAGAAAGTGAATATTTAATTTCTTTTTGGCATTTTTTCCACTTTTTTTTTTTTTTTTAAATAACACTTAAAACCCCACTTTGATATCACCATCATTTCTGGTTATCAGGAGTTATATCCAGAAAGGGACTGGAACTCAAAAAAAAAGGTACATTTCTACTCAAGTTAGATAAACCTTATTCCTAAAGGTACCCTGTACATTTTGAGTATTTGTTTTATAGGTTTTGGAGACTGCCTTTTGTGCACTGCAGTTCTACATGTGTTGTTGACTTCTACACCCTTGACATGCTATCTAGTGGATAATAAACACATATGATATGAACATGTTTTAAAAAGTTATCATAGAATCTATAGGCAGGTGAATGTCTGTAGCAAATTTCTCCCTTTTTTTTTTCCTTAAATAATGTGAAAAGTTTTGAAAAGTTTCCATGAATGCTTTGTTCTCCTCAGCAATATGAGCTCTGTGCTTTCATTGTTCTATAGAAAATAACAGCAATCTAATCCACAGGATGACAATGACAGCACTTCAAACGAGGGGATCTTTGTATCCAAGATTGTGGAGAAGGGTTCAGCGGATAAGGAGGGAGGTCTGCAAATTCACGACAGAATAATAGAGGTACGTGATCAACATATGAGGGGGGGGAGGGCTGCATTGATATACAGCAAAAGGCTTATATGAATGTTTCAGTAATCTTTTTGCCGAATGCAATAAATGTGACAAACTGAATGATGATTTTGAAAAACAATGGCCTCCATGGAAGAAGAGCTGGGAGGACTCCACCATTAAAAGCAAACCATAAGTCAAACAGACTCTAGTTTGTTAAAATGCATGTTGACAAGGCCCACAGTTTCTGGGAGTATTTAAGGGCAAACTTATGTATTGACTCCCCCCTGTTACGTTTCCATTGCTGGCCCACACTCACATTACTGGGGCATTGAGTCACAGGAACGTCAAGGCATCCTGGAGCAAAACGGGTTGCTCAGTAAAACCTCAGCCTCCGTTGCCCAAAAAAAAAAAAAAACTAAAATAGCCCTCTGTGAGTCCTATGATCTTAATTATGGTGAACCTTGTTGAAAAGATTATTTAAAAAAATAAAATAATCGTGGAGTGTGGAGTCGGCAGACTTCAAACCTAGAAGTGTTAGCACTAAAAGCTTTAGAGATGAATAGTTTGCACCACAAAATAGTAAGCTTGGAGGAGTTACATCATTTTGTATATGCCAATTTGTATTATCTAAAATATTCAGTTGAAGCAAAACTCCAAAGCAAAGTTGGATTTCTTTTTATTTCTTTTTCTTTTGTGAATGGGTGCCAACAAATATGTCCACACCTCTAACCGAGGGCTTTGTTAAGTGGGCATCACAGCAGGTAGGCCGAGATAAAACTAAGGCAGGGCTGTGTGTCTGTGGGGAGTCCCTGTGTTTGCTCCTTATATCAGAGCTGCTGTGTAGCATCCTCATCTCACCTTAAAACAGAACCCTGCAGGTATGGGCCACCTCACCCTGAGGTCAACTTGAGGGATGCGTTGAAGCGCTCAGCATCACAAGGGCTGCTTTTATGGAGCAACCAGAATGCTACACAATGACTGCTTTGAAATGAGGGGTTTGTGGGATTACAAGCGTGTATTACCGCTTGCCTCAAGATGACAAATATGGTTTGTTGCGGGCTTTATTGTCAAACCTCGGTAAAATTGCTTCAGAGGATTTTGAACAGCCCATTGCTTACAGGGATGTTTTTCAGTGTTTACAAGAAACATCTGGACTGTGATGATGTCATGATCACTCTGTCCTGTTGTTCATGTCGTCAGATTCTAACTACATTGAAAAAAAATGCCACAAGCCCCCTGGCACAGGCCTCGTGTCATGGTTCTGATTAGTCTGCTCTTAAATATGGCAACAAGTAAGACATGAGTTGGTCCTCAGTTATAAGATGAAGATGTTTCTCATTCTCACAGGTGGGCCGCTAGCTGATAGATCAAATCCTTAAAGATATATGTACATATTGGACTGTGTAGTACACAGTAGGTAAGGTTAGTGCAGGAAGGTTAGGGAACTGTTTTAATTGCCCAGATTAGGGTTGGGAAGTTGATCTAAACTAAATCCAAACTGACAGTCAAACCTATAACTGACATACAGTCATGGAAAAAATTATTAGACCACCCTTGTTTTCTTCAGTTTCTTGTTTATTTTAATGCCTTGTACAACTAAAGGTACATTTGTTTGGACAAACATAACGATAACCACAAAGATTGCTCATAAGAGTTTTATTTAGGAGCTGATATCTTACCATTTTCCATGGTGTTCTTGATTATAACCTAAATCACTTAAGTTTTTACATCAATAGCTATGGCGTTGTTGTACTGCCAAAAACACTGCTTTTATGCATTCAGTGTTTCTTTTCTGTCTGTTTTAGTCACATGATGACGTTTAGTGGTACCAGGTATTAAAATGAACAAGAAAGTGAAGAAAAAAATGGTGGTCTAATAATTTTTTTCATGACTGTATGTCAGTTATTTCAGTTTAAAATGCTTCATCTTGTGTTTCCCTTCATTTATTTTTTAAATCACCAACACATGTAATTGTTGAGCATAGTTGTAAGAACAACCTTGTCAGTGACCTATGAGGGCTAAACATAAAACAAAATGAATATAACTGCTCATTAATCATGAATGGAGGTCGCCCAGCCCTGGCCCAGATGTTGCATAAACTCTATATGGTTACGTGAGAAGGTATCTTTTGTTGGCTTTAATGCAGATATTGTTATTCATCCCTTTATCGACTTCAAGAAAAGAGTGCAGATTTTGCAGTAAGACGATGCTGCACTAAGTTTGTACTGTTGTTGTTTTGTTTTTTTTTTCCTTTAAATTAAGAACTCCAGAGGAGACAGGATGTGAAGCGCCTGAGGAGGCAGTAAAACTCCTTGTTAAGTTTCATTTTCTTGTCATGAGGTAATTTATTATAAGACAAAACTCGAAAAAGTAAAACGTATGGACAGCTTAGGGGCGATATTGTACATTTGTTACTTTCATTGATGGGAACCTGATAGTGGAGATGGTTCATATTTCTTTGCTGAAGCAGAAAAGTTCCCATGTTGTGAATTTTAGCTCACAATAAGTAATGTGGTGTTATGCCACAGTTAGCGGTTGTGTGGATTGCATCTTTAACCCCAGGTGGCTGGGCCTTTGAACTGTGGTAGTGAATCAAAGGAAATTAACCCAGACTTCCTAAAGGCAGTTTCATGTTCATGTTTGGAAACCAACAGCCTGTAACTATGTCCTATTTAAAATCCTATGTAGGACACTGCACATTAGAAATGCAAAAGCCTTCCCTCATCACATCCTCAGGAATGTGATGGGATCCGTGATCTTTGGAGAGATGTTAGATTCTATAATCCAGATAATTCCAGTGAAACAAAGTTACTTGACATTTTTATTTTCATTCAAATTTAAATAATATGAGGGAGAGGATCTTTCAAATTAGCTTTTGTCAGCATAATGCTCCAAAACAAAGTAATTTTGCAATGTCTTATCAAAAAAGACCAATTAAAAACAACTCTTTATCACACATTGGAGATTGTAAAAAAAACAATATGAAAATACAACAATGGCACAAAATCACATAAAATGGTCCCATGAAGTTGTTTGTTTCCAGTAGACATTGAAAAGCATTAGCTTTCATTTAGTGCCATGTCTCCAACCGCAAGTTTGACAGTAAAGTCCAATTTTCACTCTCCTTTTAACTTTTCCGTCTGACTCTTTCATTGCTTATTCAGTTTTTCCGTATCCAGGTTTTCAGAGGGTCACTGCCCCGCGTGTTTTAGATGTTTCCCTTGTCCCAGACACCTGATTCAATGACTAGATCATCAGCAGCTAGTCATGAAGGTGTGTACACGTCCATTAAAACCCCATTCTTTTGATTTAGGTGTTACAGAGCAGGGAAACATATAAAGAAATACAGAGAAGTGGCCCTCAAGAACCTGGATTTGGGAACACTGCTAAATGCTTTACTACGTTGAGCCTCCACAGTGCTCTGTTTGGTGATAATTATCATTGGATTATAACAAACTGTAGGAAATTACCGTAACCTTGTTCATATTGCACAAGGCTAGATGGTTGACACTGATTAATATAGCTTTAAATGTACAATAGGAAAGAACATAAGACTTTATTTTGAGCTGCATCACCATTTCCATTGCAGTGGAAAATATGTTTGGCCTTTGATAACACATGGAATTTACTTTACAAACCTTTAAAGGCAAACATTTTCAGACCCATGCACAAGGCATAGAACGGTTTTCAAAGCTATAATGGTCCTGCTATGGGTCCTGCAGATGTAGTGCAATATACAGCATAGACGCACGATCATATCAAATGGAGCAATGAAATGCTCATTTACCTGTGTAGGCAGAGAACCACAGCACTGTCAACAACCACAGAGCTGTTTTCTCTTCCTGTAGCAGAGGTGTTAGTTCCAGTAAGTCTATATGGATGTAACATGTACATGATGATCCATGGCTTGTCCTTCTATAACAGGCTCTTAGCGGGGGAGTGTGATAGCAGATGGCCGTCCCTAACAGAGCTACAGACTGGTATGAATCAGCACATGAATACCTCCTTGTTCAGACGGACATTTTTCTCATAAAGCTTTGAGCTGTGTTTGCTTTTGCTCGCCCCCCCGCACACGGAAAAATCACAGCACTCTGGTCAGGATTTGCTAATGTTTGCAGCAGGATTTGATAAATAAGATCAGATTGTGTCTTGCGGTGGGATTGCTCCGGTAAGGGCTCTGTTTTGTACACAGGGTTTCTTTTTCTAATGAAGTGGTTGTTTGAGTGAAAATGTTTACCGTGGAAGTGCAGTCCCAGCTTTTCATCCTTCAGCCTCACTTCCCATTGAGTAATACAGGAACTTGGAGCGTTAGAGAAGGGTCACGTCACTGGAAACTTTCTCCAAGTGTCTTGCTTGTGTGATGTGACTAAGCTAATATCACAGTGTCAGAACGACCAGGCCTGGGCTCTCAGTATGAAGGACATGTTTTCTGGGTGCCTTTCTGAAGTGTGAAATGTGAAGAGAAGCGAGGCGCCCAGGCTGATGTTGTAAACGTCACATTGTAAATCCTCTGCAAACATTCTCAGGTCACAGAGGTTGAACAGCAACAACTACTTTAAAATAAACTGACACTAAGGCATACCGATTCTGTGTGGCCTTTTAGAGGGATGGCTAGCCAGCAGGAATTTATATCTGTCTCGACAATGTTTGTGTGAATGTGTGAATTGGATGTCAGTTCAATAGAAAAATGGACAAACCTCTCATTCTGTTACGTACACCCGTTTGATATGCACAGTTTGTTTAGAGGAGACATATTATGCCCTTTTCTTGAAGGTTGGCATAATTTCAGCCTTTATGAAATCATTTGACTTGTTTGGTTAAAATACTCCCGGAACGCACAGTAAAATTTCAGTTTTAACCATGACGTCATGCCTCTGTTTCATGTCAGCCAGTTTGAAAAGTCTGCCTTCTCTTTTGTGGAGTGTGCCTCTTTTGAAATTGGTGTACGGCTTTGTGCTACTCATTTCCAAGGTACAGTGGCATTATGTGAAGCTAGCTGGGGAACTTAACTCTGATGTGTAGGGAGTCACTTCAAGCACCCAAACATGTTTATACCGCCTCACCTTGTTTTTTTGCATCATAATGTAATCGTGTAAATATCCGTTATATAACAGAATGGCGGGACTTGTCAGACCAAATGGTCATGAAGTTCATGTAGCACATTGGATATTTAGCAGGACATGTGCCAAAGGTTTCCCGAGTTGTTTCTGATGTGGAGGGCTACGGGGAACAGACATAGGAGTTATTTCCTTAAGGGGGATCACATGTTGTTTTGCATTTTGAGGCAAGAAACAGGCCTTTGTCAGGTCCTTTATTGGATTTTGGCCCCCGTGCATGCGGTGTGTTTATACCCCAGATGGAAAAGCTGAATGTGGCCCTGCTCTGTGGCTCCTGACTGGCCCTAGACGGTTTGAGTCCACCCCAGGCTAAGTGGGCCAATCCTCGCAGTGAGCCACATTCCTGTGCCCCGTGGTCTAGCTGGGGCCGGAGTAGGACATTAAATCAAATCTAACTTTAAAGAGTCCATAATCAGCTTCTGGTGGCAGCCACTGCCCTATGCAGAGCTGGTTTTAAGAATTGAGGACAGGCACATCTTTGTTTTCCATTGCTCCATATATTTGGGGGGGGGGGGGTTAAGATGTGTAGTCGTCTCTGTGTGGATATGGTGTGAGGTGAGCTTATGCATTGCCCAGGCCAGAGAGCTGCTTTTGTCTGTGTTTTCCTATTTCTTCATTGTGTTTTCCACTTACTTTAAATAGCTTGTGTCCTCAAAGGCGAGCGTGATGATTTCGGTGGAGACATAGAGTCTGGGCATAGCCTACTGTAAATGTGTTTGCTCTGCTCCGCTACAGTCCCAGGTGGTTTCTTGTTCATTGGAGCTACTGGGTGAATTTATGGCTCCTGAAAGGTTTAAAACGGGAAGAAATAGACAGGTATAATTAAAACCAATTTTCCTGCCAATCAATTACTGGCCAATGAATCAGCTGCAACTGGTTCAGGTTGCCCTGCCAGTTGATTCTCATGTCAGCTTCTGACCCCAGAGCGCAGGCTGCCTACCGCTTCCTAATTAACTACCCTCAATTAAACCCTAATAGCCTGATTAACAGACCCTTAGTTGTGCTGTAATGGCCCGTCATTTCCTCCCAGTGCCTCTCAGAAATGCATCTCGGCTCTGGCTTGTTAATCACTGCCTAGTCTCTCTCACTCCCTCTTTCACTAGCAGGACATACATTATCTGAGCGGGCTTGAAACATTCCCATGTGGTTTAACATTATCATGGTAGGTGCCCTGAGAAGACATGCAAACTTTTCTGAATGAACATTTCCTTATTATAAACAGGTTTGAAGTCATGATAGTTGTGCACACTGGAAGAAGAACTGCAGAAAAAACTTTTTTTTTTCATATAGATATTTTATGCACTTGTCTAAACATTATATTTTTGTTCATGATTGCAGAATGTTTACCATTTAGACCATTTAATCGATTGACTGATTATTCCACTCGCCTGTTAAAACCTTGACATTTTACAAGTTCTCTTTTTGATGCTGCTGTCACTTTGGTTTGGTACACATATTATTACTGCCATTACTAATGCCTTCTTCTGGTGCTGGTTGAGCACCACTATTCCAGTCTGGATAGTGCCGACCCATTTATCAGTCTGTATTTGGAAATCCCACAGCTTTTTCATTCTCTACCCTTTTGACTTTGGGACATCCAACGCATACTCAGCACAGATGTTCCTCTCTGCTGTTCTTGTTACTTCATTATGGTAATGTTTCTCTTACCGGCCTGCGCCTGATGCAAGGATCATCTGGATCACCAAGGTCAGAACCAGATGTTGGAGGACCAAGACATGCTACTGAGAAGTGGGCTTCTGGAACTAGGATAGGCAACCCCAGTAATAAACAAATGATGTGAGACCTATATAATATAGATCAGTGCTTCTCGGTCCTGGATCACTGCCTTGCATGTTGTGGATGTTTCCTTTTTTCCAGTACACATGCCTTAAATTAATGGGTCATTATCAGACTTGTGCAGGACCTGATGACAAGCTGATGGTGATCCATTCATCTGAATCAGGTGTGTTGGGACAGGGGAACATCTCCAACATGCAGGGCAGTGGTACCTGATGATAAAGACTGAGAAACACTGACGTAGATGGAACATTAAAGCCCTGCATCTTCTCATCTAGTTGACTTCACTCCACAAGAAGCTGAGAGACCACAGTTTAATATATACTGTACATCACTGCGGTCTTGTTCTCTTTTTTTTTTTCCCTCAGTAACTGTATTAAAAGTAGCCCAGCTTGCCAATATTTCAGATGATCACAGTAGAATTCTCACAAGGGAATACATCACTGCGAATGCATAAAATGATCAGCTTCATGGAAGTGATGACAGTCGTCACCAGATTTGTCCCATTGTATTTTCTGTAGACCGCATTTTAAAATGTTGTGTTAGAACATTTAAGAAGCTGTAAATCTTTGTTCTTGGTTCCTGCTGCTAAAGAGGCAGAAATTTCAAAGATTTATTTTGCTCATTCCTGCCGGAGCTTTTGGAACAGTAAAGTACGTCACTAGGGTACCTTTCAAATAAATTCTTTAACATAAGGCCTCTGTAGACATAGCGTATTATTCTTTGAGCTGATGGATGGAGGTATGATGGTGAACATAAAAACTAAATTGGGAGTGTTGAGTAAAAGAACACTCCATGTGGGGAAATCACTTAAGCAAAGAAGCGCACTGCCAGTTTAAATACAAACCACAAGATATTGACATGCATGCGGTTTCATTTGCTGAAGTCTGATTTTTAAGATTTTGTCAAATAAAAACTCCAACAATGTCTCCACTTGTATCTCTCCTGACGCAACTGGATCCTCGTGAGACTGTTTTATTACCAGTTCCAACACTATGATGACACACAGTGGGACTTTCCTGTTTTATTGCACATCTCACTCGCCGGGAACAGACACTGACACGTGTATTTGTTTCTATGGAAATTGCTATATGCTGACAGTAATTTAAACATGGTTTGTGTGGCAGTGTTTGATCCAACATGGGTCTTACAGCAGATTACAGGCTATATATTTCACTCATCAATCAAAGCTTCTGAGTGTGCCTGTCTTCCTTGCATATGGAACCATTGCAGTTGTTGCTCCAAAGAGAGGATGAAATCTTTTCCCACAGCTTTACGTGACTTTAATATTAACTCACTATTAATCATGTTCACTAGGAACGGCTCTTTCTTTTGCAGAGTGACAATATCAGTGCGTGGGACAAGATTAAGGCTTCTGTCATCTGGTTATAACTACTGAAATCCTTGAACTTAGTGGTTCTTCAGAATACAGAAAGCGCAATAAAAAGGGCATCTGGATAACAAAGGTCAGAGCAAATGATTTTAGTATTTTAGCATTCTCCTCAAGCACATTAATTTCTTAGCTCTGTATTGAGAAAAGCGATTTACATTTTGACCAGAATACTGAAATTCTACAAACTGCCTTGACCATTTGGCTCAGTCCTTTATAGGAAACTTTTTTTTTAAAGCCAGATTGTGTCAACTTTTTTTCAGAAGTTGACTCAATTTCCTGAGATCTTAAAGAAACATCAGTGTCAAGCCTGGGATAAAATTCCTCAAGCATACATTGTGAAAGTCCCTTTCTTAACAATGTCTCTACAGCTCGATATACAGTTGGAGATGGTTTTAGGGAATGGGAGCTACCATCTCAACTGAATAGGAAAATGGTTGCACGGCTTTGCACCACTCACCTAAGAGGTCCAGCCAGATGTAGCATGATGGAAGGAGAGTGGAGATGAAGATGGGCAGGCTGGCTAATTCAGTTCTGATCTGGATCTCTGACACTTTCAGACTGAGTTGACCCCAGAGAAAATGAGTCATAGGGTAGTGGTATTTCTGAGGTTTTTGATCCGGTCGCTTCAGATGCCAAAACAGATGCACTCAAACACAGGGGAAAAAAAAAAAAAAGATTTTATATCTATATATTCCCCTGAAAATGACAGTGAGAGTAAGATAGCAAACAAGCTACATATGGTAATGTGACATAGTTAACTGTTACTATTAGAAATGTTTAAATGCTTAATTAAAAAGGACACAAAGTCTCCCGCGTGATACATTAGTTTAATTTAAGTTGTTCGTGTCAACACATGAAAGTACACTTCATTGAGCAACAGCGATGCTGAATACTTAAACAAATCATGATCTGACTTTATGCAAACGTGACTCTCTGTACATTTAAGCTTTTAAACTGAATTATCTATAGACTACATCTCTCCTCTGCTCTGCAAAGCTTTGTCCTCTTGTGCATAATTAGATTGCATGTTGTAGTTGACGAGATGATGTCATCTTTGTAGTTTGTCGTCTTGCTATTTTATTGCCCAGATGAAAGTGATTTGAGGGGACACAAACAGAGGGCATTGGTTGCTGCTGGTTCTTCATGTGTACGAGTTTTAAAGCTGGTCTGAAGTAATCCTAATCAGATCCTTCATACTGCAGCACCGTGGCCTTGGCTGATTCTGCCGCCAGCAGCTGTTAGGTTTCATTTACCGAAGCTCCATTAGGACCCGACAGATGCACCATACAGTAATTGCTCCTCCTGTAAAGGACAGATGTTCAGTAATAAATGGGCTGATTGGAATACATAAACACATATTGATTTGAAAAAGCAGCTTAGCATGTTGTTGTACAGTAGCCCTGCAGTGTGAGATGAATAAAAGTAACACCTGCTTCATTTCCTTCAGCGTTAGCCACCTCTGGGTAGGGAATGCTATTATCTGCTAGCGGTGAACTGGCAACGATGGGCCACAGCTTACTCCTGGCATCGCCTATAGGAATGTTTTCCTCACGTTATCGTTTAATCCCGACAGCACAACCCACTTCAGAGCCTCCACCGCTCCCGTCCATTCTAGCAGACAAATTTGCAGAGCTCTTGTCTGCTTTGTTGCCTTTTGTCATGCAAATGCGAACACGCACGATACACTGCCTGTCGGCGTGATTCGCTGTCTGTTATGCAGCTTTGCTCAGGTTTTTCTCTTGTTTCCCTGAGAGCGATGTTCACTTTCAAGTGTTACCTCTCTGTCTTAATCGAGACTTCTTTCCATTTGCCAGTCCAAAGGAGTGGCTCGACCCAGCTCATTGAGCAAGCTTTCAGGGAATGGGAGAAAAAGAGAGTGAGAGTGATTTTCTGCAGGCGCTTCCATCTGACACTCCTGCTTATGTGTTTTTTTTTTTCTCCATCCCTTTAGAAGGTGAGTTACTCTGTGTGGAGATAGCACAGTCTCTCCCATTCCTCTTTTTTCTGTGAGAAAAATACAGGTGCTCTTCCTGCAAATGCACATTTTTCTGCACTTTTATTCCACCTGTACATATGAAGTGATAAATGCCAGATGTTCTGTGTCACTGAGATGAAAAAGAACACTTTCTAAGTACTGAGAAGTTTGGCTTGAAAGGAGCCATCTGTGAATAGCTGTACAGTTTCTGGAGTCCAAAACTGTTTTTTTTTTTTTAATCCTCTGTTCACACTGATTCTTCTGAAATATGATTTCCTCCACCTTTTTAAATGGTACGCCTTGTACCTGGGGATAAACAGGTTGTGTCCACAGAACTCCAGTAGATTTTGACATTCGATAGTGCTTAGGCAGAGAAAACATTTGGCGGGTCAGGGAGAAGCCCAGGACCACCGGCCGAGAGCAGAGAGCTCGGTGCCAAGGCCGGCACCAAAGTGGCACTGAAGATACATTTTCTCCTCACGAACATAGTGCTTCTTTGATTAGAGCCTCAGGAAGAATATGTTTCATTTAATCAGAGAGGTGTGCCAGCAGAGAGTCAGCGGCAACCATTTTGTTTGCATGTTGGAATGAGATCCAAACTTTTCCTCCTTCCTCCCTCCGTATTCTTGCTGAGCAGCGGCGTGATTGATATGTGCAGGTGCTAAGGCGTATCCCCAAGGAAGACCTCTTAGCCAACTTAAAAGAGAACGTTTCCCTCTTTGCCGTCATGTGAAAGCAGCAGTCTCATAGCAGGAAGTCATAGTGGGCAAAAAAAAAAAGCGAAAAGGAAAAAGAAGCGTAATTTAAAGTCTAACGTCTTTAACGTCGTGCCGGTCCCGGCTGGACAATGGACCTTTGTCAGTTCGTTGTCGGCTCTTTTTTTTAAACTTTCGTAATAACATAAGCCCTGCTGCCCTGGGTTTACTTTCAAACAGGGAAATTAAGCCTTTTGTCTCTGCAGTTTCAACACTTCCTCTGCAACAGTTTACCCTGGAAATAAATTGGGGCAGGCTGCGAGTGCTAAGAGGTAATATAGAAAATTGTTCCAAGGTAAGGCCACAGCGAACCCAGATGAAATCATGTACTCTACCTTGCAGAGGGAAACTTTGAACTCCAATTTCCTCAGACAGACACCACTTGACATATGACTATATGTCCATTTTTGCAGAATGTCTGATATCATTTATTCTGCAGGAAGGCTTTTTTCTCTTTTCAAGCTGGGCTAATCTGCCAAGCACCAGATTGCCACCATCTCTCAAACATGGCCCATATTTGCTTGTGATATGTGTTTGTCTTTTGTTTTCATATCACATGGCCTCATCTAGCCTTCTTCTGCCAGAACATGCACTTTCGGTGATAACGGAACAAAAAAACAACATGGCAAACATGAGAGCTCAGGAATCCAGCCACCTGAAGCAGGACTGATGAAGATAAAGCAGTTATTGGGCCAAAGAAAAGGGAAAAGCATTGCCCCGTGTGGAAGTAAAAGTCAATGTTGTTCCTGAATTATTTATCTAACTGTGAAAGTCTCATCAAAGACAGCTCTCTGTGGCCATTCTTGAATTGAAGGAGAGCCTGTTTTTAACACTGTGGCCCCTCCACTCTCTAACCATGCTATATCAGGCCAGCAGCTGCTGTTTCTCAGCAAAGGTATGCATACTGCCAGGACTCGGCCTTCACGCACACCAGATCTTACACATGGCCCTTTATTTTTGGGCCTATGACTTGAGAAAAAAAAAAAAAAAAAAAGTGCACCATCCTTACTTTTGTAGAAGAAATGTAAACATTTGTTCATTTCATGTGTGAAACGGCGTCTTCCTGCATTAGCTGACGTGTTTTCTGTGCTGTTTCAGCCTGGATCAGATCTGTACATGGCATCTCAGGTGAGGGGGTGTGAGTTACACTCCACAGCTCAAATTCCTTGTACTGAAGCCAAAGACCTGCAACCCTCTTGCAGCTGTCCCTTGGCACATCAAGACAAGGCCCTTATCTGATTTTTGGAGTTTGAATTGGTGCTGTTTGAATTATTCGGCTGCTGCTCAGTCATCGAGAGACAAGAGTTTTGCACAACTTGAACATCCAGTAAATGTCACTGGGGATCCCTACTTCTTTACTTTACTCACTGATTTTACACTCAGTTCTTTATACTTTTTTTTTTTTTTTAGTAAATCTGATGGTTTCACTTTTTTTTTTTTTTTTCGAAATTATCACCGTGTGCCAAACATGCTGTGAAAATGAGAGCTGCATGTCTGGCTGAATTCAATATGTGAAGGTAAAAATGAAAGGCTCTCTGTCTCATCTGGACCTCCTCCCAGTCCCTTAACTCCAAGCAACCGGCTCGCTCCTGCAGACAAACCACAAAGACAAGCTCTCATACTCCGCCTGCTTCAGAAAAGCATTTGGCCCTCTGGAAGACACATGCCCGGGACTCTCATAACTCAAACAATAATTAGGTAATGTTCGTGGCAACCACGAGCCGCGTGAATTCTCGTTGCAGGTAAGAGGTTAGAAAGCAAAGTGGTCAGAAGTCAAAGAAGTCAGAGCTCTGTGATTATTTAAGTGCAAAGGTCCAAATAAACCACATTCGGGTCGTGACCTCACTGATCTGAACCAAATGTGCTGTACTTTGTGACCCTTCTTGAAAGATTTACCCTGCAGAGTGGCTGAGCATGAGTAACAATAGACATTTTCATTTCTGCCATCACTTTCCTTTTAAGCTCTTTTTACTCTGAAAATGCCAACATCAAGAAGGAGGCTTCTCCTCAAGCCTGCCTTTATCCAAGCTTAAGTTTATTTACACAACTTCATTTGTCAGAGAGTCATCAAGCAGGTTTAAGACAAATATACAAATCCTTACTTGAGCCAACCTCTTGAATGCTTTTTCAAAATGTGTCTAGACAAATGGCTTTCCCATAGATCACTTTCCATTTGCATGCGTGGAACACGGGGGATTTGGTTTTCATCTCCCCCACAGCTGCATGAAACATCAGCAAGTATGTCACATCCATCCAAGCGTGCAAACACGGTTCATTATCGGAGGATTTCTTTGAAGAATGGGTGATTCATCAAGTGGCAAAAGTCAACACTTTTCAAACATGTTCAAAACCTACCGGACTTTGTCGAGAAGGTCTTAGTTATAATTGGCTTTTTGCTGTTGAACATGACCCTCGAAAATCCAGTCAATATTTATGCAAGTGTGCATAATTTGCGGCAAGCTGACGGCGCTCTGATCAAATGTCTCTTTTATCTGTGACCTTCTTCTGACTCGACTCACAGAAGCCTCCGACCGGGCTCAGGATAAACAGACATTAAGCCGGGTGTTCGCCAGCGATTTGAGCACAGCATTATAAACATGGAGGCCATGTCTTCTGCCTCTAAGCACCACCTCAACAACAGCTCTATCCACCATTTGACTGTCCTTTTATCATCACGTCACCCTGACACATCGCAGCGACAGAAGTTGACTTCCTGACAACAAAGCATTCAAATCCATTTAGGACACACGATTCTCCCCACATCCTACGCTGTGCTTGGCTGTGTGACATGCCTTTAAATCTGCTCTTTCAATTGCTGCTTCTAACTCGCTATCGGAAAATTTGTACCTTTTGGGCATCTGTGGCTCACTTGAATTCTTTTTCTTTTCTCCTTTAACAAATCACCCTAAGGAAAGCCACGTTGAGGTTGTAGAGAATTAGGAAAACTTCAACTTTTGTGTTGAGAGGTGCATACCAAGGCTGTGAAATCAAGGCCAATAAACAGGCCACCGCTGGTAGAGGGATGGCAAAGGCTAAAATATAAGATATCACAACAAGTTTTATTCCCTGACCCACTCATTTAGAGACTAGAAATGGAATTTACTTCGCCATTAGAATGTTTTCTCAGATGTTTTGTCTCTTATTTGTCTGGCAGTGAAACTCAAAATCTTTGCCATACATGTGAAGTGCTGAGGTCGTGCCGCTCTCTGTCTAAGTTAGAGCCTCTCTCAGCTGTGTTTTGTGGGCCATGAACTGAATTACATGATGCCAGAACTGTAAGGGGGCCAGACGGGAGGCTCTGCTCGCTCAGTGGAGAGGGTGAGTGAAATAACTCTCCTGGTTTGTCATGTTGAAATGACAAGAAGTAACTTTTGACTCCCTGCACATCTCTACCTCCCTCCCCACTCAACCTCTTATTAATCAAGCATGACTCTCTGAGGAAAAAATTCTGTGGCCCTGATGCTCCATCTGTTCTTGGTGTGTCCAAATATGGTTTCCTTACAGCTAAATATCAAAGGACATCTATTGTGCTCTTTTTTCAAAACTTGACACAGTTTTATGAGGTCTCAAAGAAACATCTGTGATATGTTTTGTCAAAACACAAGATTATAGTACAAAAGCACTGTTTTTAACTACATCCTTTTTGCTCTGTTCATGGTGGTTAGTTTAAAGGGGTTGGGATTAGTGCTGGGCGATATGGAAAAAATCATATATCACAATATGGACTATTTCATATCACGATAACGATATATATCACGATATACCATAATAAAGTATGTTTTCAGTTATTCTCTGAAAAGTTTGACAAAAATTTCATTGCTTACTTTTCAACTTTATTTTGAAAGGACATTTAGCTGAACTGTCACAAACATACATTTTAGTGCAGCAAAAACAGGTAGGTACAGCGGTACAATAGCTTTCACATTTTTTTTAAAGTGCACAACAGTTTCTGAGAGGAAAAACACATTTTTGCACTGAAGTTCAGCTATAAAAAATAAACACAAATTATTTTTTAACTTTCTGAAATCTGTAACCTTGTAGTGCAAAGTTTGCAAACCAATATAAAGTGTCTAAAGTAAACATCAGGGTTGAAGAGAACTCTGTTTAAGGCATTAACCATGAATAAAAGTGCAAACATAAAAGGCTACTTTGTAGAAGTAGATATGTTTCTATCAAATGTATCATTGCAGGTTATTTAATTACTTATTTGCTGTAATAATTGATAAAATTAGGTTAGAAACGATAGAAACGATAGAAGAGAAATGGCACGATATACACTTTTATATTGTCCCCACGATATATATCGTCATATTGCCCAGCACTAGTTGGGATGGATAATTCCACTCTGATTTGGTTCTGTGATGTCACAGTTCCCTGCAAATCTGAACAGTTCACTTATAAATGGAAGATCCTTTGTGTTGGTGTCTTTGTATATTGAAGCTATTCTATCAGAACTGCATGGCATAAACCAAAGCAAGAAGTTGTAGTTTCACAGACACGTGGCATGCAAGTTAAAGGATATTCAGTTGATACTCAGGTAAGTGCAGCATACTGTGATATATATTTCTTTCCTCTTCTCCTCCCTGCGTCTACAGGGAACCACCTAAGGTTGGGTTTATATATAGTAGGAGAGAAAAAAAAGGTTCATGTGGGTTAATTGTGAGAGGGACCGTTCTCATTTACAGTTTAACATTTCCACCACTCGTCTGTTATAACAGTTTACCTCTATCTACATTACCTGGTTGTACTCTCCCTCCCTTTTGCGGCGTCTCCTGAGGAAACAATTACACAGGCTTTCACAACTTATGGAGCTGTTTGTGTCGCTCCTACACATTAACAAGAAAAAAAAAAAAGTAAAACTGCATACCCACAAGAACAAGAGTCATCCAGCTGGAACCACAGGGAGGAACGCTCACCCGCGAGCACATGATTCACTTTAGTCAATTAGCCTGTTCGCTCAACAAAGCTTTGTATCCCCCCCTCGAAAATATCCCGCTGTTGTGCTGTTCATTCCAGAGCTTCATCTACGAGTTGTAAACAATCGTGCGGTTAAAGGAGAAGCCCAGGGCCCCAACAAAAGACTGAAGGATGTCAGGTGAAAGCGATCAGGGAGCTCAAGGGGGCAAAACTCAGCGAGGAAGCTGCAGCACCTGAGATGAATTATGGGATGTTGTTATTCAGTCAAATGGATTTTCTTTAAAAACACATCCTCCATTTAAGCCATGGAATTTTTTCTTTGGTGCCAAGCATTGACAGAAATCTTCGCATACCAAGCCTAACACCATGTGACTTCACTGTAACCTCAACATGTTTTAGTAATGTAGCATTTAAGACATTTGATTTTACGAAACCACAAAGAAGCATTTGTTCGTGGTTCAGGTTTGTATTTGTTGATTGGGAACAAACAGCATGCTCAGTACGGGAAATTGGACAGCAGTGGGGGAAACGCATCTCTCTCTCTCTGTTTCTTTATCTCTCTTCAGCTGCTGTTGCTGATCTGCTTAAAAGACTGTGCCAGGTTGCACAGGAACACTTCTTCCACACTTTTCTTGAAAAAAAAAATAATGGGGTGAAAGATTTTTCATTCCAGAGTGCTGACATGTTAAAATGTTTCAACAATATCGAAGTGGGTACAGAGAAAGTTGAAAAGTGAGATCTTACAACTCCTGTGGGCTGCAGGCTCAAGATGGTGGCTGCTTGTCAGGAAGAACAGGAACAGGCTTTTCGAGGTGTGACATTTCCGCTGTGAAAAAATAGTGTTAAATGCGCAAGTTGTACACTGATTAGCAAGTGTGACATCACCATCTAGTCAAGTCTCCACAAAGATTGTATTGAAAGGAGCTTTGTATCCTGTAACAGAAGAAGGCACAAAGGAGAGGATGGTGTGTGTCTAGTCACTGTGCAGAGGGCTTGAGAAAACATTCCTGCTCAGATTCCCATCTGGAAAAAGGCTGCAGAACCATATTGTCAAAAGGAAATATGAAGGAGACAAAGAAGGGAGTGGAATTAAAACTTTCCCCCATTCCTGCTGGTTTGTTCAAAAGCTGCAGCGCCTTGAGGCTTTTCTTCTGCATTGCTCTAAGGGGAAGCTCCATCCAACTTCCACTTATCTAAGCTACATCCGGTATAGTTTTTCTTCCAGTTCTCACTTAGACCCTTCATGTTTCCTCCTTCAAGCTCGATGTGTGGTTGTGCTGTAAAAGTCTGGCGGTGAAAGGACAATCCCGGTCATGGAGGAATGTACCAGCAACCGATTGTCACAGTCTTGAACCCCATCAGGTGTTCAATCTTGAGACTGTCATCAGGCTGTTTTAAGCACCCAATACATTCAAAGCGATGTAAAAGCAATCTGCAACAACGGTTATTTTCAGATTTACAATGCTATTATGTTTCAAAGTTCTTTTTACCAGGTACTATCTTTCCCAGTGAGCATGGATGGTATTGTGATACGAGACTATGGTGGTGCAGTGTGGACAATATGAGACTGACTAATGCCGTATAGCCCTTTTGTTGAGGGCTTTGGTGAGGAGGAGCCAAGACGGACAACGATGTTCCAGTTGATCTGAAAGCTCACATTAGCGTTCTATAACTTTGTGATGTTCGCAGGAGTGAGCAGAGAAAGCTCTTATAGATATTTTGGAGATTGACAGCTGCATGTTATTTCTGATTAGGCTTGTGTGCATGTGTGTGAAGATGGTAATGCATGCCACATGTCACGTTGGTTAACAAGATACTGCTTCACATTCCCTTTTTGCTCTAAAACCCTACGCATCCGTAAGGTTGGTTGGACCGAGAGGAGACGGATGCTGTTAGGATCTGATTTAAAACGTTTAAAAAATTGAAGTTAATCAAATTAAAGTTTAATTTTCTTCTTTCTTGTATTCAGTGGAATGAATGCACTACAAAGGGCAAGATTGCCTGAATCCTCCAGGATTCCTTCAAGGCACATGGGGGAATATTAAAAAAAATATTAAAGTAAGCCATTCTCATTGTAAATCTAACTTTACTTTCCAGAAAAAAAGAAAAGAGTTTTCATCCTTGATAATGGGAACATTGTAGATAATCTGTGATATTATTATGTTTTATTTCCAAGGCTTGAAGCCATCCTCACTTGATTTCCATAATATAACCCGTTTATGTGTAAAAGTACATCTGCCTTCTGTTGGTTATTGGATCCTGGTATATCGGCAGTGAACTCGGCAAGGTTACTCTAATGCTCTATAACAGATCTGCAGCCATATTCGTTTTCTTCCAGCTTGCATCCAGCCTCCAAGGCTCAGGAAAGGAGCAGCTGGGAGGCTCACATGTCAAAGTCACATTATTAATATGTGTGAGCAGAGCAAGACTTGCATTGCCTTTAGAGATCTGGGTTATCACTGTGTCCATATCCATGATATATCAGCTGGATCCCTTTATAGTTCTGAGAAATGAGCCTGGGACTGATGGATGATGGTGGGGGAAGGGGGTGGGAGTGGGGGCAAACAAACAACCAACCAAAAAAAAAAGAAAATCATGTTCTGTTGCCTATCCAAACACCAACTTTCAAACCAGATAAGCCACTCATATGTCATGAGCTTGATGTCAGTTAATCTTGATAAGTTCTTGTGATATCAGTGTCTGGAATGTACATGTCTAGAAGTGAACAGCTTGGCGCTGAACTAAAGGATTTTTTACTTTTTTACAAGGCACTTTAAAAAGATCTGTCCTCAGAAGTGTGTCTCCATTTTGTCTCCAATTTTATTTACTGCTTTGAGTTTTAATGCTTTTCAGAGCATTCTAGCACCATAACGAATGCTTTTGTTCGATTCACAGCTGCACTCAAGGCGGTTTCAGAGTTACTCATGTTTTGGACTGACGGTTGAGAAAATTGCCCTTAAATTTAGACTTTGAATCGTTCACATAGTAAAACATAATTAAACTGGATAATCAGGAAAAATTGGCATCCTTAGAAGGTGATGATTATCTACATCACATCACACTCCATGCTCTCCAAAATCAAGCTGTCAATCATAGGCCCATACAGAACCAGTGATGGCACAGGCCCATATGACACCAGAACAGTCTCTGATATGCTTTTTTGTCCACAGAACAAGGGGGTGTCATTCCACACATTCCTGGGCAGAGCCTCTGTTCGCTCAGAATGACCTTCAACTTATCTCTCCATCAGAGCATGTCTAGAAGGGAGAGAGTAGTGAAAGGGGGTGATCTGACACAGGAGCGCACACACATGCACGCACGCACTGAAAGAACTGGTTGAGCCTGTTGATGAGCTCAGGAAACTCCAAGGACTGGCTCAGTATTGTTTCTGCTGGACCCTTCTTGTGTATGTGTCTGTAACTGTTGGGAATTAAGTCCTCTTTGTGTACGCTTTATGCATGTGTGTGTTCTAGCATTTTCATATCTATGAATGCCAGTTTTAAGCTTTGGACCTTTGAAGCTAAGACTTTTTCTGAAGCGAAGTCATTTTATCTGGTTCCTTCTTCACTGAGGTTGTTCTTGGGTTCAGAACTTAGCTCGTGTGAAGCTTTACCATACGAAAGGGAAATGCATTGGCTATTATTATTTCCCATCAAATACCTCATGATAAAGTTACTGTCAGCTCAGACGAGCAATGATGATGTAATCTTGAGGTGGAATGTGGCCTCCAGTAACCTCTTATGGCGGCTCATAGACAGAACAGCGTTATTGTTCCAGCCATCTGTTTCTGGGAGACAAACGTTTGCTTCCCTGGAACCTTCCAAGGACACTTCAGTGTGGGAAACAACTACTCTGCAGATGGGTTTACTGTGATTCTCAGCTTATTTCTCTGTAACTTTGCCTCTCATGTATAGAACACTGTGCGATGCCACAGGCTTTGTCGCTCCATGTCGTACAGACTGCGTTGATGGACTGGCCCCATGTGCATGGAATAAAACACTATTCGAGCACCTAAATGACTGCAACTCTTTATTTATGACTCATCAAGAATAGCTCAGCCATGATTTCAGTCTGTCTTGGCATATATATTTTTTGAATTATAGCCCTTTTTCCACGACCGTTTCAGAACAGTTGAGGTGACTCACGTAGATGACTTTTATTTAGTTTTCTCTAGTTGCTCATGTCTTTGCACAGAGGGAGCGCTCTTGAGAACGACGTGGCTCTGTCTTCAGCTGTCTCCATTTAGGACCCTTCAGTGGTGCCAGTTCTCTTCCAGTAGAAAGGGTCCTTATGTTTTAATTACCGCATGTGCAGTTGCTTTTCATATTCCTGCACCAACTTCTTAATTTCAGTGTCTTAGTGTCTTTTTGTCAAATGAATTGAATACCTTCAGGGTTTCGAATTGGCTAGCTTTATCCTCTAGCTTTTTTTTCCTGCATTTTGTTGCTTATTTACTTTGTGATATATTTAATATCAAAAGATTTACTCAAGTTGGATTTCATTTTGTGGAAGAAAAGGCTAACCCGCGTACTGCGGAACATGACGTGTATCATCTGGGGCTTTGCCCACCTGTGCCTTTCCAGTCTTTTTCCCGCTCTAGTGGCTTCCCTCAGTTATTCCAGGCAAAGTAGACAGGATCACCACTCGTGTAGCTCTCTGTGCTGATTTTTTTTTTTTCCTTGTCTAAATGATGGATACAAAGTGCCACCTGCACTTCATTGTTGTCACCTCAGCAATTAAAAGAAAGGAAAAAAAAAACACCAGTCAAGGATTGGTGAAAGTTTTCATCAGTTTCATTATGTTAATAGTGGGTTAGCATGTGCACAATATCCTTATCATTAGTTCAGGACACTCCTGAACTTAAATGCAACCTCACAGCAGTAAGCATAGCAGTAGAGTACTGCATGTAAAATGTTATTTCAAATTTCACCAGTTTTTTTTTTTTGTTGGATTTGTTTTTTTTTAGCAAGTCCTCAAAGTTACTGTCTGTTCCTTCCAGCTTGAAACAAATGTAATTAATCCAATTATTAAAAACAAGTCTAGAATTTTGACTAACGATTTACAATCACATTGAAATGGGGAGAAGCTCCGTCAGAGTCTAGACGGAGTGAGCAGCTTGTATTATCTGCTGTTTATGAACTTAAAACAAGAGACTACAGTGAAATAAAGGAGTGGTAACAGGTTGTGATTAGCCATGTGTTCTCGTCGTTTCACACTGCTACTCCAACTGGCAGAGTTAATTACTTTACCCTCGTGTTCACAGTTTGCCTGAAAAAGCAGCGTTTCTAAAGAACAGTTCTGCTGTTATGAGTTCATATTTCATTCATATAGGGGATAACGGTGGTTCAGTGGAGAGCTGTGAAGCTTATATTAAAAGAACAACTCTGCGCACTCATCATACTGTTGACATTGTTAGCTGTGCGGATGGCTGCAGAGTTTTTGGTCAAGTTTGTGTTTCAGTTTAATAGCTTCTCATATAGATTCTTCAGCTTGCAAAGGATGAGATGGCTGCACGTGTGTGCGTGTGTGCCGCCGTGTGAGTGCTATGAGTAAAGCCCCGCGGACTTTTCACATAACTCTCTCGTAGTCCAGTAAAGCTGAATGTAAAGCAGGGTTAATTGGAGAATGTGTGCGTCTATGTGGTAAAGTGAAGCGGAGGTTGCAGGGTGTCATAACCCGGCTAATCGTCATCAACTGCTTGCAAATTATCTGCACATGCTGCCTGGTTAGTGGCGGGTGCCGGCCTGAGTTTGGTAAGAGGCCTCAGTGACTGATATGCACGAGTGTACAAACATTGTTTGTTGGTTTTGTTGCTGACATTTATGCACCCAGACCTTTCAGTCGGTGTGAGGTACGGCTGCTCGCTCTCGTCAGAGTTGAAGCGAAATATTTGGTAAAGTAGTGCACTGCAACTCTGGAACCAGAAAACAAAAAAAATAAATAAATTCTGCACAATTCAGAGTTTATCCTGCAACCTTATTTTTGTTTTCATAGCTTTTCTTTTCCATTTTGTCTTTGAACATTCTACGTCTTTGCAGTCACTGTTGTCAGAAGGTGCTGTACGACTTGATTTTCCTTAAAGTAAACATATTCTGCTGGGTTTTTTTTTTCTTTTGTCCTTTTTTTAGTCTAAACACTTCGTGAAATGTCTGTGTCATACTTTGATCAAAATACCTCAGAGATACAGTCGAACAGGTCCCTTCTCAATCATATTTTTTGAAGCCCCCTTTAAAAAGACAGACAGATGAATTTGAAGTAAGACCAGGCTTGCTGCCAGTTAACGTCATGCCAGTATAAGTCCTGGTTCATTTCCTGAAAGCTACCCAGATGGCTGCTTCACTGTCACCAGTTAATCTGACTTGGAGGTGAATAGGCATGAGTTCCTAACTGAGGCCCGACCGGGGTTTCAGTGGATTTTCCACTGCTGCTGGTTACCAATCATTGTAAAAAGAGGTTTAATGCATTAGACATAAAGTGGTGGTGGATCTACAGAAAATCTCATGGTCGACAGACTGCTCATTGCTCTCCTAATTAATTCCTTGTAGTTTTGCTCATGATTTAGTTCTGGACCAAAAATCCACCCATTCCCCAGTGCAGACCGTAAATCAGCTTAATACACGGCTCCAGATCGGCCATTCTAATTTCATTAGCAGGCTACATATGGAGTCCCTGTTTCCACCATCAGCCAACCTGGCTAGAATAAATATGTAAATGAAATATTGCAGCATCTCAAGTGTGCTGCAGATTTACGGTGGTTCTGCTGTATTCAGGGTAGTGTTGCAGGCGGCCATGTTAAAGTTGTCAGTGCAGATCTGCGCTGAGCTCTGTTGGGGGAATGGCTGACTGAGTTAAAGCTTGCCTCAGCATCCAGCTGGAGCTGGGTTTATTCCCCGTGGCCTGACTCAGGTCTGAGCAGAGAAGCAGATGATGTGTTTTTGTGTGCATCTGTGTGGAATTGAAAGAGGACGAGGTGTATTCACAGACATCATTAATATCTGGCTGCCCCGGTTAGTCACATTGTTGAAGTTGGACATCATCAGTCAGATTAGGGAGAGTGATGTTTCGTGGCTGTTGTAATGACCTATATTTCTTTAAGTGTTTTTTTAAACTGTCCTTTCAAATTATGCTCAAAAGTACAGGCGATGCTTTAGCACTGTTTTAAATGAATTGTGTTTGAATGCAGTGGAAATCTACTTTTTTGTGAACGGCGTAGTGTAAGAGATGGACCCCTACCTTAAGGCACTATTTTTTGATTAAGTTAAAGGATATTATGTTATGTTGACACAATTTCCCATAGGTTTTATTGAAATGTCTTTGACATGCAATAGTCAAAATACCACAGAGATATAATATCACTGCTCATTTTTCAGACATGTCTTTACAGCTTTCTTCATACCAGCCAGTTTAAGGGGGTGGAGTCAAGATTATTGTCTGTCTCCGCCCCCCTCCCTACAGGGGTACAGCTCTTTAGAGATCACAATACAGTGTGCTTCAATGCAAACAGGCATTCATTAACCCTATTAAAGATATATTACATAAGAGTGCTTGCAGTGCCTAGATTGAGAACTCACACAAACACACTACAACCTTGTTAGCACTTAAGGTTGGGGGTAGTTTGCACCTATTGCTTATTATTTTGTAATTCATCCTCGAGATAGAAGTTCGAATAACTCTGGGCTTCAGTGCTTGTCCATTCTCCTGTGGTTTTTAGATGCTAGTGTTTTTGAAATGGCAGCGTCCAGTGTTGACCTTTGAAACATGACCTTTGAATTTTCAACGTCTTACTGGGGAAAAAAAAGAAAATAAAACGCCAACAAGAATTGCCATTTCCTTGTCAGGAAATGAAGCATTTGACAAAGTATTGCCTGAACATTACCCTTTTTTTTTTCCCTTTGAGGAGATATGTCATGCATTTTCAAGACACTGAGATAATTTCCATAAATATGTATTAAGTATCTGCGATATAGTTTGGTCAAAATAGCACGGAGATGCAACGATAGCTCCCTTTGTAACCGTGTCTTCATAGTCCCGTTCATAGCAATTTCTTTAGGGAGTGAAGTCAGAGCCTTAACTCCACTCTGCCTCACGCAGAAGAGGAGTGTGCCTCTTTAGAGATCTGTCCAATAGCTTTGGGCTGCCTTCATCCAAGGCACAGGAAATGTTGAATGATGTGAAGTTGGGTGGAGATAATGATGGGCTAACTGAGTTAGATATTTTGGGGATGACTCACACTGGGAAATAACATTCACAGAAAATTTTACTTCTTTCATATGTCCTCTTTCAGTTAAATAAACAATATAAATGCTAATGAGAACTGATCGATAATGGTGAAGCAAAAGGCATGAACGAGGCTCTTCCAAGTTCCAAGGTACAGCAGAGCTCAAATCTGACAACTGGATAATTGTACTCTGTAACATCTTGCAAATCTGAGCCACTAACTGAATTAGATGTTTTCAGATCTTTGCAGTTAATAGATAAGAGCTGTGTTCTGTTGGGGATTTTAAGTTAGTTTTCACTTCAGATGCCCAAATAAATGTTTTTTCTTTCATTATATGTATCCTTTAAAACAATCCTGATTGAGATCCTTCCTATCTTTTATGCAGACAGAATTTAAAGGCATGTCTGTCCAGTATGAACTGTCTTTGTGCTTCGTTGCTTTTCTTGCTTTTGTTTGGGTTGGCAATGTACGTTTAACAAGGTGTTGTGATTTAAAGCAGTTGCTCGCTCCTGATGACAAATAGGTCGATGAGAGAAGGACTTCAGGACTAAAACAATGCTCAAAGTCTCAACAAGACTAGAAAGATTCATGCAGCTGCTAAAGTCTGCAGATAATTCTCCTGGAATTTTCTGCTTTCACATCAGACGATATCAATTAACCCACTGTTGTTATAATGATATTGAATAGTTTAGCCAAGTGTTGGGAGTGTCTTCTCCAGTTAGGCCTGAACTAAGCTACAAAGGTTTAATTGGATTTACTTCATTAAGGTCAGTCTCTTAAAACAGGTTTATGTGTGTTGTGCTGAAAAGTAGCCACATGTGGTGCATAATTAACACTGGCAGCTCACAGTTTGTGCAGATCAAGACAGGCTCTAGCAACAGGACTACTTAGTACCTTAACCGAAGACTCTTTTATTTTCAACTTTTTACACATAAGTTGGAAAAATGCTCCATTTAACTTATTTTTCTTTTGAAGACGTCTGGGTGGGGTTTGCTTTTGAACAGTTGGTGCCCGCCCGTCAACAGGGGCCACTGCTGATCTCGGTGTACTTCGATCATCTTAATGAGCCTGGCATGTTACTGCAGAGCGCTTCGTCAGTCCCTGGGTGTGTTTTTGTCATCTTCAGACCTCACTTTTATCTTTCGGATTGTGAAATGATACATCTGTGGCTGATTCACACGCTGCGAGCCTGGCATTGATGCTCGGCCTCATAAGAGGAGCTATGTTTCAACCTTTAACTTGGCATGTGAAAAAGCAATCTGTTTCATTGGTACGCTTGGATGGTACCAAGTGTCAAAGCAATCAGTCCCGTTGGAAACCAATAGCACTGATGAGCACGCAGCCGTGCAACTTCATCTCCAGCCTGTACATGCCTCCACGTGGATTTGCTGATAACTATAAGTACATACTGGTGGCAAGTTCATAAAAACACTTTGCATGACCAAGCGGCAGATTGCTAGTAAACAGTCTTTATTAACATGCCGGGTGTCAGGTGTTGGACGGGAAGCAATTAGGAGGTGTTCTGTGTAGCTTGCCTTTTTAAAACACTGGTATGCTGTTCCCTCCATAGCACAGACACATAAACCTTCTTCTCCGCCGCCCAGTTAAATGGTTCATCCTGAATTAGGTCGTTTGTATCGTTGCACCTCGGAGGCTTGCCTTCAGCAGCAAGGCTGAAAGTAAGAGAGGCCTCTGTCTAAGTGGAGGATTTTCACCTCCAGGTTGCTGTACGGAGGAAGACGGTTTGTGGCTGCGCTCTCACCCGTCACAGTTCAGATTCCACCTCTGTTATTTGTTTATGTGACACTCATGAGGGGCATACTGTTCACATCCAAGCATTGGAGTTTTAATTATGAAAAATGATTGTCTTTTGTATGTGCACACTGTTTTCCAATTCCTCTTTGCCTACATTCATCATTCCCGTGTGTGTGTGTGTGTGTGTGTGTGTATGCGGTTTACTCTTAAAGGTCCACATTCATGGAGTGAGGCCCGGCGGTGGCCAGAGGCTCGCCAAGCGCTTAACAGTGCGCCTGTTGTGTGATTGGTCTGAAGCTGCGTCAGCTCCTTCGGGAGAGACGTTAGAAAAATACCTTGGTCAAGAATCTGATTTCTCTGTGCAGCTCTTAGTTGGTTCTTAGTTGAATTATGATGATATGATGGTGAGTCAGTGGGGAGCAATCTGAGTGGGATTGGGAGGGGAAAAAAAAGACGGGCCTGGGAGACTTGAGCGAAGCAGCAGTGCTTATCTTTAAGGAATTTTCTGGTAAATAAATTTTTTTCCTTCACAGCAAACTGCACTATCACTCATCATATGCTACTAAGCCAACGGGAAAAGAAGGAACACAGCTGATTAACTAAGTGAAGCCTGATTTATGCTGACGCCAAAGGGGGGGAAGCCAGCTCCAAATGTAACTACGTGTCGCCTGGACACTGACCGCAGCAAATGTGGCTGCTCCGCTTGGTAGATTTGTTCTTTGTCATCATGTTTCCTATTGCTACTTCTTCGTTTTCAAGTCGGGTAGACTGATGGTTTGCTGCAAAGACTTTGAAAATGACTGACACAAAAGATATACTTTAGTTGCTCCTTTGCTATGTCTGAAGCTAGCATACATAAAGGAAGCTCGACGCTGTTAGCTACGGCGCTGCAGAAAAGAACCTTGCGCCATGGACTAGCAGTTGGTGGTGCAATTAAAGAGCGACACAAACAACAAAGCACAAGTATAAACGCAGAAGGTGTACATATCTGCTACGCAGAAGCATAAATCAGGTGTTGCTTCATGTCCACAGTGCTCTCCTAACTGTGACTGAAGGAATTTTGTTTTTTAGTTGCTACAGAATCTCATTGTTCATGAGTTTCATTGCTCAAAATTTGTCATTGCCCAAATTTCTCAGTGTTCTCTCCTTTTCATTTGCTTTAAAAAGGAACGGCTTAAAAGCAAACAAACAATCAACTTTCATATTCCAAAAATGTACATAATCACAATAAATCTAAGTCTTTACACAGGGATGACAGGCGTGTTGCAGAAAGGAAGGTGTTTTTATTCAGGATATATTTACACCGATAATAACCCCGTTAGATTAACCGGCGTGAAAACATTTCTGTGTCACTTCTTTGAAAAAAGAGCACATAATTACAATTCATTCAATATTAGCACAAATGTTGGTCGATCTACGTAACGGAGAAAAATGAAAAACAGTCTCTGTGTCTGGAAACTTCAGAGGACTTTTATCTAAAATGTCCGGCAGTGTGCTGCTCTGTCAGTCCTGCTGCTGCTATATCTTAATTTGGTCAGATTGCTTCTGAGATGGCTGAACTCCACGGCCAGGAAGGGAACAGAGTCGGGGAGACTGATGGATGGAGGCAGGAGGAAAATAAACATGGCAGGAAACGTAAGAAAGCCACCCGCTACTTTCCATTTGTAAAGCCAAGGAAAGATAGGAGCACACTGAAGAAAGTAGACTATGAAAGTTTCTTTTTGTTTTGTTTTACTGTTAATAAGATCTGCCTTTAGATGCCTACAATTGCAAAATGACTTTTTCCATCAAGAACCTACCTCTGCCTTCTTTTTCGAAAAGAGTTAAATTGTGAAAAAAAAAAAAAAAACAATTAAATGTGCATGTCATACACAATGCCTCTGTTTTTGTACCGGTTCCAGTTTTCTGTTTTTGTTGCTGTTTTTAACAAGAGCCCTTTTCCCTTCTCACCTCCCCAAGGTCCCTCCAGGTTTGATTTGTATGATATCTCCCAAATCCACAGCTCGCTGCCATGGCATAACTCTTCATGATGGCTGGATTTGTGCTAAAGCTGCTGTCAGAACAGGATATCAAACTAATGAGTCTGTTGGAGGGAAAGATGAGGAGAGAGAAAGAGAGGGAGCAAAACATATAAGAAGCACAATGGCAGAAGTCTTCATTGGGTTTAAAGTGACAAGAATGAGGAAGATGAATCTGTCTGAGATGTCAATGCTTTGATCTAGGAAGATGATTGCAGAATGCCACTTCTGTTTCATCTTCTTTCCTCCCTGTCTTTTTTTCTCCATCTCTCTCTCTCTCCTTTTCTCTCTCTCTCTCTCTTCGAATGAGCGAGCTAGCCTGACAGCCATGCACAGCTGCCTCCACAGCTGTGCAGCTGCCCACAGCAGACCCCATTTTTCCTCCATTGCTCACATCTGGTGTGAATACCTCTGCCTTCGGGTTGTCCGGCTCAGAGTAGGGACTGGAGAAGCGGGTTTGGTGGACCGGGTTGTGGAAGGCTTGGGGAAGCAGTGGCGCTGGAGGCTTCAGCTGAAAAGTAACATGGCTCTGTTTGTGTTTGCTGGCTGGACCTCCCTGTTTGTTTTTGCTCTCGGTGCCCTCGAGGGCTTCCAGAACACTGAGCCAAGAGTCTGTTGTCTGTGCAGCGATGTTCCTTCCTATCTGTTCATGGACTCCAGTGCACATAGTTCTGAGGAAAACTGCCAATTGCTCAGCTTGTTGAGTGGGTGGGATGGAAAGCCAGAGACACACTAGTGCTTGGTAGTCTTTGGTAGATTTAGGTTCTTTGTGATGGGTTTTATGTTGGGTCATTCTTGAACCTTTGTAAACAGAGATAAAATACTTGTTTAAATTCATTCATTGTCCTACTTTACTGAATTATCCGGTTGCATTGCATAGCCACATTTGGCACAAACTGAATGTCACAAAATTAAAGAAACTTCCAGGTTCCAGTTCTTCAGTCCACTTTTCAGAACAGAAGCTCACAGTGAGATGATCCAGTAAACACGTCTTTATCATAAACATGTGAAATACGTTTAAATTTCACAATATATAGCATTACACATTTATGGAAAGGCTACCCAGCCGTGAGCTCCATACAGACCTGGTGTTTTCTTCTGTTGTCATAAATGCCAAGCACCACATTTTCACCTAACATCAGCTTTTTATTATACTTCTTGTTTGTTTGTTTGTGCTCAGCTTTTTTGGCCCCAAAATGACAGGCTGCATATAAACAAGTGGAAATGGAATTAATACACAGCTGTGCAGTTTCCTGACAATGTTTAACGTTTGCAAAGTTTGGATTTCCTTTTTCTTTGTCTTTTTTTTTTCAGTCCACATTGAAACAATTATTCTAATCAATATAATCATTTACATTATTCAAACAGTGGCTTACTCATTTCATTTCAGACATGCATTTCTATTTAAAAACTTAATGTGTGAAGAGTTTGGCTTTTTTTCATCATTATTAAATTTTTTTTGATTGCTAAAAGATTTTTACAGAAATGTATTATTCATTCATACTTTATTGTGAATACTGACTACTTTAAAGGAAGGTTTATGTTTATGTTCATGTTTTTTTTTTTGCATTTTATCATTAAGAAGAGCTCCTGACTTTGGCAGCTTTCCACATAAGAAAATTTACACGAAATGTGCTGCAAGAATAACAAAAGTAAGAGACTGCTTGCTGTGTTTATGTTGGAAATTACTTTCCTTCGACATGAGCCTCAAACATGAGTTTCTCTCATCTTCCCTCTCACAAGAGTTCCTTCATGTCTGAGGAAACCTCGCTGTACCTCACACCCTTTCGAGACACAGAAGCTCTATTTTCCTATCATCTTCATCTCTTGTTTTTTTTTTTTTTTTCCCCGTGTACACTTGCAGCTGAAATCAGTGCCAGCAACTTGCCGTTGCCACAGAGTCAGAGTTGCCGTCATTGCAAATCAGCCTGGAAGCGGTAAAAAGAAAGCAGTGACTAATAAGATAAAGACTGTTGCGCACATGCAGAGTAGCGTGTTGCAGAAAGTCTGTGAACGTTGTGTATCAAGAGCTAATTCCCTGCACATGTGCTGAGTAGTGTCCCTCTGGCTCCCCAGCAGTGGAGTTGTGATCCAGATCCAGATACGAGGCTCTGAACTTAGCTGACCTCTCTGCGGCATGAGGATGAACATCGGAGAGTCCAACAGTGTAATCACTGTGAACGTGTCGTTGGCATGGACGGAGGTGGTAATGGGTCATACAGGCGAAAACACGCAACCTACACAAACACCGGTTTAACATCAGGCAACGCGGCTTGATGGGGGGATGAGGAAAGTGGTTTTCCCTCTTAAGTCTCATTCTCTTTTCTCTTCTCGGACAAGAAGTAAACCCCCACCCCGCCCCCCTAGAGAAACCAGTTTCCTGCCTTGCTGTGCTGAAATCAGATCCCACCGTCTCTCAGGCCTTGTTTTTTTTGGCAAGGGCCGCACACAGACACTCACTCAGAGCTGAGGCTCCCAAACCATTTCCACCCACTGTCGTTTCTCCTCTTTTTTTTCTCTCTCTCTCTCTTCTCCCCCTTGCTGCTTCTCCTCACCTCTGCTCTTGTCTGCATAAATTTACAAGGAAGCAAGGCCTTTATCTGGCTTCCCACTGAAGCAGCTTTCACACTACCAGATCCTAAATGTTTGACTGATAAAGCTGTGTCTGACAGCTCTGGGTCCATTCCTGCAAACGTTTCGACAAGAATTACATGTTTCTCCAGCCATTTTGAGGCTGTAATTTGAGACCAGCCTGTTCAGTCGGCTCATATTTTAATGACACTTAAACATCTCCAGATGTAATTTGAAATATGTCCAAACAAATACCTTGTAGGGCTTTTAAGATGATATTTTTTCTTTCTACAGCAGACTGATGCATTGTGTTGTGTATGGTGAAGTTTCTCTCTCTTCCTGGCGCTAAGAACCCAAAACTCCTGAAAGGCTTGTCTTTGTCGGGCAGGACAGCATTCCTCTGAGTTCAGGCACAGGCATTTTTTTTTTTTCTCCCTTCCTCTGGTTTGGACCCGTCCTATCCCTTCATCTCGGCCCAAGTGAGGCTAACTTGACAGAAAGTGAGTGATGCAAAGTAAGCGTATTGTTTTCCAGCGCTGCTCTGCGGCTTGTGGGAACGGGGCTGTAAAGAGGCTTTGAATGACAGAAGCGTGCACTGTGGCCAGTCTGCTCATTGTCGTCTGGTGTTTACATGCCTTTGGCCCTCACACCACTGCCATGGCCCGGGGCCGTTAAACCGAAAACCATGAGTTAGTGAGCTCAGTTGAAAAGGTGCTCTGTTTCGGAGGAGTGCTGAGTTTGTGTGCTTTTCACGGATGGGCACACAAGGCTCGCATTCCCCCCGGTCCGTCGGCTTGTGTTTGTGTGGTTATCCATGTTTACGCATATTTGCATGGTGGGGGGGGGGGTCTACAACTACAAACTGGCCTCATCATGACATTAAACAGTTTCAGGAAGATGGCAAACAGAAGTGGTTGTTGCTCCATGTTTGAACCTATTACAAGTGCATAAGGCGTCTTTCTGACATTGCGCTGGATCCAGAATGGAAGTCATTGATGGGGACTGTAGTTCTTTTTTATCTACATTCTCCTACCATTACCTACAGCAGAGCTCAAATGAAAACCATGTGCCAATCACACAGATGTTGTGATTTCTCGTATCAAGAAATGACCATATGCTTGGGTTTTCATCTATTTCTCATGCGAGGTTTTCCACTGTGCCTACCACACGGGGAGGTTTGGGTGGGGGGGGTTCCTCAGCTGTTCCATATCACCTCTGTTCCCATCCAGCCAATGGAGTGATCATACGATTAGAGCTGTTTGAATCCGCAGACGGGCCTGGTACCGTCGCTGGTAAACACTGAGCCCAGGCTTCACGTGTCCGCTCCACTCCACTCGTTACGCAAGTACACAGCTGAGTTGCTCTTTTTTTTTTTTTTTTCTTCCCTGCATTTCTTTGTTGCTCGCGCTCCCTTAATGTGATTTCAGGCTCAGCGGATGTTACAGCTTGATCTGAGCACATTGCAATGTTTCTTTGTTGTTGCGTGCCGTAAAATGTTGTTGTTTTCCCTTCTTTCCTGTGGCTAGTAATTAGAAGTGTGTGATGTGTGCGCTGCAGATGAGGGGGGAGGGAGGTGCGGCAGGTCGGGAGGTGATGGCGGGGATGAGGCAGGGGGCTGTCTTCCCCCAAAGCCCCCCTACCCAGCGTGCCTCACTCAGCCCCCACCTCGTGTGTGCGTCTCTGAAGCCAAGGCCAGATTAAAAGCCTCTGCATTCACATTCAATTAAAAGCTCCCCTCTGCGGCCATGAAGAAACAGCTGCAGAGACTCCATACTGTCTGTTTTCTGTCTGCCGCGGCCCGTCTCCCATTGGAGGTTCACACCCCCCTGTCTACCCCTCCCCGACACACACAGACACTTATTAGACACTGAGAGAAAACAGCTAAGATAGCAAAGGCAGAAATAACAGTCAAATGTTTACACGAGAGGCGGTGTCCCTGTTTCATCATTCCCTTATCGTTTCGGCAAAATAAGGCGCAATTACAGTAAAGATAGTACAGTGTGGAAAACAAGCGGGCAAGTGAGGGAAGTCGGGTAGGAGGTTGTAAACAGCTACTCTCTGGTTCTTAGATGGAAGGAGACGTGGATGTCATAGATGTCAATGCCCATCTGCAGTTCAGCATTATTGGCTGATATGAATCAACGATAGCAACGATAAGGCATCTCACCATTACCCTTAACTCCTTAGCTTCTGCAGAAGGGCAGCACACTGTTCAGCGTAGTTATGACTTTCTTTCATTCTTCTTTTTCTTAGGTTAGAGACAAAGAATAGCAGCAGAAGCACTTTCTTTTAAATAGATTCTGATTTGTGCATGTGTAATATTGCACAAGCACTCAAAACGAGACACAGTTGCACAAGATCTCGAAATGATAAATAGGACTCTTAAATTCCTGGGAATTTGCAGGTCAAGTTTAATTTTTGGGTGGTCATGTCTCCCTCTGAGAGAAGTGAGGACTGAAAACAATAACGCGGTCAGCGATTGCCTCCACTAGATGCTCGCTCACTCGCTGGCTGTAAGGGCGACGGCTGAAGCATCCCGTCTGATCCAGCCTAAATTTAAAGCTGTGGACAGACGAGTCTAGCCAGTGGCCAGATTTACTCCAGCCCATGATCGTCAATGGTACAGAGCAAGACAAACAGACAGAGAGAGAGAGAGGGAGAGAGAGGGAGAGAGGGAGAGACAGCCAGCCCTCTCACTCCGTCTCACTCCCCTCATCTATTTTTTCCCTCGCGTGTTCTTTAAACTTTAAAATTCCACTTTCCTTCTCCAGCTTCATGACCCTCCATGAGTGGGTGGAAGGCTGTATATTAGAGAACTTAAAGCATTGTTGACGCGACATCTAGCTAACCACTCAGGATTTGTGAGGACCACCACCAAGCCTAAAAAAAAAAAAAGAAAAGCCATATTAAAACTGATGTGATTTATAGTGCTGGGAATTCTACTAAATAAAGTGTAAAGAGGCTGAACTGTGCCTGAAAAAAAGAGTTGGCCTTTACAAATACGATAAGAAGTGCCACGTAAGCACAGGCAAAATATGTGAATATGTAACAGCAAATCCTTTGTTGTGAAGAAAAGATTAGTTTAGCTTTAAGAAAGATTAAAACCCCAGGTAGACGGAAACATATTGCAGTGGCCATACTTTTCATGAGGTGATAATAGCCGTCTGTTTTCCCGAACAATGCCGGTTCACGCTCACCGATGTTGCCGTGCAGCCCAGCCTTATCTCCCCTCAGAATGTGTAATCGATTGCAGAGTTAATGCAGTCTCAGTGGAAATATGGAAAATGTTCAGAATCACAGATGTCCGCTGAAACAGTACTGCTATTATGCTGCATTTGTCTGCTTGGTTTCATCGCCGCTCAAAGAATCAGTCAGCCATTGATACTGAATGGAAAAAGAGCCTGGAGTATATGTGTCTGAGTGCGCTTCGTACGCTCACGCTGCCGACTTGAGCAGAGTCCCACGTGGCTTGTGCCCTCCAGCCCGGAGCTTCGGGCCAACGTAGAACGCTTGCCAGGAGCGGAACCGACCACACAAGCCAGACAACTCAGAGACAGACAAGATATGTTTCAATTCTGGCTCAGTCCACCTTCCTCCCTTCTTCCTACGTTTTATCTCCGCGCCTCTCTCTCCCTCTTCCTCTTGCTTCATTCTTCTCCTCCCTGTAATCAGGACCCTTTGAAGTGGGCCGAGGAGACGGATTAGAGTGGGACCTGCAGGGTCTTTGACCCAGGGTGAACCGGGGACGAGTAATTAGACGGGGAATTAAGAGGAAGCCTAGCCCCTTTCCATGTCTCTCTCATGAACTGGAAGCCTGCTCTTACTGTTACTTTGCAGAGCATTTATTTTTAGTTTTCAAGATGGCTTCCTACATTTGTATTTGATTTTATTTTCAGAGCCGGACATATTTTATCAACGAACAGGGGAGTAAAAATGACCATAAATCCAATGAATACGAAAGGTACAATATGCCGAAGATAAAACATCAGCGTTTAAGTAAAAATATAGACACATCTGATAGAAAAAAAATGTTGCAATGAGCAGAAATATGGCATCAATAATTCAATTCAATTCAGTGTGGACGATGTAACCAGCCATGAAATACAGCATACACAAACAAAGTTTGACTGCATTAATGGTAAATTACTGTTAACTCACCAGTTAACAACTTTCTAAAATAGTCTAACATCTAATGCAAAATGGCACAAATTGAAAATTCTGCTTACAATATAATATGATGTCATAAAAAATGTAACCTTTACTCTCGTTTTAACCCATGTTCTGGTCTCTGACCAGTTCTTCTTCTTCCAATCTCTACATGGTCCAGCAGCAAGATTAACACGCTTCATTCTACCGTTTCCCACAAGTACAAAAATAAATACACTGCAAAAACTCAAAATCTTACCAAGTGTATTTTTCTAATTTCTAGTTGAAATATCTCATCACACTTAATATAAGACAAAATCACCTAAAGAGTAACATTTCAGTAAGATATAGGAGCTTGTTTTTAGACAGTGCATCTTGAATTAAGCGAATTTTCACTTGTTCCATTGGCAGATTTTTTTTTGCTTATTACAAGCAAAAATATCTTGTATTAAGTTTTTTTTTTTTTTTTTTTACTGCCAATGGAACAAGTGAAAATTTCGCTTAATTCAAGATGCACTGTCTAAAAACAAGCTCCTATATCTCACTGAAATGTTACTCTTTAGGTGATTCTGTCTTATATTAAGTGTGATGAGATATTTCGACTAGAAATTAGAAAAATACACTTGGTAAGATTTTGAGTTTTTGCAGTGTAAGTAAATAAAACAAGTAACTAAAGACTTTAGAAAGGCCAGAAGGAAATTTTGGATCAGTACTCAAAGCACCTTTACCACAACACTTCCATATTTCTGTTCATCTTGACCGTGTTACTGATTTAGAAAGGATTTGGCAGGAAATAGAAATGACCAAATTCCACTTTTTTATTTCAAAGTTTAAATATCATAGAGTGAAGTAGTGCTTTAAGAGAGAAATACTGAGTTTAACTGCACGGAGCATAGAAAGATAACACAATTTTTCCCATCATCTTTTACTATGATGACAGGTTCACATTGGCTTTTCTTTTTATCTCACTCACGCGCGACTTCACATAAAATCCTCGCTGCCTCCTGGTGTTTCATATACTGATGATGAAAAATAGGAGTAATATTTTCAGGCTGCACTGTCTCAAAAAATGGTTCCAAAATGCAAGTAAATGGTTGTAGTGTGGAGCTCATATGATACAATAATAGTAACAACGTTACCCTCTGTAAGTCAGCCAAGCATTCTCAGACTAAAATACACAACCGCCAACAGTTTCAGAGCAACTCTTTTATGAACCACTCGACTCCACTCCTTTACTTCCCCAGAGAAGGCCTTATTACAGATCTATCCTACAGCTTCAAGCTTTCATCGCACTGTCCAGATAGGTGTATTAACAAAGTAGTAGTAAATACAAATAATGAAAAAAAACCCCAATAAAAACAGTTCCTGTTGTAGCATCAATAGTGTTTGACATCTATAATGCACCTTGCCTCGTGCTGTCTGTGCTCATGAGCTAGTTGAGAATAAGAGGTAACTGTGGAGAGGAATTATGCCCCTCAGACCAGCCACCTGAGACCAGACAGTATGTTATTAAACAGAGACTGTCAAGGAAAGCGCCCACATGGCCAAATATGGACATCCATTCACCCTCCGTCTCCCTGGAGGAACGAAGATAGAAGGATCAACCCAAGCATCCTGCAAGTGACATAAACACTAAATAAATACACTAAAGGTTCTTTCTTTCTTTTGTCTCAACAGGTAAGAGAGATTTGCTGTAACAAAGAAACAATTTCAAAAGCCTTTCTCATCTGCCATGTAAGTAAAAATGCTCCAGTTTTGGGTATAACCATTTCTTTTTCCAGCTAGCTGACATGGCTTCTGTGGGCGTGTGTCGGTTTGGCATCTGTGTCTGTGCGTGCGATATCCCCAGGGTACCTGTTGTTGTGACAGGCTCTCGACTCGAGCAGCGTTAGAAGATAATGCGCAAATTGTAATCTGGGAGCTCCCATTCCTCAGCCTGTGTCACGCTAATAATGCCGCGCGTCAGTCAAACGTGGCCGCTGATTGCAGACACAAGCGATGCTATCTCCTCGTTCTCGTTCCACGTCGCAGGCGCCACAAAAGGAGCCACTTACCACTGGCGGTTTAGCATCAGGAGGAGGAGGAGGACTACTGGCTGTGTCATAATAGAGACTTGACCTGTATTGACTTACCCCTTTGCATAAACTTTAATCTTCTGCTAAAAAGCGACTTCCATTTGGGAGGCTTTTACGAAACAGTGGCGCTTTCAGGTTAGCGACACAGGCTGTCGGGTTTTATTGAGGGGCCATGGGCTGAAGTCCAAAAACGTAGAAGAGTGCAAGGTTAAGTAATGAGAAAAGTAAACGTATACCAGAAGTGAAGAAATCCTCTTTGTAGCTGTTTCTGTAAAGTTGTCTTATTTTTCCTCATGAAGTTTTTATGATCTAGAAATGTGACTCTTCCGTTGAACCTCTTCTGTGTCAGACAAAAGTGTCTGCTCAATGTCCAACCTGAAAAATAACACAGAAAGGAAAGGAAGAAGTGTGTGTGTGTGTGTGTGTGTGCTCAAGCCGCATACACACACACACACACTCACTTTTCCATAAACCCATAGCTCTTGCTTGCATAACCCACCTGTCTTTCCTGGACCCTGGCTACAACCTGGGAGCAACAGGGAGCAAACAGACAAGGGCCTGTTAAAGATAACAGCGTTTACTCAAACAGTGGAGGGAAGTAGTAGACGTTCTTATCATGCAGAATTAACAAAGTGACAAAGCAACACTTTTTAAGAATCTGACAAAGACAAAAAACAAAAACTGTGTTAAGAAAAGTGGGGAACCAAAGAGTTTAACTACAGTATGAAGAGGGTCATAACTATATTTATGCTAGTGCTACATGACCACTCCCCTCAATCATCTTAATGCTGTATTATAACATCACTAAGGGATGGAGGTCAAAGTCAAGTACATTCCCTATTAACATCAACAGCAGCAAGTATTGGAACCACTTGGAATCAAATGGTTTTCTACATTAATTTACCTTAAAATTTGATTTGATCACCAATCTAAAGCCACAATCCTAAGCAAATATTCCACAGTGCAAGAGGACAAACTTAGTTAAGCCATAAACTTATTACCTCAAGAAAGGCTAATTGAAGTCAGTAGTTTGCACACGTGGAAGTTAATGGAATGAGTTTGAAAGTGTGATTTAGAGCTCCTTTGACTGATAGAAATGCTAAAACATTTTAAGTGTGTTGTTTATTAGAAACATCTGCTGTTTTGAGCCATGCCTCACAAAAAGGAGATCTCAGAAGACATGCAATCAAGAATCGTTGATCTGCATAAGGCTGGAAAGATATGTAAAGTCATCTCAAAGTGTTTAGGCACCCATCAGTCCACGGTTTAAATTCTGTATAAAGTGAAAATAGTTGAGCACTTTGACTACTCTTCCTAAAAGTGGGTGCCCAGCCAAGATGAATCCACGTGATGCCTCAGTGAGGTAAAGAAAAACTTCCGAGCAACTGCTAAAAGTTTGAAGACATGACTGGAACTGGCAAACATCTTCATGTTCATGACACTACCATCTGTAAGACAGGCAGGCTGTCCAGGTCCGATTACCCTGGAGGAAGCTGCTGCTGTCCAAAACAAACACTGCTGTTCATCTGACGTTTGCCAAAGAGCACCTTGGCAGTTCACAACACTGCTGTGAAAATGTTTTGCGGACTGATGGAAGAGAAGAGAAAAAAACAAAAACAAAACAGCACTATGTTTTTAACAAAAAGGCAGATAACGACCCTCAAAATATAATCCCAGCAGTGAAGCATGGCTGCGAGAGCATTCATGATCGGGGCTTGCTTCGCTGCTCAGATCTCTGAAAGTGCTGCTGCCAAAGATGGTTCCACCAACTATTAACTCCAAAGGCTGACGCACTTATTCCTCCAACACCGTGAATATTAACTATTTTCTGTTAGTTTTTTTCCAATAATGACAAACTAAATTGTAGTTGTGTGTCATCAGCTTAAGAATATAAATCCAACAAATTCCAAGGGCTCCATATACTTTTTGCTACTTTAAAATGTTTACACAATAGTAGTGATTCTGGCCAAGATAACCAACATGATGTAGTGGTAGTCCAGTAAGTCTTTATATTGCAATTTGGTTTAGAAAAAAGGTTGGTTTGTTTGTTCTTTTTTTTCAGCATTCCTTTTCAGTCAGATAAAGGTACTTAGTAAAGAATAACAGTAGTCCACTTATGTTGTCAAGAATTTTAATATCTAACAATTTACCTCTCATCTCACCTCATTTCAAACTTGGAGACATTCCTTTCTGACCAAATCCTTCCCTTGCATTGCCGACGACAGCTGACATCATGGCCGTTTTGCTCATTAGTTTGCTTTTCTTGAGAAGAAACAGCTGTGTCATCCAGAGACCACGGTGAGGGTGTATTCCGGTTTCCCAGTCAAATAGAACATTTTAACCTGATTCCTTACACGACCCGCCAACCTGACCACTGGGGCTTGTTGTGCAGTCTCACATTTAAGCTAATTTCCCTTCCAAACCCTCACCCACTTTGGCCAGACCACACAACCTTAATCATTGATCCTTCTGCTGGCTCTCTCTTATTTTTGAAGGTTTGAATCAAGGCAACTTGACTTCTTTTCCTTTGTAAAATGGAAAAAGAAGTCGGGTTGCCTTGATTTAAACCTTTGAGAGTCACTATGACCTGAATGACTGAGAATCTACACCAACATATTGCTTTGCACTTTGGGAAGCTCGCTCATATTCTCTCCTACACTCGACTGTGCGCTCACGACCTCAGATAGAGATCACATTCAACCTCACTTGGCTGTTAACTACCCTCAATTGCATTTAGGGTTTACAGCCAGGCAGAGCTTGAGGTACCCCTCAGCATTTCCAAACAGTTTTGATTGAATTTGCTCAATGAAATTATCCAAAATAACTATTTCTCTGGAGGGAAAACAGAAATGTGGCTGTCAAGCAGAATGGATTTCCTCTTCGTATACCAAACTCACTCTGTTTATGTGGTTTTGTATCGGCTTGGCTGCCAATAAAAATGTAAAATAGATGGGCTGAGCAGGAGGATGCGAAAAGCTGCAACAGCCACGGTGCAGTAAAACATCATGTGGGCTGCCGGTAAAGTGCACAGTGCCTTTTCTAAGACTGTTTTCAACTGTTTTGTGTGCAGAGCTTGTGATTGGCTAACAAGGTCATGGTGGGATTGGGTAACAGTGATCATGCTGTCAGAGTCTGCAGCAGTTAAGCTTGGTTGTATCTTGTAAAAAAGGCACACACACAACAAATGCCGAGGCCGTGTGAAAATAAACTTAATAAATGAAAAGCTGAATTCCTTAGTGGTGTGGTCAGAACTATCTAGCTGTTCAAGACTGCTCACTGTGATAGTGCAGGGGCCATTCCTATTTGTACGATTCACTGTTTTCAAACAAGAGGCACGGGTAAAAGAGGGTTGGTGTACTGTGTTGTGCACCAAGAGAGGTGATAATGAGCTTTGTCTTGCTCTTCCACTTCCATGCTATCAGTACCATCTGCTGCTCTGACTGTGCTTCATCGACAGTACCACTGGCTCCAGGCTGGCAGGCCTCCCCCTCTCCACTGAGTTTTCCCTATGAATAAGCATGTGTTCTTCATCAACACATCTCTTTGTAGCCATTGTTGCATTCTCAGTTTTCATTCCATAATTCCCTGTGACTCTAAATCCTTTCAAACACTCCAGAGTCTATGAAGATGCTCTGAAGGGGGTGGGTGGTGTTCTCTGATCAGCCCATGACTCACACGAAGGGTTAGGAGTGCATTAATTATAGCTCTTGCTTATGGTACGTTGCCAGTTCCTGCACATCGGGTTACATGATGGCCTTTTGGCATCTGCATATCTAGGGGGAGGGGGGGTATTAATTCAAAATGACATCAAGTCATAAATGGCTGGCAGCATACTGGTATTTGTTGGCATAGATGCCCATCACCCTTCAAAGCCAGAAAATGCAGCCTCAGGGGTCAGTAAAGCATCCCTAATAAGAGCCATTTTGAAATTTATGCTAGGTCACTGACAATGTGCGAGATCAATGAGAAAATGAGCCGGGTTGTTGTAACCCAGAGATTCCAGGTTTAACTACTGCGCCAACACAGCAAGCTGTGCAGCTTGCCTTTAATTTAACCTCGTTGGAGTGCTGCACAGCTGGAGGGAGCTCTGTTCGCTGGATACAAATCCTCTGCTACTTTGTGCAAACCCCCTTCAGAGCATCGCACACACTGGGATGCATTCCTATCTTTCCCAGGGCAGGGATTTGGTGCAGAATCCCTCACCCAAGTGTAAAGCCCCTCTGGTAGAAACTGAACCGGGCTTTGGATCAGGTAGAGAAGTTGCTTAGAGAGAAAAATGTGTTGGCGTGTGTTTAGGTTGTTGTTTTATAGGGATAACAAGAAGACAAAAAGCTTAAACTAAAACCTTCCTTATTATAACAATGGAAATATGTCCTTATATGAAATCTATCTACAGTCATGGAAAAAATTATTAGACCACCATTTTTTCTTCACTTTCTTGTTCATTTTAATACCTGGTACCACTAAACGTCATCATGTGACTAAAACAGACAGAAAAAAAAAAAAACACTGAATGCATAAAAGCAGTGTTTTTGGCAGTACAACACCATAGCTATTGATGTAAAAACTTAAGTGATTTAGGTTATAATCAAGAAAACCATGGAAAATGGTAAGATATCAATAAATAAAACCTTAAATAAAACTCTTATGAGCAATCTTTGTGGTTATTATTATGTTTGTCCAAACAAATGTACCTTTTGTTGTACCAGGCATTAAAATGAACAAGAAACTGAAGAAAACAAGGGGGGGTCTAATAATTTTTTCCATGACTGTATATGTTAATGTTGCCTGGTACGTCTTTTAAACCAGTTGTCAGGTTAAATATATAGCATTGATGATGTATGGTGATATATAGGGGTTTTTTTTTGTTTGTTTGTTTGTTTGTTAGGGTTAGGGTTAGGGTTACCACTTAAAGGAAGGAGTATTGCTTCCTTCCGTGTGCTGAGGGCTACAACAATAACAGAACAGGAATTACATTCAGGAACTACTACTGTATCTTTAAAGGAACTTAGCCTGTAAACCGTTAAGGTACTAGTTTCAAGCTAGTACCAAACTTAGCCCCAGTTTTTTGCTTTTTAACCACAAAGACAGACACTGGTTCAGAATCAGGAAAACTGGTGCTATGCTGGCTCTAAAAGCTTGTCGGCACTGATGAGAGAACTGGTTACCACAGGAGCGGGTTTACTTTAGCAACCAAAACACAGTGACCACCATTGTTGAAGTCACATCTGTGTTGAGCTACTAAAGAGGAAATTCATGAAAAGGAACTAACAAAGAATGAACACCATAGAAATAAGTGAGCTGAGAAGCACTATTGGGCACCAAGCAGTGATCTGCTGAGGAAACCCTCTCCCTGAACTATGTGACAGTCGCACTAGAAGACCAACTTTTAATGTTTTAAAATTGACAGTTGTGTTTGTGAATATTCCCCAATGTGCTGCAGAAAACATGATTCACGGCAGTTGTTTTCAGCTGAATTTAACAACAGCGCATCTTCATTAGTAGACATGGTTGGTATTTCAGCTTGTGTTTATGGATCCCATTCAGATATCAGGAATAATGTTCATAATGGCGTTCATAAATACCAGTTAACACACAGTCTTTTTGAACGTTGTCACTGCAGGGAGCATCTCTCTTCGTACCAGTTTCAAACTGAATTTAAAATGGAAAGAAAGACTGTGTTTGCATTGTCATTTAAAAAAAAAAAACATAGTCAGATGATTCAGTATCACCTGCTGGTGTTTATGGAGACTCAAAGCAGCAGGTATAAATGTTGTTTGTAGCAATGAGTTGGTCAACATTTGGAAATACAAATCAGAATGGGAATGAGCAACTTCAACCTTTATAAAGGCAGACTGGCAATATTAAGACACCACATTTTTAAAATCTACCAGTCCCCCTTTGCTTAAGTCTTTCTGTCCAACTGGTAAGCATGTGTCTCTGTAAAGTTTAAGGGAGCTGTACTTACTCTTGCAGCCCCAAGCGCAACACCCTCAGAGAAAACTAGCATCTGCGCTTGGGTGTTGTGTTGCAATCACTGTCAGTTGGAACTGGAACCTGTTGATACCCACATATAAATCAGTCAATTCATGTGTAACTGAATGCTGTTTAAACACTTTGCATTGGTGCTCAAAATAGGTTAGCAGGCATTCTGTGCAAAAAAAGGACTACAAGTCTTGACTGATATGCTATTTACTGCAATAAGCTTAGTTGCTGCAAAAGTCAAATGTTGGATAAAGAGTGCCATTACATTAAGGTTATAACAACATCAAAGGCTCATATGCTTACACAGTACGCTTTAGTTTATTTTATTCAGTCTGTATGCACAGGGGTTTACAATGTCACGTGTCCACAGCCGGTTTATTTCGCTGTATTCCAGTTCCCAACTGTATCTCTGACACACATAAAAACCTTTTTCCATGCGTTCTGCTCCTCACTCCAGTCCCTCCACCCTTTGTCATGAGCTCTGGGCTTCTTCTGATCAATTTATCCTCCAGGTTTTGACCCTTCCAGCTCTCCCCTCTTGCGCCTTCGTCTTTGCTTTGGGTTTCACAGAGTCTTAAAAGTTTTCTAAATGTTTCTTATAATGTGTGTGAACAGAAACTGCAGATCTGCCCCAAGTTTGAATCCCCTTCTCTCACACAGAAAGCACTTTTATTTTTCTCTTATATCAACCGATCAAAGTTGACCTTCTCAATCCAGAAAGCTCAGTGAGGAGTGAATTGTTTTTTGTTTGTTTGTTTTTTTTTGTTAAGTCCCTCATCACCTTTGGTCAATAGACATGCTTTTATTTCACTGTTTGAAATCAAATTCAATTACTGGAGTAACATGGCAGAAGAAAGAAATCAAAACAGGATGGTTCTACCTTAGATCCTCCTTATCAGTACTGACCTCTGTGAGGCTGGTGTGGGGATCTTGATCCTCCAGGGCCCCTTTTTTGGGAGGGAGGTGGCAGCCTGGGGGTCCTTTTATTCCACCGTCTGATCAGACTTCAAAGGCCACTGCGGTCATCGTTTCTTTAGTTACCGGGAGCTTTGTGCTAATCTTCGAGGGCACACTTGATAACCCTCCTCTCTCCGAATCCCCACACGCTCCCCACCCTTTTCTGTCCTCCAGGGGGAGCTAAACACTGTGTAATCTGGGCATAAAGGAGCCGTAATCCTCAATTTAGGTCTTGTAGTTTTGCACAGCTACCTGAAACCTGGAAAGGTTCTTGTGTTTAATTTGCTAATCAGAGCTGGGTTAGATAGAGGTCCTGGCAGGGATCAGATGCTTGTTGTTGGAGGAGTTACTCTCTTTGACCTCAGCTTGACAGATAGAGACACATGTAGTCATGAATTAATGAAACAGAAAGACACTTAGTAAAAAAATAAAAAATAAGTTGCTACATGAACAAGGAAAAAAAATAAGACAAACATGATCAATAACAGCTTAAGTATACATTTCAGTGTTCTTTTAAGGTCAGGCTAAGTGTAATACACTATACAGTCATGGTAAAAATTATTAGACCACCCTTGTTTTCTTCAGTTTCTTGTTCATTTTACTGCCTGGTACAACTAAAGGTACATTTGTTTGGACAAACATAACGATAACCACAAAGATTGCTCATAAGAGTTTTATTTAAGAGCTGATATCTTACCATTTTCCATGGTTTTCTTGATTATAACCTAAATCACTTAAGTTTTTACATCAATAGCTATGGCGTTGTACTGCCAAAAACACTGCTTTTATGCATTCAGTGTTTTCTTTTCTGTCTGTTTTAGTCACATGATGACGTTTAGTGGTACCAGGTATTTAAATGAACAAGAAAGTGAAGAAAAAATGATGGTCTAATAATTTTTTCCATGACTGTAGATGGTTACATTCCCCGTTTCCTCTGGATATTTTTCTAAAAGTTTGGATTGGGAACACCTGATCGATAAGCCAAGATGGAGCTTAAAAGTGTTTCAAGGTCTCCGCAGAGAAATCAGAAGACAAAACCTGGGAGAAAATGTGCTTCTTCTTGATATGAAACCATGCCAACAGGAAAATAGATTTCCACAAACTTCATTTTCAGAACTCTGGCTCTCTGTAGCATTGGAGAGGATTTGCTAAGGGCCTCTTGAACAGAGAACGTAACAAGAAGTGCTTGACTTTAGAGTGCAGCTCCTGGTGTGAACTGTGTTCCTTGCCCAAGGCACTCTTATCCTGGGAATCTGTTATAGATAAAGATCGATGTGAGGGTTGGAGCCATGCCCCCGCCCTAACTCTCTGCTCCCACCCTCATGCCCGGCCCTCCTCCTCCTCATCATCATCATCTTCTCTCTCTCCTCCCTTTTTCTAAACCTCTACTTGTCTTCTTGGCCCAGCAGTAATGACAGAAACCCCTCAGTCTCACCGCTAAAATTAACAGTTTACGTTTGGCCATTTGCCTTTGGCTGGTGTGGCGAAACCCTCATCCAGCAGTCGTAGCCACGCGGGTCACCAGAATACGACCCAGCGCCCACCGGGCCCTGCTCATCCAAGATCCCACACATCTACTGGTGCTCCGCCCTTAATTTCACAGGGCTGCATCATTTACCTCATACACCCCCCCCTTTTCTATTGGTGGCTCACAGCAGTTTGAATTTCCAGCCCTAGCTGAGGGAAAACCATCTCATGTGTGGAACCACTTAGAGGGACGAGATGTTTGTTAGAGCGAGCAGTTGTTCTGCACACTGTTTTCCTCTGATTCTTGTGCCGGAGGGTTGAAGTGGAATGAAAGAGTGTACTCCTTGTGCCACGCACAGAGCGTGTGTTTGTTTACTCCCAGGCAGCTCAGGCAGCCCTGTTGGGAGCTCCGGAGCCTGCCCAGGGTCTCTGCAGTCGAGCTGATGTGCTGTACTGGGGGCAAGGGGGGGGGGGAGGCCGTGGCCCCTGCTACTCTCCAGCCTCTGGACCCAGGTGCTTCCTGTCTGACTGTTGGAAAAGTACGAATGGGCCTGTGATGGGTCGAGTCAACTGAGAGCCCTGTACTGTTGCTGCTCCAGCAGTGTCCTGTGGGACCGGCAACCCGGGGCTTTAAATATACAGCTGTTTTTCTCCCTCTTTTTATTTTTCTAACCTTTCTGTTCTTCTCTTTATCTCTTATGAAGAAAAAGATAAATTTTTCACCAACATCTGCTTGTGAAGTTAAATTGGAAGCTGCGAGCTATGCATTTCTCTCCTTTTTGTATGGCCTGTTACGCTTAAACGTAATGCTTAAATACAAATTTATTTAGAAAGCCTTTTATTTTGTTTTCACTTGATTTTTGTATTTTTTTCTAACAAAGCCCTAAGCCCACTGTACTACACTGTCAGTCCCAAGACAAAGGAACACTTTAGCAGATATTTTCACCAATGAGAGGGGATTTACAAGTTCTAGTGGCAGCTGTGGCAGTTCAATAAAGTATTTATACGCTCCCTTAAATGTGCATTTTATATGTAACTCGAGCTATGGGTCGACCTGCTAGGGCTGCACCCTCCTTCCAGATGGGGTTTTAAATCTGGATCAAGTCTCGTTTCTGTGAGGATCATTCCTGACTCCCATCCAGTTGTCCTCGCCCCGATTTGGAAAACACTAGAAGGGAAGAGTGACCCCTGCTGGCCGAGCACGTGCACCTCCAACTTCAGAGCCCTTTCACTCTCCAAGGGACCCACTTCCAGGAAACGTCACTTTTCAGTTTCAAGAATTTTCAGTCTGATTATTCTTCACCACGGTTACAGTCACCGTCTTGCTCCTAGTAGCTGATTCACCTTTTCCCCCACCTGTCAAGCTCATGTTTAACATCTGACACGAAAGCATTTAACCAACATGCTCTGATTTACGACTCCTCTGGAAGGTATAATTTGAGGTTTCTGACGGGTGCTTGGGGGTAAAACCAGAAAAGGAAAAAAAAAAAAAAAAGAAAGAAAACTGGTTGTCTCTTCATGATCTTACACACCACCACCCCCCCAACCTGACATTAAGAGGATCAGGCTTTTCAACCTGTGGTGAAGTGAATGGGTGACAGGATACATTAACAGCACCTCCTCCTGTTCCGCCAGTCCTCTGATGAGCCTGTGTGAGAGGAGTTGGTTATAATGGACAGCCCAGACTGATGCAGGAGAGTATATTAGTCGCTTGTGAATAGGATCTTGTTGGCAGGCGCTTCCACCCATTTAACAGGCATTTCGTCGGCTCCCCACCTCCCTCGGGGTGTCATCACTGGGTGCAGTTAAGGTGGTGTTTGTTCCCAGGTAAAGCAGTCTGGCCCCCAGCAGATGCTAAGAGTTTGCCGTTAAAACTGAGTCTGGCTGTGAAGAGACAGAGACTCAAGGTTAATGTCCATAATTTGTGAGACATAAGCTGTTCGGTGGAACAACAGTGAGTGAATTACAGTAATTTCCCACAACCTTGTGTTCATGGCAACGTCTGCAGTGCTAATGAAATCTGACAAATCTTTAAAACACGACAAAACTTCTACTTTTTTTTTTTTACACTCAATTTTTTGCATTGAAATTGAAACATAAGTTATGAATAATTCCAGTTCCGACTGGGAGAGATGGTCGTGCCCCCCCTTCTAAGACAAGCTGCATCCCACAGCCTTTATTGACCTATATGTGACAAACTGCAGGAACATTATTGACATGAAAGACTTTCATTTTCCGCCTGAATGCATTGAGGGATTTTGATTTGGCTTCTTACAGATAAGCAGATAGGCAGGGAGAGACCGTCTTGGATCCAGCTGTGGAAACAGAAGATAGTGAGTTAGTCAGCGAGGAAGTGAAGGGGATTTGGTGTGCCGAATCTGCGCAGCTCTGCACAGATGGAAGTTTTCATTTCCTCAGGATAGCCTGGGCTGTTTGAACAGGTGGGCCATCCTCCCTGCGGATGCGAAGGCTCCGGTCCCTCTTATGTCGTCCAGTTTGCTGCTGTCTCGACACAGCTGATTTCATTCCTCCTGCATCTCTCTGTGAAGGAAAGTCCAAATGGATTCTGCTTTAATGCTTTTCCAGTCGCCCTTCCTGTTGCGATTATTATTATATATCATTGCTATTATTACTGCGCCAAGCAGCTAGGCTAAGGGCTTGGCAATGCTGATTAACTGGGAGAAAGTGAGCGAGCGTCTTGAACACACTGATTATAGAGGGGGAGAAGGTGGGAGAGCAGTGTGTTATGGTACATGTTTTGTATGTTTTTCCTCAGGGGCACGGATGCACCCAGACATGTTAGTCATGCTAGACTGGAGCCATGGCTCCAGCTCGCTATGCTCCTTTCCCTCTTTTTCCTCCTCTTTTTCCCTCTCCTCCCACTGCCGACATAACCATCTGGGTTCCTGAAAAACATCCCAAAATAGACGCGCACGCACGTACGTTGGAGAGGTACTGGAGACAACGGCAGAAGGAGGGAGGGAGGCGGGATGAAATGCCAGCGGGAGCAGGGATGGACGGTGTGTGAGGCCCGCATTGAGATTGATGAGCTGCTGTAGAATCTAACAAGTAAACTCTAGTGTGGCTCCTCCTCCTCCCCCGCAGGACATTGCTCTGGGATCCGCCACTTGTTGAAGCTGTTTCCACAAATGTTCAGTTTGCTAAAAGACACTCCCCCTCTTAGTCTCACTTTATGTTTGTCCACTTGTTCATGTTTTATTTCAGCTCTCTCTGCTTTACTGGTCACCTGTGAAAGTCACTGCAGCATATCTGTATGACAGGAAAGCTAAAGAGAAGGTCTTGAAAATAAGGCCTTGCATTTAAATGATCGCTCCCCGGCTTTTTAAATGTCACCAGTAGGTGGTGATGTGGCTCTTCAGAAGTTCAGCCAGAGCTTGCTTTAATCAAAAGCCTGTCTTCCTTGGCCTGATTTGATCCCTCGCCCCTTCGGCAAAACAATGTCTCTTTATTGCTGCATGAGTTATAAGGAAGAGATTACCAACAGCTTTCAATTTTCTCATGTTCACTTGTAATGGCGTGCAGAAATCATCTTTACGTGGCGTAAAGAGGAAAAATGATTGTTTATTCACCAGGGAGCAACATGTGTTTGTGGATTACCCAGCAGTACCTGCTGGATCTAACCTGCTGGAATAAACCATATATTTACAAAGAGAAGGAACTTCCTCGATGCATTTTGAGTTTATTTTGTAACCATATAGTAGGTAATAACAGGATGTCAAACCTTACAAGATGAACATTTCAAAACCTAAGTATAAGGAGGAAAAATGAGTGGGGAAAAAAGGTTGCTGCAGAAGACAGATGATGTGACAAAGGTCAGGAGAACACGCTGCCGTCGCTATTTTTTCTGTTTTTTCTATAACTCTTCTACTCTTGGATGTAACTCGGAGGTGGTTCTCCCTCTGCACCTCTTAAATTACACGATCTTTCTGTCACATATGAGCAGACTGGATGGGGTGATCAAAGCTCTGGGAGGGTTGTTTAGTCTGGACTACAGAACAGCAGCTGAACTCCGAGTGGCCTCGAGCTTCCAGTTACCAGAAATGTTTTGCACGGGCCAGGCTGTTTATTTCCCCGTCAGCTGTGGAATATACAGTGAGTGAGTATTATGTTTATTTTTTCAATCCAGTTGTCAGTGTTGCACATATTAACAGAGGGCAGCGGTTTGGGGGCAGATTTGTGATGTAATCGGGAGTTAATCTCTTCCCTGCTGCTGGCTGGACGTCCATCCACACACTGATACATGGTGACCTTTGTGCGCCTCCACTCCTCGGACGCAAACACACACTGACTCATTCCATACATCTGCTTCTCCGTAAGGCTTTAGATCCTTTTAGCACCCATCTGAATCTAATCTTGTTACCAAAGTGAGCGTGTAGAGAAACAGAGTGAAAGCTTTGCGTTCATCTGTAATGCTGGCACTTATTACTCAGCAGTAGGAGCACGAGAACCAACTAGATGGAATAAATTTCCCTCTCAGTCCTGCTTGGGTTGCATGACATGACTCTTTACTTGAGCTGAATGAACAACCAGCAGAGCTGGAGCTCAAGGCCAATCCCTCAGCGTAGGCAGTTCTGGCCTGATTGGTCAATGAGCACTGAAACCGGCAATAATTCCTCTCCTTAATTATCACAGTGTTTGTTGGGTTTATGTCATTTTAATTTGTTGAGAACAGTTATTAATTTTAGTGGCTATTCAGTGTTAATGGATCCGTATTTTGTAGCACGTTCTCTGGTACTGATGAAGATGTATGAAATCCAAGAGCAATCTCTAAAACCCTGACATTGTCCCTTGAAGAAAGACTGACATTTTTTGGATGGAGGTTACCATGGTGACAGTCGGAAACAGGTTGGGTTTCCTTGGCGACTGAGGCCTTAACCAGCGTGAATATCAGCTTCTCAGCTTCATTGTTATTGTCTTCTCAGATGCTGCCTTCCTGACAGCTCTCTCTCTCTCTCTCTCTCTCTCTCTCTCTCTCTCTCACTCACACACACACACACACACAGTGTTTTTAGACTCATGATAGTTGTATCCAGTAGAAAGGTCCTGATTCATTTCCAGGCTGTATTGGACATCATCATATAATATAATATGCTCATAACTCAATTTTCTTTAAATTAGGCTGCTTTTCATCAGTTCCTCCCTATTTTGTGACAATCTTGAACTCACAGTTTAGACCTCACCTCAGTTTAAGGCGTCTCACAAAGCAGCCATCAGGTTTTCAGGTTTGATGCAGCCTTATTTGTTATGTATGGAAGATTCAAAGGTACCCAGGAAGATGTGGATTATTTATGTTATTTATAAATAAGCATCATTTCAACTAAGAGGAATCTCAGAATCTCCGTTAACCTTGGACAGTACCTTTACATCTAGGGCTGATCCATCTGGTTTGTTGTTGTCACATTACTGGGGTGTCGTGCCTGCTCACCTCTGCCACTCAGCTGCAGGTAAAAAAGAAACAAACAAATCCATGTCTTGTTTTGTTTTTCTTCTCCCCTTGCCGAGTGCTTGGGAGCAGTGTAAGTGATGGTGTGTTGGCGGAGAGCAACAGATAAGCAAGAGAACTCTGTAGCAACACACTTTGATGTAGACGGATTGACCTGAAAACATTTTAAGTGCAATGGAAAGTAAAGTTCAGTAACTTAAAGTAAGTTCAGACTTTTCTGGTACTGGTGCATTTAGTTACCACATCCAGCAGTGGTTTTACTAGTCAAGTAAACTCTAGCACAGAAGTGATGTTGTCTGTTTCAGAGCTTTCTGCTTGTCAAACTTTAAGATGCCGTTATGACAGAACTGCACACTATGTGGCAGGTGTATTGAAATAAAGTTGCTCAGCCTACCGCTGGTGGGGTTCTGACCTGTGGTCAAGGACCTTTCACCTCACTCTCCTCCCAGTACAGCCCCCCCCCACCCCCGTCAGCATCCCAAGCAAGCTGTTTTTGACTGACCGGTACAAAGTAACCAGTGTGAGCTCTGAGGTCCCAAAGCCAAGCCCATCGGTCAGCTGTCTCGGGACAACACCGGGACGCCCCACCCGCCTGACCTGCCCCTTTGTGTTCTTATCGAATTACAGCAGAAGTTGCTTCCATGAAATCCTGAAGTAATTGAAAACATGTGATTAAAAAAAAGGCAGCGATGTGCTCCAGTGAACGTGACTCCATCCAACAGAAGCATCGCTCAAGTGGAGCTTGTGAAAGATGATATCGACATGTGGCATCCTCATTATGGGGACTTAAATGTCCCTTTGTAGGTGTTAAGTGCAGAGCCCGGATCTTTTGAAGTGAATGAAAGGGATTGTGCCAACCTCAGAATGAAGCTGTCTTCCAGCAGTCTGCTGAGACGGAGCGTGACCTTTTAAGATGCCTCCTCGCTCTTGGCCTTGTTAGGGCGTCCTCTACGGTACACGAAGGCTGTTATGCCTTTACTTGCTACTGAAGTGAATGAAAGAGATTCATAAAATCTGGTCATTTTCTGTTCTTCTTGTTTCTTCATATTGTTTTGTCATTTGTGGCACATATTTCCCCAAAAATGTTACTACACAACAGGTCAATGCAGACTGCAGCAGAGGTGACTGGTCCATCTGGTAGCATTAGTCATTTATTTTACGTATTCCTGATGGATGGATACATTGCTGTAATGTTCGTAAAAATAGCTGTTGTTCAACATTTATCAGCCCCTACTCACTTCATTACTCCATTACTGTGTCTGAGGTTCCTGAAGGAAATATTGAAAGCTTCAGTGATGCACTAAAGATCCCATACTGCCATTCAGGTTTTGGTGGTATTGTTACAGAGTGACACAAACACAAAACCACAGAAGTATAAATGACGACATTGACACAGTCATTGACAGTGAAGGAATAACCTTTGTGTCCAGATGTGATGCCCAGGGCTGGTAGCTGGTAAATGTGTTGTGAGAATGTGTTTTTGTAAATTAAACTGCAGAAATTATTTCAGATTGAATATAAAAATAGTCAAAATTTGTCCTTGTTAAAATGGGACAAAGACCGATGTATCCCACTTTTAAAGAGGGACACGGTGATCCTTCAGCATTATTTCACACCTCTATACGTCTGTCTGCATTGCCCTCCCTTCTGCCATGCTGAAGTCAGCCACCAGAGGAAAAAGACAATGTCCAGGTACAGATGCACACTCTAATGAGAGGGGTGGGGGTGGGGAGCATTATTCGTTCCTATTGGGGAGTGTCAGGGCTCGTGAATGTTTGCTCTGTTCTCATTACTACTCCTGATTACCTTAATCCGCTCTCTGAACTCAGGCTCATCACAGGCATCAAGGGATCTGAGAGGTCAAGGTTCAAGCCACCCCGACTCCCCACCCCCAGACACCCTCAAAATTGCTGTCCCCTCATTAAGCTACAGCCTCCTCTTTTTCTTTCTCCTTTAAGGCTTTTACATTCTCTGTAAGAACAGAGAAATTTGTTCATTTACTCGACGTGGCAGGAACAAGAATGTTAGTTCTGGCCAGGACTTTTCATACTTCTGGAGAAACTCAGAGTTCCTGGGAAGTCCTCATAGGGCTCTAGGTCTATAGGTCTAAAGGCTGCTTTATACTTCTCTGTATCCGTCTCCAACATCACAAGCCCATCTCCATCCAGCTCTCCGATGGATGGTGGAGACATCCCCAGTTTCCTAACTAACTACTAGACTCCCTACAGATAACACCAGCCTCTGATTGGTCCGCTAGCTATATCATTTCCAGAATCACGATTCCGATTTCCCAACGTATCAGCACCACTATGTTTAGTATTTAATATCTGAAGTGCATCTCTTTGTCCATTTCTCTCAAACAAGAGCTGAATGTTCACTCATCCTTCAGCCTCGACTCCTTCAGTGAACGTACATGTCGCTTCAACACTCGTCTCCTCTTCTCGTCTCATCTTTTGCAACAAAAGTAACCGCTGCTCAGTGCTGATCAGCTCCAGCTCCATCAGACGTCTCTCTCTGTCGGTCACCGTTCTTCCCTACGTGTGTCTTTGTGTGGCAGCTGGGATGTACAGAAACAATCCACAACCTGACGTCACCTGGGATATTATAGAAGAAGATAATGTTGTTGTTGTTGGCTGATCTTCGGGAAAACATCCCGCATCCTATTGTTCTGGTGGTGAAATGCTTTGCAGCAGTCACTAAGCAACAGAGAACTTCGAAAGGTCCACGTATCCGACAGCACGACTGCGTGAGTTACAGTCATGGCTGAAAGTTTTGGCACCCTTACACATAAAGACCAAACATCTCCAAATGTCTGTAAAATAAGTTGAAATTGACAAAAGTATTTGGTGTCTCAAATTCTTTATTAAACTAATAATAACACAGAAACTTTGCTCCCCTTTAACCGTGAAAAATAAGGGATCACTGTACACTTTTCTGCATTAACCACACCCACTTACAAATTCCTGACCAATCACACCGTTGTTGTTGAGAAAAAGTTTCTGCTCAGGTGAGGTGTTGAGAACAAGCTCCCAAACCAGCATGAAAAAATGACATCATTCATTTCTCGCAGCCCTAGGAGACAGAAGACATGTCTCTGTTCTTGTAGCGTATGTTTCCTTTACTTCCTCACCATCACCACCCCCCCCCCCACTCTCTGTCCTGTGTATCCACTATTCCTCTCTGTTGCTCTTTTTTTCCAGCGTGTCCACTTCTCTTTGCAGAAGAGGAGATGGTTTTGTCTCGCTCCTTTTTCTTAACGGACTGAGTCCTCTCAGCATCACAGAAACACTGTACTCTGGATAAAGGCAGTACTTCACTGCAAATTAGGTTGTAACAAGATGGAAATTATAGGCTCAGGCTTCCTTAAAAGCATTCTTTTCCCCTCTTCCATTTGGAAGGGAATTAAGTGTGAATGCAGAGGAGTGTGGAGGCTGAATTTGTAATTGTTGTTTTCCATCAAATACACCCCCTCTGAAAATGTTTGAGTGAAAACAGGGATCAAAATTTATATTTGAGTTAATTCTCCAGGCATCAAATAAAAAAACTTCTGTTCTAGTTTTGAAAATGATGTACAGTAAACCAGTCCACAGGCTGCATTAAAAAAAATGTCATATTTTAAAACCTGCAGCTGGTAGGAACAGTAATATTTTACTTTTGTCTTGGCAGACAAGATTATCATCATTATTGGTAGAGATTGAATTATTCCAGTCCAGTACTGGTACTGGGAGTCCAAACTGATGTATATACAGTATCTGCACTGGTTTCAAACTGAAAAAGGTGAATAGATGAGAGCCACACATCCAGGTGCTCAGTTGCAATGTCCCCGCCCCTTTTTGGGATGAAAATTGAATGGCGGTCAGTACACCTTTTGAGGTTGCTTGCTAGTACAAAGGTGTTAAAGAAGACCACAGTGTTGCTTTGTATTTTGATATTTGGTGCCTAAATTGTAAAGCCTGTCAGGTAAACAATCATTTAATGTCACTGCCAAGCCACAATCACCAACCTCCTGTATAACCTGTATAAATTGTGCTGAAGGAATGTCCATTCAGGTGTCATCATCCTGACATCTATAATTATCTTACTGAATCTCTAGGAAGTGTTTTTCAAATATTAACTCTTGAATGAGGCATGACATTTGACTACTATGACTTTTAACATCAGAACCTTTTTTTGGTATTGTTGTATTATTGCTATTTGGCCACTCTTAAATAATTTCACTGTCAGTGATCGGAAATTTGTGCAACATTTAAAGCTCAGTAATCACACAGATGGTCAAAAAGTCCACTGAAAATGTTCACACTATGTAATGTTAACAGCTAACACTGCTTATCCTTTATTTATTTATTTATTTTAATCATGTCTCACTACCTGAGGAAATGATGGTTTGCCATAAATGTACATGTTTTCCAGGCTGAATGTCCAAACACTGCAGTCATCTGTAGTCTTCTAAAGCTGAGCTCCAAGGTGATATGGGTAGCGTAAAGGGCAAACATGAAGTCAGCCTATCAGTGCTAAATGCAGCGCTCAAAGCTGTTTTAACTTCCAAAGCCTTTAACAGAGAAATGAAACTTGTAGTTCGTCTAATCTAAAAGGTCAGCCCTCATCTTTAAACCTCATTGTCCCTGGTATCCTGTGGGATATTGCGGTTAAAGATTATTTTCCATGTACAGCTTTTCATTTCACACCTCTTTAAAATCCTTAGAATGGTTGAATTGACTTGATGTATGTCTTAATATACTCTACTATTAAAAAGACTAGAAATGAAATGGAACTGACCATTTTCAGCGCAAAGGGAACAAACACTGCAACGGTTCAAAGCTTTTACATCTTCCCTGTACATTTTTTCTTTATTTAGAGGTTTATTCAACCACATAGGAAGTACTAACCGTCAGTTAACGATGATGTTTTATTTTAATGATGTGTTATGTGGTAGCCAGTGGAGCCTGACACTTTTGAAGAGGAGTGGACGTCTCTCTTTGATATTGTTCACTGGTTCAGCAAAAACAACAGGGAGGCCGGTCTTCACTGCCCATAAGGCCTTTGAGGTCACCGCCTGGCTGTACTAATGGGGTAGGGGTCATGCGGTAAAGAGATTTACACACTGGTCAAGACATCGAGTTAGCATCACTAGCAATTTCATCCAATTTTCTGTGGAGTGCTAAAGGACAGATATGTGTGTTAAACATGACATTTCCCCAGTTTGGTCAGTCGGTTCATTTACCACAGGGAGCTTTGGGCAGTTAAAACTCAGCTGTCTGTCTGAGCACTGAGGCGTGTGAGTGATGTCAACCAATATTCTAGTCACTTAACTCTCAGTGACCTCAGCTCTCACAGACCTTTTCATTTGGTAGAGCACTGTATGTAATGAGATTGGGTCATAAATCACTCTCTGGAACCTTTCATTCAAAAAGGTTGACTACTTCCCTCTTGCCACTTAAGGAAACAAACTAATTTTACTGTAAAATGTAAACATTACTCAGCGTTGTGAAAGAATCGTGGGGAATACAATATGAGCAGTTTGACGACGGCCGTCACACTGGTCTTACGACCAAAGACTACCTGATATAAATATCTGACAGTGTCAGAAATCCTACTACTCTGCATACTTACCTGCCAATTGAAATGAAAACTTGGAATGACATATTAATTATTGTGACTTGGTGCCATTCCAAAGAAAAACTAGAAAAACACTTGGAGAGCGCAGACCTCCGCCAAGCCCAACAATTCCCCCATATAGTGATTTACAGGTTACAATAAAATCCACGTTCTGGATCAGATCCGGATCAGCCTTTGAAATTTGATAGAGGTTCCCATTGTCAATCCCTGAGTGAAATTCCATGAATTTTGGGCAATAATTAACGGAGATATTGAGAAAAAAAATTTTCGCCCCCATTGGCAGCAGTGTTATCGAAAATTTGAAAGTGATCCAGAATCCAGGATTTCTTCCGGATCACACCCAAAATGAAATCACTTCTTCCTTTTCACATTTCCTGACAACTCCTGAAAATTACAATCAAAATCCATCCATAAATTTTTGAGTTATCTTGAACACAGACAGACAGATAAACGCCAGCAAAAACATTACCTCCGTGGTGGAGGTAATAAGAATCCAAAGCTGGCCACTTCCCTCTAACCACGACCGGGAACACACTTCTTCTCCTTCACTGCTTTTTTTTTTTTAAAAGCATTTTGCCACATGTAAACACTACAAAAAAGCAGTTATTTCCATGTGTTGTTTGTTTACTGTCAGCACATGCAGATTATACAATTGTACATCTGCCCACATCTCCGCCTCAGTAGGAGCCTAAGATTCAAGAGGCTCATCAAAGTACACTAGTGTACTATTGCTGACATCATACCCAAGATTAAGCAAATGCAAATTGCACAGTGTGAAGTGTTATGAAATTAGACGATTCCAGAAATCATGCAGTGTGCTGGAGCCCTAACTATCAAGGTGGCAGTTCTGCACAAATTTTCTTTCCTGCTTTGCATGTGAACGACCTTGAGACAGAACGGCGGGTTATTTTAGTTGCACCTCAGTTCCACCTGTGGAGCTAATAACAGAAACAAGAGAGAAATTAACTCCGTGCAAGGATGAGAAGGCATGGCAGAACACACTGGTACAACACCAGCAGCGCTTCATTCAGATTATTACCCAAAACTGCCACGCTGTGAACACAGATGTGACGCTCCTTTCTAGTCAATACGGCATAAAAAGTCCATGGAAAGGGCCGGTTGAAACTCCATATGGAAAACTTGTGAACCCCTTTGAATGTCACTCCTGAGCAGTTTCATTCTGTGAGCTCCCAGTGTCTGTCTACTGTGCTGCATCACCTCTATCTGTACCCACACTTTCTCACTCAATTTCCAGTCTCGCTGCAGGCCTTCATTGGTGATTTAGGCTGCAAACAAGATGGGCATCCAGGAGTGATGACGGCTCGGAGAATTAGCTGGTGACAGGAACTTTGTGTGGACAGCAGAGTTGGCAGAGCCTTACAGGCTCAGAGTGGATTCATATCATCATGAAGCCCTGCTCTCAGTACAGGAGAGGGGATGAAATATGAGCTCCTTTTAATATCCCACCTAATAACTGTGTTGACAAGCACCGTGAGTTACCTTCTGCAGTAATGCCATGGCATTTGGATAATTAGCACTTAAAGAGTATTTTGTTTTACCGCACCGTCACACAGTAGTGGAAACATTGTTATAGTGGCAAAGGTTAGGTGGTAATTTTCTTGCCCTATTATGGAGTTGAATGCATATTTCTCATAGATGATGGTAGGTTGGAGGGCAGTCTGCTGGAGACCAAGCCAAGAGATTCATTGCATGAGATATTTGTGAGCAATGCTTGTTTTGAACCTTTAAAAAACTGATGGTAAAAATGGCAGTGGAAACAGATGTTTAATTGCTTCTGTAGCATTGTGTTTGTGTAAAACCACCTGAGTGACACCTAACACAACAAATGCTTGAGGTTGTTTTTCAAAGATGTGGAAAATAAAAGGTTTCATGTGGCCAAGAGCGAAATATTCTCTCCCTTAGTATCAGGGTGATGTTCACTGTAAACAAACACAAGGAAACAGAGTTTAGAGTTCCATATTCTCTTAAAAATTCAATTCCATTCAACAAAATGTCACATTCACAGTAAACGTCAGTAAAGGTCCTAAACAGTTTACCCAGCTTCATCCAATTATATTCCAATTCAATTCCAGGTCTTTATAATTCAGCTCATCCAATTCATTCCAATAGAGTCCAGGACTCAAAATTCACATTTATTAAAAAAGAAAAAGAAACTAACACCTTGCATCGAATTTTCACTTCATTGGCAGTCCCTCCATCCTGAGCTGGCATGTGGTGACAGTGGAGAGGAAAAAAAACCTAATTAAGAGAGCGACTCAGGGCGGGTGGTCATCTGCCGCCGAACAGTTGGGGGCCAACAAACAAACATCTCCCCAGAACACCCACCGTCATGTACGGCTATTTGTGTATAAAAGGGTGGTTTTGTGATCACATCTTAGCATATCAGTCTTGTTAACATCCCACAATTCTTCAGTGTTTACACTTAGCAGATATTGATGGCATCATTAGTAGTTTGTCATTATTAAACAGTTTTTCTGGCTGTTATTCCAACAGACTGAGGTCCCTGTTGGCATAAGATCTGCCTTGCAAACTTAATAGGAGTACAAAGCCGACAGCTGTCTGATAAATTATGCACAGCCCAGTGTTTCGGAGCTGGCCGTGCACACACCACACACACACACACACACACACTGATCCCCAGGCCCCAGCAGTACAGTTGAGAGGACCTGGAGACTCATTAAACTCCTCCACACATTTAATTTTTTTTCCTTGGGCCCATTTCCTCCTCTGTGGGTTCTTGTTGTCTAGAGTTTCTGTCTTCTTCACACCTTCTCTTAGCATCTCTTGCATTAGCGCTCGCTACCTTTTGCGATTCATGTTTGCAAGTCTGGCATCTCCATTAGCAGGGCGGCATAACAGATCCCTTCTCCATATCCTCTACAGATTACAGGGCTGGTATGAGGGCTCAAGCTGCTGCCAGCAGAGGAAGACTGAAATATGGCCAGAAGCAGCTTGACAGAAGCCCTTGAATTGCTGTGCTCCTGTTATGTTATCTTTTGCTTATGTCAGAATTTGCTTGAGAAAGAACGTGTTTATGTAGAGGCAAGTATACAGTTTATTGGCATGGTTTCACAATCACCCAACTTAATACCACCTTGTGTGAAATTTTCAGTGTAGGAATAGGATAGCAGTAGTTATTAGTATATTTGTAGACTTAAAATTCTTGCACTGTAACTCAAAGTAGATCTGCATTATTCATTAAAGAGGGAGAACTTTTGAGTTGTGAAATTTCTAATCGTGATTTGATAGCTAATCATCAAGGACTGCTTAAATCAGCCGAAAGAAACGTTTGCTGTTTTTAGGTCAGCAGGTATCCCTATAGGTGTGGAGGTCACTTATAGAACATTGTGTAACATTGACTCGTTTGGTCTCGTAGTCAGTCCTTCTCTCGTTTTCTCTTCCGCCATTACTTTCCTGAGACTCTTAGTCATCTCTGCCATGATGTCCACTGTAGCTCTGTGCCTACTTTCATCTTTGTTGCTGTGTTACATGGTGTCATGCAGTTGTCGCTAAGAGATGGTCGGGAACAAGTCCAAAGTGGCTTTGGCTGGTTTTTGCCGATAACAGATGGATGATTGCAAGAGTTGAATAACACTTCCTAATGTGTAATCGAATATTCCTTCACATGAAATTAAGACTGATATTTGAAGATTGTTATTTGAACATGAAAAAACTATTTTGTGCAGTTGTAACAGCTGAAAGTGCTATAGAGTGCATGTTTAATAACCTCTTGAAGGTACACTGTATGGTTTTTAAGTACTGTTGTCATATTATTTTATTGTGATCTGAGGATTTGATATTTTTAATAGCTCACCAGTTGTTCCACATTAGGTTCTTTTCTTTGTTCGTTCTTATACTCTGGTATCTATTTTTGTTACATCCTAATAGATGACTGTAAAAATTTTACAGCACTTTGACAATAACTTAATCAGTTGTTAGAGATCATCGGTCACTCACTGACACTTTTCCAGTGGTTCTCTTCAACACCACAAATTCATTTGTCTTTCATAATTCTTCCTAATCCTCTCTTTTCCTGGTTTCTCTGATGCTTATCAAGCTCATAATTATAAAGCTGTGGTCTGTTTGTGTATTTACATGCTTCTCTTCTACGTTAAAACTCTTGCGCAGATTTGAAATTCTACTACTAATACGACTACTAAAAAAGTTTTCAGTGTGACTGCAGTGTGTATGGACACATGTTCTTCTTGCTGCACGTCTCTACACTTGATGCTACCAGGGTTGTAATCTGCAACTTGCACACCAAGTCATCATCCAGCTACGTCAGGAACTACCTAAGAAAGGCATCCTTTCTTACGTTGTCAGCATTATGGTTTTTCAACACAACAATATGAGCAGGTGCAGACAGCATAAAGTCTTCTGAACACGGGTAAAATTACATGAACTCAACGTCTGCTATCACACGCAGGACTGATACTTGATATGGTAGATAAGCCACGCTAGAAACTTCTTCTCATGGATTTAAAACCAATTTAGTTTTCCCGTCAACCTGTCGTTATACATCTTATAAACCTTCTCCCTCCCTCTTCCCCTCATCCTGCCTGTCTGGATTGTGCATTAGAATTGTGCACGTTGACATGGAGAACATGCTTTCTCCTCCTCTTATCCCTCTCAGCCATCAGTGTTGAGTTTCTTTGCATGTTGCCACGTCGTCACCTTCTGCAGACTTTTCTCCACGCCCTGTTAAGTCCACCTTTTCACAATCCCCATCTCAGCTCTGATGACTGAGAGATAAATGGCTCAGTATTTTGCCATGTGGCAGGTTGAAACATAGGGGTTAGGTAACTTATAGTTTGATGGATTTGAGGCAAGCCAACATATAGCGTAAAGACCATGTTCACCAAGAGCTGCTACTTCTCAGCAAAATACTGACAATCTACAGATTGTATAAAGGCCATATTTGTGTCCAATGCAACATTTTGTGGATATACTGTACATTTTGCCATTAGATTTGTGATTTTTTTTTTTTTTTTTTTTTTTGGTATTTTATCAACATATTTCTATATCATATCAAGACTTGACAGAATTGATCAGTTAACATACAGTCATGGAAAAAAATATTGGACCACCCTTGTTTTCTTCAGTTTCTTGTTCATTTTAATGCCTGGACTAAAGGTACATTTGTTTGGACAGACATAATGATAACCACAAAGATTGCTCATAAGAGTTTTTTTTAAGAGCTGATATCTTACCATTTTCCATGGTTTTCTTGATTATAACCTAAATCACTTCAGTTTTTACATCAATAGCTATGGCGTTGTACTGCCAAAAACACTGCTTTTATGCATTCAGTGTTTTCTTTTCTGTCTGTTTTTGTGAAAGTGAAAGAAAAAGTGAAAAGTGAAGTGAAGAAAAAATGGTGGTCTAATATTTTTTTCCATGACTGTATATTAGGACTTTATTTTAGTAGACATTTAATTCAATTCAGTGCAATCCATTTTTATTTGTATAGCATCTATTACAATGCAAGTTGTCTCTAGGCACTTTACAGACCCAGAGACCCAGACCATGACCCCCGAGCAAACATCATTAAATTAAAATTATAATTTCAAATCCTAATCAAAGAAAAATAGTAATAAAAAAAAAAATACTTTAGCGGGAGAAAAAAAAACCTTTAAACCAAACAGCGGCAAGGAAAAACTTTCACACCATTGTGACTGAGTCATTGTTGGTACATGAACTACAGAGATGACTATATAAACAGATGTGGGCAGCAACACTGAGGTGGTCAGAGGATCGGACGTTAGTTGATACCCCACAGACATCTATACAGACAGGTGGAGGGAAACGGTGGAGTGGTCAGAGAGTGGAAATACTGGTTAGTATGGTGCTCTGGAAACTCGGGCCTGCAAACATACAGAAAGAAAAAAAAAAGGTCGGAGTGCAGGCTAGCACAAAACACTGTGAAGCACAGATACATTTATGAGATGTTTCTACTTAACTAGAAATATACATAAATAGAAATCATTTTATTGTCATTGAACAGGAGTACAATGAGATTGAACAAGTAACTATGGATACAGCTGAAGAAGAAAGGTAAAAGCGGGAAGCGAAGTGAGGTGAGGACACCACTCAGTGGATCAGTGTAGACCTATAGCAGAGTAGCCATGACGAGGTTATGTTTAAGACGAGCCCGCTCTGGTCTGGGCTTCAGCCATTCCTGCAGCTGTAGCAAATGTGAAGGTGACTCTTCTCATCTCACATTTGGCAATAAAGTAAGAAACAATATTTCTCATACATGAAATCAAGCAAAATAAACAGAATCAAGCTCTTGCATATACATAGATAGATTTCAGAATTTTGCATGTGCTAAACAAACAATGTTAAAGCATGTATTGAATTATTTTTCTGATATTCTTAAATGATAAAGGGAATTCCATAAAATAGAAAATATTTGTAGCTTGTCCTACTTGTGATTTTTTTTCTTATGTTAAAGGAATAAAGCAGACCACAGGGAGGAAAGATGTCACACTCTATAAGTTATAAATCAAAGAGGGATGGTGAACGCTGCAGCGATCACCACCTGATCCCTCCATGGCTCCAGTTCAAGTCATGACTCTTAAACTGGGTCCAGTGGGACACCAACACAACACGGGGTAACCTCTATGAATATGAATAATCCAGCCAAGCAGGGATCAAACATACAAGATCCACACTCTGAAAGCACCAGACAAATAATTGGGAGGGGATGCGGTAACCTGTGGCCCTCTTGTCTTCATTATGGGAAGAAAAATGTTGATATTTATTATGACAAACCACATGGCATTATTATCGTTTGGTCTCAGTCCCGCTGAGATGGGAGCCTCTGATACTGTCATGTCTAGACCAGTAATGAGTAAAAGCTGAAGTATGTGTGTTTCTCCACTGAGCCTGCAGATCAAATCACAGAACAGTGGCGGAAACTGAGGGCAAGAAATCAAATCAGCAATGACAAAATATCATCTGTGAACACAGAGACGGGCAGTGTGCTGGCCGTGGCTGAACAGCTTCTCGGTTATTTCCCCTCTCTGCTTTTGGCTGCCGATGATTGTTCATTGACATGCACATTTTTCTCGCAACAGCTGCCGTAACCTTTGTTGCGGCTGTTCATATTGGAGCATGGCTTCCATTCTGACTTTGTGAATGGGATAATCTCGGTGTGAAAGAAAGATTAGCTGGCCGAGCGCACCACTCTCCACTGATCCCAGCCCCGGGCACAACAGTGCAGCAAATGTGAGCGTAGAATTAGTTTCCATGCTACTCTGGATGAAAGTTTGAGCCTTTTGGACCCAGACAAGCAAAGCCTACAGTAATAATGACTGATTGTTGAGTTCACACAGATACTTTCACTGTTTGCCAAAGGCAACTGTTGGTCTCCATCTACTGTATGGATCTTATTCCGAAGATCATTCCTAGTGGAGTTCATGCTATTTGGTTCACTTAAGTTTGTGGGAACAAGTAAATCGGGATTTATTTGAAGGTCATCTTTTTTTAAACTTTTGGAACAGAATTCAAACAAAGAGATTAAATGAAAAAGTGGAATCTCAAAAGCCAAATTCCCCTCTTAGTGTACTTATGTAAATTAGTATTTAGGAAATCTGAATGGAAACATTCTGATAATTTAAAAAAAGAAAAAGACAAAATGTCAGTAGACAAAAAGAATTGTGTCCTTCAGCTTTATTTTTACCAAAGTACAAGCTACTTTATTTGTGATATGTGGCATTTAAAAGAGAATGGTTTGAAATCACTGCTTTCCAACCTCAGTGCATTGGTTTTAACGTGGCTGTCTCAAAGCAGTTTTGGGCTGAATAGATAGGGATCAGAGGACACATCTGGCAGGAAGAAATATCCCTATCACCAGTCCAGGGTTTCTCTCGGGGGACCGCGGCCACCTCCTGCCAATGAATTTGACACAGGTATGTGGCTTAGCAGTTCAGACTTAATTGAAACAGTCCTTATGATTTCATTTAAAAGTGCAATCAAATTTCGGAGAGGTGAACGCAGAAATCCTGTAACTCTTACTCACAAACATATTGTATAACCAAAAGCCTTTGTTGCCCCTCTTGCTGCCACTGATGGACATTTATTTCTGGCTGGCTGCATGGCCCATTAGGCAACCAGCAGGACAGAAGCCAGATCTGGCTTACGGAGCCGTCCCCGCTGCCTGCCGAAGGACTCAGAACTGTACGTCACTGTCGTTCCTCGGTCGATGCCCCGCCGGGCAAACCTTGTCTGACTGCACTGGGGATGGCCAGCATAAATATTTATCTGGTTTATTTGAGCTTTATTCACTGGTTTGGGGGGCTTTGTGTATTTTGGAGAGAAATACACGAGGAAAGAATTCTTTGTGTCTCTCTGCTGGATTAGCGTACCAGAGGTCACCAAGTGCTAATTTAACGGGAACACTGAAAGGGAATGCTGTTATGCAGTTGCTGAGCTTTTGATGTACAGTCACAAGAATGCAGTCCTTTATCTGTTGGGGGGGCAGAGCCAAGATCTGTAAACAGACCGACGTCTGAAGAAGCATATTTGCTTTGTCATGAAATGGTCCCTCATCTTGTTTCCACTCATTAGATCTAATGATACTTTCTGATTAAGAAGACGTGATTGAGCTGCATGTCACCCGTTCTAGTAAAACCCATTCATGAGTTAGCCCCCTGTATGCATAATCAATGAGGAACTGCTTAATAAACATGAAGGGGGCGTATATAGCGGAGCTCTGGCAACGGCCTTCAAACGCTCAGCAGTCGGCTGGAGGGCGACACAGAGGGAGGGAGCGTGCGAGGCAAGGAGGAAGGAGGGGAATAGGCTGCATGCGAGAGCCGAGTGCAGTAATACAGGCACAAGCTGGGGGGATGTCAGTCCTGTCCACTAAAGTTGTCGCGTAGCTGTAGAAGACAAACACCACAGGCAAAAGAGGTCAGTTCAGGGATAAGCAAGTTACTGCACTTTCTGCTGCTTGTTCCTACTGGTGGCTGGAGGGGGGGGCTTGGACGCTGTGCGATCTCCTCCATCATGGGATGCACCCTCTGTACTCTGCGAAGGCCTGAGGAGCAATATAAACTACTCTATGAAGTCTGCCAGGTACTGTGACCAAGCTTCTTCAACCCTTAGGAGGACTTTCTCACTTTATATTTTGGTTGTTTATGTGCATTTAGTGCTTCTCTGTTAGTTCATGTCTGGGGGGGGGGGGGGGGGGGTCACCCGCCGAACGGGTGTGGAGTGAAGTTGTTGCCGACTGGAGCTCTGGCAGCTGAGCAGCCTGAACTCTGGCCACAGGGGTCAGTGAGAGGTGGCACGCTGTGCTTTAAGGAGGGGGTGATGAAGAGGTGACAGCTCTCTCAATGTGTCTGCTAGTGTGTGCCGATTACAGCCCACCTCCTCATTGTCAACTGAATGCTGACTCAGGGGTTTTCCGAGCCTTAACCCCTGCTTGACTTTTGCCAAAGTTTATATTTAACACGCTGGTGCTTGAGTTGCACATTTTCTTTCCATCAAAGAAAGCAGAGCGGGCATGTTGCAGATGGAGAGAGTGCTAATGATGCGCAAGAACCCAGAGCGTTCTTCTCTTCACGTTCTCCAGCGGTGGATGAACACAATCCTGGTTAGATTGAGTGGTCAAACTGATGTTTTGTGCCTAATCTTTTCAGCAATGTGACTACATGCTGCTTGTGTTCTGCTTTATAGCTTGGTAGATCATGCTGGTATGGTATGATGCATTAGCATTTGAAACTAGAAAAGCAAACCTTAAGTTAGAAAATATGATGTAGCACCCCAGTTCTCCATATCTGCTCTCAAAGTCACAGTGTTTTACAGAGAAAGCAGATTAACAAATTATAGCTGGGTGACTCATGTGTCCCTTCAGTGGAAAAAGCTATTGATTAAACGTTTGCTGTGTGACTGGCATGTGTCTCCCCAGAAGAAAAAACCTCCAGCATGTCATCATCTTCTGTTCTCTGCCAGCTTTGTTGCAGTGTCAGCTGTGATTGTGACAACACACTCACAGTGATGGTTTATTCATGTCAAAGTGTTTGGATTAAGTTGTCAGTCTTTTATAATGAGTGAAAACAGTGACCCATCTGTCAGCTGCAAGAGAGAGACTTGTAAGAGGAGGTGTTGAACCTCTTTTTGATTTCTGTAACAGTTTCACATCGATCTTTTTATTTCTTTCATCTACAGTGGACCTCAGCCAAGTGTTATCCTCCTGTCATGGCCAATTTCACTTTTGTTTACTGCACAGGCTGACCAGTGGCTGGTTTGATTGAATGTTATAATCAAGCTCTCTTTGGATCTCACACATTGTTTGCCTCTTTAAAAACATTCTGACACAGTGTGTTCAAATAATTTAAATTTGATTTATTTTTTGCTTTTTTTTTTGCTGTTATCTAAAAATAAATGAATAAACTGACTTTCTGAAAGCAGCAGTGAGAGTCCGCTGGTGGCATTGTTGTAGTTCACAGTTGCTAAAATTACAAGTCAGAAATCTCATCACATCCAAAAGTGACCACAAATAAGAGCAAAAATTTTGATGTAAAAGGGCTGTCAACTCTTTTGTTCTGTCCTCTCTCCAGTCATTCCCATTGCTCTTCCCTGTTGTTTGAACTGGATTTGCAGGTACTGGATTTTCCTTACTGGAAACTGCAGAGAAAGTCGCTGTTGTCCAGTGGTTAGCTATCTAGATGCAAATGAGCCAATGAGTCGCCTCATTGGATAAATAGCACACATGATGTGTTGTTTCAGGTGCCCCGTCACTGTGTATCTACTATTGCACTAAAATGCGAGTAATTTTGATGCTCTTTGGAGATTCAAGCACATGTCTAGAGAGCTGTCTATTGAAAGTGGAGAGCTTGAAAATGTTTCCTTGATGGCAACAACTAATGGCTGCTTTTAGTAACTTCCTTTACGACTATGTGATATGATGTTGGTATTTTCTGATGAAACACAGGATGGGTTTAGCTTTTTCTGCTCAGAATTCACTGGAAATTTGTCAACGTGGTAGTTAAATGGCAGTGTTTCCTGTTGAACTTTTTGCTGCATTGTGGCCCACAGATGATACTAACGGCGTTGTTGTTATGATTCAATGTGGCAAGCTGCTCCTCGTCCCTCTTGTACTGCTCACTAAATAGATACTGATTTCAAGCTGGATGGTTCTTCTCCTCATTAATCCTGAGAATGTGGCACCCGTGGTTTTCAAAAAAAGGTTTGGATTCATCTAACTTCAAGACAGTTTTCCACTTTTCCACCTCAGTCTATTTTAAATCAGAGTTGGCCAAGAGAAGAGCATTCCAGGTTCAGACATGACTTTGGCTCTGCATGACAGAGCTTCAGCCTCCATTTGTGAATGGCACAGCAAACTGTGTTCTTAGGAATACTTCAGGAACTCACCCAAGCACCAGTGGCTTTACAGTATCATGCCTGTTTTTGATGGAGTGTTGCCTCAGGACCCGAAGATCCCCAACATCGCATGTCCATGTTCAATCTTGTCCCTGGTGTGAGATTTCTCCAGATTGTTGAAAATGCAGTCATTATAAACTGCAGGTGATGAGATATTAAAAATTTAACTATTTTACACTGAAGGAAAATTATTCTGAAATTGTCTCACAATTTGTAGAGTTCTCAGCTTAATGAAGCATCTATCCCCACATGGACTCAATCCTGCCCCCTGAGACATGATTCGGTTTAAAAAATATATTTAAAAAAAGAAAAAAAAAACTCCAAATGTCTCTGTGGCATGTGATTGAGGGGGAGCAGAGGGAGGTTGGAGGCCAAATGCTTTGCTTACTGCAACAAACAGAAAGTAGGGGCTGTATGATCTAACAGACCAAGAGTTTTTGAATTGTGATCAGTTAAGTTACACGACTCTATTATGGTAATTAATCTGCATAAATAAGGATCAAAATTATATAATAATGGACCTCTAAGTACTCCTCCGGTGCAGTTTAACTTGTGAGTTTTGTAACCTTTGCTTGAAATAAATGTATGCCTAATAGAAGAAATTTCTTTAATGCCAAAGTGAATGTGAAAGTAAATTTGTGAAACAGAAAACAATTATAACCATTCACAAATTACGAAATCCAGCAGGTGGTTTGAGAGAGACAGTCTATCACAGAAAATGAGCATTTGCTCTCATATTGATTCAGTCGGATGCCCTTCTGCAGGAGAAATGTCCTCACAAAGACGAGGCAAAAAGAGTTTTCCTCTAGCATCATCTTTCTGAAAGGGAAGTATATGAGATCAATGTGCATAGTATCAGCAGCTATTTCTCTGTTTTGTTGCTAAATCTTTATATTCTGTGTACATGCTTGGTCTGCATGCTATTTAGCAGCAGCTGTATGGCTGAAAGGCTTGGTTGTCTGCTGAAACCCAACTATTACAGTCCATTCCCAAAGCTTTAGTGTTTTCTCAAGGCACTGATTTTATAAACAATTCAATTATATGAATATATTTCTCTGTGACTGGTAATGACTGTAGAAGATAATGAATTAAGTGTGTGCAATCCTCTCATTTTTTCCTACTGGGGGGGGATTCAGGGAAGCCCCCACAACCTCCCACACTAAAAATATAAACATATCCTCTAGATCAGAGATCCTGGCAAAGATCCCACTCTGCCCTCTTCATCATCTCTCTGAGGACTCAATAAGCCATGAACACTTGAAACCTTTCCAGTTCATTAAACAGTTAAGCTCTAACTCCCATGTTGGAGGCACGAAAAATATGGTTATGCACGGTTTTATAAAAGTCAACAGACTGCACATCGCATTTCGCCTGGAGGCATTTCAGCTGACGAGGCAGGATTAGAAGCATTCACTTGACTTGGTAAGACTTGACAGTCTTGCTTGAACAGAATTACATGAAAGCTTTGGTGTCTGCATATGTTGCCATCTTGAAGGAGCTGCATATTTTTTATTCATATCGCTGAGTGCAAACAAAGCCATACTTAAAGATCAAAAATGGTAAAGGTCTTTCAAAGGCAACCAGCAGTGCAGATGGAGATAAATGTTTTCCGCTTTTCATTATGATCAGAAATGTCTGAACTGCAAGCAAGCTCAGTACTTCCTTATAAATGTGACAGCAGTGGAATCCGTCAGACCTTTCTTCAAAACTGAAGATAAGCACCATGCCATGATGTAAACTTCTGTTGAGGACTTTCAGGTAGAAACCATCAGAAACTCTTTTTGACAAAGGTCACTTAATCTATCTAGAAGCACCCTGTAATGGCTGTGGCGCCTCACTGCCGCTCTTGGAAGACCTGGAGTTTAATTAGAGCCCAAGTACAAGCTGGCTATCCACTCTCTGATCTGTGCTAGACTGCTGCGAGCTGTTGTTTGCCAGCTAAATCCTTTCTCAGTATTCTAAGTGTAACTGTCATTTTTCTCATCTTCGGTTCCCTGCAGAGGAACGGCATCTTGGACCAAAAGGGATTGATCTGCATTTACAAATGAGTCTGCTGGAACATTTCCCCCTGAAGCTTCCTAATTAGCCACATTTCTGATTGAAGACTGAAAATATGTCATATTTAGCTCAAGAAGCCAAGTTGTCCTGGTCCCAGATGGTCTCACAATGGCATCTTCTGGACCAGAATGACAGAAATATAAGATACATATTTTCACAATACAGTTATTTATCCACTCAACTGCGCTCCCCAGTCTCACTGTCAGTGACGATGGCCTCATTAAAACTGGTTTTAAAAAAAAAAAAATGGTTACAGGGGTGGGGGGGGTTTTGGAAAGATGTAGCCTGGTACCATTAAAGACGGTGACACAGACGGGGAACAGAGACAAAGCAGGGATCACCAGCATTGAGAACAGCCACTATGTACTTTTGATAATGCCTGAGATCCACCCTGATGTTCAGTCACATCTGTTTAACTGGTGCAGGTGGTTAGCTGCCACGGGAGCGCACGTACAGGGGTCCATGTACTTACTGTCAATCTAAAAAAAGTGGCAGGTGGGATCAGAGGGACAACAGAGACCTAACAAGATCGTGTCAATCCAGCAGGAAGGAACTGAGACATTTCCAGAAACAAACTCCTATTGATATTTGATATTATATCAATATAAATGATAAATGTAGCCTAAAAGAATGTCCCATGTTCTTGATAAATATTTGCTGCCAAATACACACACTTTTTTTCACTTTTTCTCCCACTTTGTTCATCTTGTTTTTTTTTTTTTTTGTTTCAATTTCTCTGATATCATTTTCATCTGGTCTGCTCAGTTAGAAGAGGTATTTTATCTTGGATTTGCCCTAAACAATCCACAGGAAGTGGTGTTCATCCAGCAATAGTATTGAGAGGCTCCAGCTAACAGGTCTGTTGTTCTGTTGGTGGTGAAAGCAGCTGTGAGCACAGAAAAAAGAAAATTAAAGACATTGTCATTGGTCTTTTTTAGTTGATCTTGTTACCTGATCATAGCAAGATATTTCCTCACATTACATATTGGTTGTTTGTCACTTTTTTTTATTTTTAAAGTGGAGTGAAGGAACAGATGTCAATTTACCAGTTTATTCCAAATTCAAAAATCACTAAACAAAATACTTCACCTACAGGGAGTTCATCTAAATCACATTCACAAATTAACTTGAGGAGGCAGAATACAAAGCAGGGTAGTAGTACACACACACACACACACACACACATGACAATTGGTCCTAAGATTGTTCAGAGTACTTGTTCAGTTCAGATGCACAAACTAAACACTTGCACCACCTGGATTTGGTACCTAAGATACCATTGTTGGTAAAAACCCAAAAGTCGCTGACATGAAAATGAGAGATTTCATTTATTTCTTCAAAGGGGGTGTAGCATAGACAATCTAGCTTGCAGCATATCATGAAGAAAAGCTCGACTCTGCACAAGTTTCTGCTCAGCCGTCATTTTTACTCTGTTACATGTACTAGAGTCTGCAGAGCAGATCTGCTGAACAAACTATTTGATAACACCATTTTTAAGTTGCCCCAAACATGTTGCAGTTTTGTATTGGACACATATCAGACGGCATATGTGCCAACAACAATAATTTCAGCCATATAGCAATATTGGCCAATAATTTCAGCACATTTAATTTATTTATTTATTTATTTATTTATTCCCCCATTGTCCTTCCACCAGAAAGAGCCAGAAGCTCCTTTTTTGATTTAGTCTACTGTTATATACCAGCACAATAGGACTTGGTTCCGGATGGCTCTGCCAAGGAAGGGCAATGGTCCGTTTCATCGCCTCTCTTTCATCACCTGTGTTGGAACGCATCTCCCTCCTGCTTTGTTTGATCACTGTAGGTGCAATGTGGCATGGCTGACGTGCACAAACACTTTTGGCCTTGGTACTGGGCTCAGTGTCTTGTTAGCCTTCACAGTGAATAGCTGTGTTTATTGTGTTTATTGTGGAGGTCAATAATTGCATTATATGGACACCACTAGAAATTCATCCCTTCCCTGTTGTCTGTTGCAGGTAGGAGTGTAATTACCCTTATTAAAAGCTTTATCTTGTGCTATTATCTTATGGAGGTCTGTGTTAGCCGGCAGAAAAAAGGACTTTTGTTCATGTTAAAATGGCCAGTTTCGGTTTCATTTAAAGGAGTATTTACTTGCATTTACAAAGCATCACTGGATGCCTGCTATCGGCAAAGACCCTGGCTCCCATCCCAATCAGAAAACTGCGTATCGCTTATGTCATACATGAACAAGATGTAACTAGCTGACAGAGCTACAGCAGTCATCTACAACGGGGGCAAATAAGATGCACAAGAAAGTAATGATGGATGAGAAAAGGAGAGTGACCAAGGAAGAGAAAGAGACTGCTTTCCAGAAGTGTTTTCCAGCTTCACTCCATAGAGGTTGTCAGTTAAAACAACACACTCTCAAGTGTGACCATTCACCAAAAACACCACTTCCCTCTTTTAACCATTCTCTATGAGAGTGGTTAAAAGTGAAATAAAGGAAGGATTAACTGTGCTTTGCAAGCAGAATGGCCTACATTCAGACTTCTACTCAAACCTCATCCAGCCCCCTCTAAAAGAAAGCCTTCACTGGTTTCAATCATGTCAGTGGTTCTCTGTTCCGAAATAGACATTTTAAAGAATTTGTTTAAGAGTTGTATCGAACTAAAAAGAGGAGGTGAAAATCCTGGCTTTAAAATACCTTCTTTTTCCGGGAATTCCTATGCCACATAAAAATGAACAGTTTCACTGCATTTTCCACACTGTTCAACACCTCCTCAAGGAAGTGAGACACTGGCTCTTTAATAATGCTCCTCTCTTCTTTATTAAAGGATTACGTGCTGATTGAATGGCTGTATCAAAGACTGTTACATTGCCTTAACATCTTTTAAAAGCCTTTTCTCTGGAATAAGGGAAACCAAAACAATGGGATATCTTACTTTTATGTAGTGTTTTTGAAGGTAGATTTTTCCCTTCTTAAACAGATTAAATAAATAAACCCTCAAAAAAGTAACCCCCCCCTCGGTCATGTCATATGACTCAATAGAAATGTGTGGTGGTGTATTTCTCTGTAGAAATACTCCACTTCTCTTCTGTTTTTCCTCTTTCTTCCTTTTTTATTGTACTCTTGATGTTTTGAGTTTGCAGCCAGTGGGCAGTGGGTTTCTAGAGAACAGTCAATAATGGCACACAGGTGTGAGGACTGTAAAGGCATTTCAATCAGATCAAATTGTTGTCTCAAATTTCCAACAAATTCTCAGAATCAGAGGAACCATCTCATTTAACTGTCTGGTGAGTGGTCCACATAACAAAACAGTGCAGCAAGTCATCCAGTGTTAATTTAGGGTAATATTTGAACTCACATATGGGCTTTAGTTCATCTCATTCCTAATCAATATGACGTGGGTCCACCCTTTGCAGCTAGAACAGGTTCAACTCTTCTTGGAAGGCTGTCCACAAGGTTTGGGAGTGTGTTTATGGGGATTTTTGACCATTCTTCCAGAAGTGCAGTTGTGAGGTCACACTGATGTTGGACCAGAAGGTCTGGTTCTCAGTCTCTGCTCTAATTCATCCCAAAGGTCTTCTATCAGGTTGAGGTCAGGACTCTGTGCAGGCCAGTCAAGTTCATCCACACCAGACTCTACCATCCATGTCTTTATGGACCTTGCTTTGTGCACTGGTGCACAGTCATGTTGGAAGAGGAAGGGTCCAGCTCCAAACTGTTCCCACAAAGTTGGGATCATGGAATTGTCCAGAATGTCTTGGTCTGCTGAAGCATTCAGAGTTCCCTTCACTGGAACTAAGGGGCCAAGCCCAGCTCCTGAAAAACAACACCATAATCCACCCCTCCACCAAACCTCCTCCACAAACTTTACACTTGGCACAATGCAGTCAGACAAGTACCGTTCTCCTGACAACTGCCAAACCCAGACTCTTCCATCAGATTACCAGATGGAGAAGCCTGATTCGTCCTCCACTGCTCTAGAGTCCACTTTGCATTGCACTTGGTGAAGTATGGCTTGGATGCAGCTGCTCCACCATGGAAACCCATTCATGAAGCTCTCTGCTCTGTTGTTGAGCTGATCTGAAGGACACATGAAGTTTGGAGGTCTGTAGTAATTGACTCTGCAGAAAGTTGGCGACCTCTTACACTATGCGCTTCAGCATCCGCTAACCTCGCTCCATCAGTTTACGTCTCCTACCACTTCATGGCTGAGTTGCTGTCGTTCCCAAACACTTCCATCTCCTAATAATACAGCTGACAGTTGACTGTGGATTATTTAGGAGTGTGGAAATTACATGACTGGATTTGTTGCACAGGTGTCATCCTATCACAGTTCCACACTGGGATTCACTGAGCTCCTGAGAGCGACCCATTCTTTCACAAATGTTTGTAGAAACAGTCTGCATGCCTATGTGCTTAATTTTATACACCTGTGGTCATGGAAGTGATTGGAACAGCTGATTCTGATCATTTGGATGGATGAGCAAATACATTTGGCAATGTAGTGAATGAACATAATCCTCTGGTGCTGGATGTGAAGTTTGAAGTCCTTAACATACACTGATGGCCACTGGGCATTTGTTCAAATATGGCCACTTCTGGGGCAAGAAGACAATGAGTCAATGCGTAACTGAGGGCTTCGAAATGACAATTCACACACCAGCAGAATATGCAGCATATGTCCAGGCAGCTCTGTCCATCTTGTGGGCCATATACAGTCTATGGTTTGCAAACAGTACACTATTATTCTGTCTTCGAGCACAATCATATTGCTAATGTCATTCTTATGTTTGTTGAACATTTCCCTCATATAGCAGCTGTCCAGTTACAGCATACATGACACAGGAATGCAATACCCAAGAATACACAAGAATAGAAGCCAAACATGGTACTTTTTACCACAAATAAATCCTATTAACATTGTCAGCTTTAGAAAAGGTCTTGAATTTTCTTGAGGTCATAAAATGTCTCTCTGCTTACATCTAATGACAGTTCACTTCATGTCAGTATATTTATTGTTGGCATTTAGCTGTGGCCCTGTGTGTTGTCCTGTGTCTAGGTACTTAAACTGTATTTGTTTTAGTAGTGAACCTGCTCCTGTGCTCATTTTAAATGGCATGTGAAAACAGGAAACTGGGGTTTCACTTGGATTATGCATACATTATGTTTTACCTTTTTCTTTATCAGAATTCTAATGAATAATGAATTTTGATTTCAGTAACGGTACCAGATTAAATAATGAGTAAATTAAAACCTGAAGCGGCCTCACTCTGTCCAACATAATGCGAAAAACAATAATAGAAATGGCACAGGAGCAGTCTCGGATCAGACATGCAAAGACTTGTAACTCGTAAACTCCCACATCAACATCTCAGTCCAGCTTGATTTACTTTCCAGAGATGACATGACATCAGAGTTCAAGGCACAACTCCCCCCTGCTGCCCCCAATTATGACTCAGCAGGCCGAAGGCCCTCGTAACTGCCCCTTGAAGCGTTAAGAAGTGAAATCTTTAATTGGTCTCAAAAAGACAAATCATAAGCAACGTTATAGGTCTTGCGTGCCTTTGTTGTTGTAGAGCTTAAATGTCATATTATAGTGAAGGAAAATGTGCCATGAATATTAAAGCCACAGCTGTGTAAATTCCTCAGCAGACACTGACACAGTGGATGTTTGATTTAGGCCTAATTAGTATTCCTTTAAGTGGGGCCTCGCTGCCCTCATGCCATTAAAATGGATTTAACATAAACCCTTCTGAAGGATGTGCCGGACATTTACAGAGTAGTTTCTGTATGTCAGTCATCATTGTGTTCACAAGAAAAGCAGCTCAATATAAAGCCAATCTCAGCTGCCCGTTACATATCAGGCTTTCAGATGTATACAACTGTAATTGTCTGATCTCTTTGGCTGCATTAGGTTAATGCAAAATAAATTGTATTTGATTTGCAGGCAAGTGAACTGAGACTGAGTTACAGCACAAGTCGTTATAGCTGGGAGAGCTCAGCGGTGGTCAGGCATTGTGTTGTGTCGGAGGAGCGTTGTGTGTTTTTTCCCAGTGTGCTGCAAAGGGCTGCTCTGTGTCAGAGGTGAGCCAACTGAATAGGCCGAGGGGACCCCCCCCCCACAGCTGGGAGGAGAACCCTCATATTAAGAGCACTGAGGCAGAAGGCCTAAGGCTCAGCAAGAAAGGGGCTTAAGGCTTTGTCTTGGCTTCACTGCATTCAAGGAGTCCTGAGATTCCTGGCAACCAGGTTGGACTGTTGGAGCCTACATGCAGTCAAAGACAGCACAAAGGCGCTTGTATTCTTCAGCTGATATGCTACATCATGGCTCGCGGTGGGAGACAAGGATGAGTGAAGATGTGAGATCCTGTGTGATTTTAGGAGGGCTTATGCTACACATCAGTTGCGACAACTGAGTAGAGTCATTCTCAGTACAATTAGTAAAGTAACTGTTCCCAAAAATTCATTTATTTTTTTTTTCTACTCAACTTGAGTATATGATGGGACATGATAGGTTGGTTTTGTTTGTGTGAAATTATTCACAAGAAAAAAATAAAAATAAAAAGCCTTTGATGCTTTTGGCCAAGTTATAATGCAGTGGAAGTAGAAGTCCACTGAGATGATCCATTTTTCTTTCAGGCTCAGGATTAGCATTAATGTGCTCTGGTTATTAGTTGCCACATAGACTCTTCTGATTTCTCTATTACAGTGTTGTACCTGAACGCATTCAATGAACAAAAGTTCACGAACTAGTTCATATTTTGTGCAAACGTGAACTGAACGTGAACGTCTCTTTCCCCTTGACTGGTGTCGGGTGTGAACGAGTTCATTTGGGTAATTGTGAACGACGCTCTTTCAAAGTTTCGCCCAGGATTTCCAGTGAACCCCATTTAAAATACAACACAAACAAGCCTAATATGTATCTTCAGAAAGCAATCAAACATGGCAACACGGGCTGTTGTTTCTGTCACGCTAACAATTGCGTCATCAAATGTTTAAAACAAGGATGGAGGAAGATGAAAGTGGATAAAATAATTGCTGTTTGTGGTGTGTAGTATATGGGCAGAGGCTATCATTTTGACAAACAATTGCTCGCAGCAATATTGAAAAATAATTTTTAAAAAGAACTAAAAATTAACTCTTTAGTTCACTTTTTTGAGATGGTGAACTAAACTAGTTCGCTCTAATTTATGTGAACTATGAACTTAACTAGTTCGTGTAGAAAGTGAACTTCCCCAACACTGCTCTATTAGTACGCGTCTTCTGCCTGCTTTCATCGTTCCTCCACAGATACAAAGTTAGCTCCACTGGTTTCTAAATGTACTCTTTGGTAGGAACCTGTACTTATTTTCACATCGTCTGCATCAGGTTTTGCATATATATTGCACCACTGCCTGGAGGTATTTTAATATTCCTGCTCCATAACAAGGTGGACGACCACAGTTAACTCTACAAACTACAGTATGTCCCGAACTAAGATACGGCAACCTGAAGCAGGATGAACCAAGAAATTACACATTTATTAGAAATTTTTAAAAATCCAGACTGACTTGCATTTATGTCAGGTCAGGAGGAGTGAAAATGGATTCAGAAGAGTTGTTGCTCACATAATGACTTGTCTCTGCAAGAAGAAAGCTTAATTCATATAAGGATGTGAGCGTGTGCTCGTGCAGCTGAGGAAGAAGGAGACTGTGAGAACTGAAAGCACATTCATGATTCACAAGCCAATTCATTTTCCAATTACTGAAAATAAAACTACAATCCTCTGTAAACCCTGTTGACTTTAATGGGAGGTGTCTGTGATTCCTCTTTATTCTCATCATACTTGTTTGGTAAACTTTCACTGATTATTTAAGGGTGATGTTATTTGTGCCACAGTGAATCTACAACTGACTCAATCCTCAATGTGGACAGAAGAGATCTGTGCTCAGGCTTAAGCCTTATATATTGATGTATTATTTGAAGTCCTTTTGGATATTGTTTCTTTTTGAGAGCGGCGAATTAGAGACTTTAAGTGGATCACCCTACACGTGGTAATGAGCATCACTTAAGATATGTCTTTATGGAACTGAAAATGAAAAAACAAATAAACACAAAATCCTTAAATATCCCAATGAATACATTAATGTATTAATATATTAATAGATATATATAATATGATCAATAATTGCCTTTAAAAAAAAGCATTTTGCCAATACTATGTGTAAAATATCACATACATTGATACATCTACTTTCATTTGCAACTGTATGTACAGTTAAAAGTGAAATAGGTGAATATTATCAGTAGGAGGATGCTGAGGTTGGAACTGTCAGGCAGGAGGCCCAGAGGAAGACCAAAGAGGAGATTTATGGATGAAGTGAAATGAGGAATGATTGAAAAAGTCCTAAAGTTATCCCAACCTTTTGGGAAACAGCGTATATGTCTACACTGAGGAATAACATAAACATGAAAGAGTTACGAGATACTAAAACTAAGGCAAAGTGTTGCAACCGTTGTGGTGATCTCTGACAGTCATCAACACTCCAGGAGACAGCATGAGGTCCAGTGTGTGTTTCCTTATGTGTCTGGGGCCAGAAATCAACTCAATAGAGGTTAAAGGAGAAAATTACATTTAAAAAATCTTTCACCATTACAATGACAATCTAAAACTGCAGGAGCTTTTTTTTCAAAATGAATCTTCTCGGTTTAATGCCCCTAACTAATGTCTCTGACAGGAAGCCATATTTATCCTCTGGTGAGAAATTACTTGGCTAAATTAGCATTCCTACATGCAGCCAAAGCTAATGACCTTCCTTAATTAACAAATTTTCCTAATTAAGGTCTTATTTAACTTGGTTTGACCTATGGCCTTGTAAAACAAGCTGAGGCAGTGTGTAGGCGTAGTGATTCATGTTGAGTATCATAATTAGAGACAGTTATAAATGTCATCTTCAGGGAGATTTTACAATGATGGAAAAAAATGTAATCTATTATGTCAATTACACAAGCTTTCTTTTTTTTTTCTGGAAAAAAAAAAGCTCCTTAACAAGTTATTTCCTGTCCTTTACTTCCAGGTCAACGGTCAGGATCTCTCTAAGGCTACCCATGATCAGGCAGTGGAGGCCTTCCGCACCGCCAAGGAGCCCATCGTAGTTCAAGTTCTGCGCCGCGCCCCTTACCCCAAACTGGCCGGGCCCACCGCTGACACTCAGGTCTCAGACATCAGCACCCAAACTGACATCACCCTCCAGCACATCATGGCCCTCACTAAACTACGACCCTCACCCCCAATGACAGAACTGGAGGAGTATCTGCTGCCAGAGGAGTAAGTAACAAGTCATCAAATGAAGAACTAAAACCCAAGTCCCCATTAACGTTTTGGTTATTTGCTTAGTAAGTTACCTCTCACCTGCTGTCCTCCATCCAAAGATCTTTGCCTGCTGCGCCCCTCACATGCAGTAATCCAGACTATTTTTATTTGTAGCTCAACAGCAGAACAGCCTACTAAGTGCCACCAGAGCAGAGCAGCTCCTGAAAATCCATCTTCAACGCAAAATTATATTTTGCTCAGGTTGCTAAAATGTGCTGCCGTAATATTCTCCCTCTGATTGTTGTTGCTCTGTGGATGAATGATGCACCTGGTCATTCATTTAGAGCAGATGGAACTGTGGAAAAGTTCCCGGCACGGTGATCGTGGGCTACAAACTCAACCCTTGCTCAATAAAGTCTGATGTCATCTGGCAGGATGCTGCACTTTCATCTTGATAATCACTTCATAAGTGCCTAAAATCTTTGGTATTAGAACTCAACAGTGTTGAAAAGGTCATGGTAGACATGGGACACAATTTTCAAACCCTTTTAGCTCAACAGTTAATGGGAGAAAGACACCTTCTCCTTTTCTGGAGGAAACACACCTTTGATCACACAAGATCAGTGTGATGTTTGGAGGAAAATGTCCCTGTCACTCACTGGAGATGACACTTCCTCCAGGGAACAATTCCCCATTAAAATAATGGGTCTGTTCATTTTAATTTGCCTGTTCCTAAATTGCAACTCTTGATTTTGTGCGTGTGTGTGTGTGTGTCGTTGTATGAAACTCAATTCTGGAGCTTAGAGAGAGTAGCGACATTTCACATCATTTTGTAGCACCAACTGCCCTTTCAATGGATAATAGGGATTCCTTTAATTGATTTCCGAGTCAAATTAATAACACAGCATGCTAATTTGTGCTTACCCTCCAGGTATAGTTTCACTATACCTGATTTAAGAATGATTTCTTCATTGAGTTCTTATTACTTCCCATCTCTGTCTCATTTCATTGTCAAACTCTGGGGCAAAATTAAATGTGTTGCCGTGCTTTGTCTCCTTTTGTGATGTGTGGGTATCTAATTTTCATTCCACTTAAGTTCTCAGTTTATCTTACTCTCTTTCTCTATTTCAGGCATCCTCCTCAACATGCATACTTTGACCCCAGTGATTTCCTCGAGGGCATCCAACAGGACATCGAACGTGACGAGCTGGAATATGAGGTAAAACAACATGTCCGCTCTCGCTTGTCTACTGTCTCCCCAGTGAAGACACATTGCATCCAAGGAGTGAATGTGATGCGGTGAAGACATACAAAGCTATTACTGCTCCAGAAGTTATTTCTCCATAAGCAGACCCTGGATGGCCTCTGTGTCTTCACTCCAATAACCTTTGTAGCATCCATAAGTCTTTGCTGCTGAAGGAGCACTCACCGTGTATACAGAAACTGACATGTAAGTCAATCCAGGAATGGAGTTGCTGGTTTGTTCCAGCAGATGCAGAGGAGTGACATCATTACTTATTAGTGGCAGGGAGTAATAAGTCTTTCTCTGCTCTTACACAGCGGAGATGAGGCTTGGTGGATAATTAGACAGCACAAATAATAGGGCTGCAGTGATGGATCTGATGATGCTAATAATGACTAGATGAAGGAGTGATCAAACTGCTGTCGTTCACCTTCGGTGACCTCCACCAACCCAAGCTCTGTTTTCCATTAAACCTCCAGCCACCTACCATCTGATATCAATCATTTCCATGGAGGAACAGTGAAAGTAAAGTCTCCGTTTTAATGTCCAGCCACCTATTCTGGTGATGCTATGTTTGGGGCTCAATCACTTTAGTCTCATGCTAATAATTAAATTCACACATAAATCATTTTAATTTGGGTTGATTAAAATATATAAGGTAAAAGTGTTGTAAATGTTTTACCACAAATAATGCATTCATCTTGGGTTCATTCTGATTGTTCTATATTTCCATGTGAAGCGGACTGCACAGGGTATTCAGATATCTTAAGTGAGATTTTAAATCAGAGGCCAAAAAGCTCAGTTTAAAGGAAACACTGAGCTGTGTAGGAAAGATTTGAACAGCCCATCACTTCACCTTAAGGCCATTGATATACAGTTCTGAAGAAAAACACAGAATATTTTTAGAGGATTCCCCTGGGGGCCAAACTAGAGAAGTCATTCTGAAAAAGATCTGCTGATCTCCTGGATCTAAATCATAAACATAGCAACTTTAATGGAGGTTGGTCAACAGAAAAAAAAGGGGCATACAGTGGCAAGAAAAAGTAAGTGATCCCCTGGAATGAACTGGTTTTTGCTTTCATTTTTATATTTTATTTTTTGTGGCAAATTGAATACTGGAAAACAGTTAATTCCATGGAATTTACGTACTTTTTGACTGCCACTGTGTCTCTTTCTAGCTATGCTAAGCTAACTAGCTGCTGACTATGCATTTTACAGAGAAGACAAGGCTTTTTTTTCCATTTATCTTATCTTAGTTTTGGTCGAGGCAGTGGACTGACCCCTGCAGAGCCTATCCTCTGCCCTGAGAGACGACGTTGCTCGTAGCTTTATCTGCGTCTGTGAGATTACGGGTGTTGACAAGCGAAAAGCAGCACTCTGCCTGCCTGCAGTCCACTGCATCATTTCTCATTCTGTCTAGGGGTCTCTACGAAAAGCCAATGGCCTCCCTGCGTCCACTGAAACATTCATTACAGTGATGGATGTAATGCTCTGCTCAGATCTCATTTTGTAGTCAGTACGTTCAATTTGTCCAGAAACACGTCAATACAAATCGACAGTTATTTTCTGCTCTGTCTTGGAAAAAAAAAAGTATAATTTGAGGTTTAATTTGTGTCTCACAAGGAAGTGGATCTGTACCGAGCCAACATCCAAGACAAACTCGGCCTGACCATCTGTTACAGGACTGATGATGAGGATGAGGCTGGGATCTACATTAGTGAGGTAAGTGCTGCAGGATAATGCTCAAATTTTCTTCAACAATAAATTTACGACAACCAGTTAGTGTCTCAGCTCACTTAATGTTCACTTTGACTCACAAACGTATTTTATCTGTTCTCATTAGATTGATCCAAACAGTATTGCTGCCAAGGACGGCAGAATTAGAGAAGGAGACAAGATCATACAGGTATGAGTACATATTATAGTAGTGTTTGTATTTTAGCATTTGGATGCTTTGATCTTTCAAAAAAAAAAAAAAATAAGATCCAGCTTTTAAATAGCTTTCTGTCTGTCAAGATAAATGGCGTTGAGATCCAAAATCGAGAAGATGCTGTGACACTGCTGACCAGTGAGAGCAACCAAAATATCTCTCTGCTGGTGGCCAGACCAGAAATCCAGGTAATTAGCATGTTGGTGTGTTTATGAATATGAAGGTTAATGACAAAAATACAAGACTGTTAAAACACAATACATTTCGGTTATTTTGGAACCAAATACTTCAAGGTGTTTTGCTTTCATTGTTACAAATTTGACACAGAGTGTCTTTGTGCCTTCATGTCTGTGTCTGTTTTTTTTTTTTAATTTCATTTTATTTTTATCCATAATCCATTATTTAATATTTAACTTCAGTTGAATATTTGCATCTAATGAGGCATCTTTCTTCCCTCCCCTCTGCTGCTTCTCAGTTAGATGAGGGCTGGATGGATGATGACAGGAACGACTTCCTGGATGACCTTCATATGGATATGCTGGAGCAGCAGCACCATCAGGCCATGCAGTTCACTGCCAGCATGTTGCAGCAGGTACACGCACACATGCACAGACACACACGCTGACAACATGCTGAGCGTGAGGAGAAACGATCAGTCAGTCCTAACACATATGTTCATTTATGGATTATTTTGACCAAGCCCGTTCTGCTAAAGGTAACAGATGTTTCATTATTTTCTGTGGTTTTTTTTTTTTTTTTTTTTTAGTTTATTTTGGGGAGTTTTTTGTTGTTTTTTGTTTTGTTTTGATTTTTTCAGTTAACGGGAATAAACAGCCCTATGGAGATTTTCAGATTAATGGATACATTCCTTGTGATAGTCACAACTCATTGTAAATGAAGTGGCTGGATCCCCCGCTGAAAAAAGACTGGCTCCATTTACAAGCATCATGTTTATATATATGTTTATGTACTGTTTTTTGCAGAAGAAGCATGAGGAGGATGGAGGCACCACAGACACAGCCACCTTGCTTTCAAACCACCACGAGAAGGACAGCGGTGTTGGTCGCACGGACGAGAGTACTCGAAATGACGAGAGCTCCGAGCAGGAGAACCTCGGCGACGACCAGACAACCACAGCCTCCAACACGCTGGGCAGCTGCAGAAAGCTGACCTACAGCCAGGACACCCTCGGCAGCACCGATCTGCCTTTCAGCAGTGAGTCGTTCATCTCTGCGGACTACGCCGACACCGACTTTTGGGCATCCCGGTCGATGAGTGTGAGCGTTTCAGAGAACTGCTGGAGCTGAAGTGTCAGATGAGGAACAGCGGAGCCCAAGTGCTCTACAGCCAGGCTGCTGGTGCGGGAGGCCCGGACCAGGAGTGCGTGGATAAGGAGCTTGAGTTGCTCAATGAGGAGTTGCGCAGTATTGAGCTGGAGTGCCTGAATATTGTCCGTGCTCACAAGATGCAGCAGCTGAGGGAGCAGTGCCGTGAGTCCTGGATGCTCCACAACAGCGGCTTCCGCAACTACAACACTAGCATAGATGCTCGGCGACATGAGCTGTCAGACATCACGGAGCTGCCCGAGAAATCTGACAAGGACAGCTCCAGTGCCTACAATACTGGTGAGAGCTGCCGCAGCACCCCTCTCACTCTCGAACTGTCTCCAGATAACTCACTCCGTCGAGGAGCAGAGAACCAAGGCCCAGCCGGTCCCTCTGGCTCCAGCAGCCCTAATAGCAGGATGCTTAAGCCGCTCCTGTCCCCCGTCCAAGGGGTTTGCGGCCGCAACCGGAACAGAGGCTCCTCCAAGGATCCAGATGGGGCGCTGCAGGCCGAGAGCAAGGAAAGCAAGCTGGGAGAGTCCAGTAAGAGTGGCCGAAACTTTTCCCCTTACAAACACGCTCACATCCCCGCCCATGCCCAGCACTACCAGAGCTACATGCAGCTGATCCAGCAGAAATCGGCCGTGGAGTACGCTCAAAGCCAGATGAGCCTGGTCAGCATGTGCCGAGACCCCATCAGCGCCAACGACCTGGAGCCAAAGATGGAGTGGAAGGTGAAGATCCGCAGTGATGGCACACGATACATCACCAAGCGGCCGGTTCGGGACAAACTGCTGAGGGAGCGCGCCCTTCGAATTCACGAGGAGCGCAGCGGCATGACCACCGACGACGACGCCATAAGCGAGATGAAGATGGGCCGCTACTGGAGCAAGGAGGAGAGGAAGCAGCATGCAGTGCGCGCCAAGGAGCAGAAGCAGCGCCGCGAGTTCATGAAGCAGAGCCGGGCCGATTGTCTGAAAGAGCAAGCCAGCCCCGAGGACAAAAAGGAGCCAAACATCATCGAACTCAGCCACAAAAAAATGATGAAAAAAAGGAACAAGAAAATATTTGACAACTGGATGACTATCCAGGAACTGCTGACCCACGGTACGAAGTCACCAGATGGCACAAGGGTTTACAACTCGCTCCTGTCTGTGACCACAGTCTAAGTCGCTCTCTGAGACGGCCAGAGAAGGACGGACTCAGCGTACTAGACTGTACGTAAGACAGCGCCAGCTGGGGTAGAGATTCTTGCTTCGTTCAATGGGGCAGCAATGTGTAAATAGGTAATAAGAACAGCTTTTCCTGGACAAACATTTTCAACCTCTGTAGTTAAAAAGGTCCATTAAAAAGATGGTTGGAGTTGACTGAATGGGACTTGGCTACTGTAATGATGGTTTTAGAAACATTTTTCAATAACCTTTTCTACCTTTGTACTTATACTCTTGGGTATTTTTGGAAAAGAAAAACATAATATTTGACTTTGTGGAAGGTTTTGAAAGAGTGTAACGTGTAACGTGTGCCATACTTTAACAGCCAGCATATACATTATTTACATTATCTGTCTATTTGTCTTTGTTATCTTGTTAATATTTTACCATTACACATAATGTTTTTGAGAAGAAAAATGTCATTTTCCACTTAACTCCATTCAGAAATACTTTTGTAGCTTGGAAAACATGTTTTTTTTTGAAGAAGAAGAAGAAAAAGAAGAAGCTACTTTCCTTTTTTTGGTCCTAATTTCTCTCACATGGTGCTGACTTCCCAAAGTTAAAGACCACAAATGATTTGCCATCTGTTACACGAAGTAGAGAACTCCATAACATAATATTATTTTATATGTGCGTACATTTAGAGAAAGATGTTTCTCTCATTGTTGCAAATGAAATATGTTTGTTTGTTTTAAGCATGCATATATTTGCTTTTGCTTTCATAGGACTTCATGTATTGGACAAAATAACAGCTTAACAAATCTTTAGTTAGCCACACAATTTGAGTCTTGTAAAATGAGAGAAATAATAAATTATTGTTTTATATATGAGCTTTGAAGTGCTGCTGGAGTTTGTCATTCATAAGAGAGATCAGATTTGTTGGTGCTTCATGTAAGAACCTACACAGAACAACATTTTGTCAAGGTGATGTCAGGATCAAACAACCCGAGCACCAGAGATCCCTTCTGTCCAGATCTGACGGGGCTGAAGGCTGACAAAAGGTCTGACAGCTTGACAGCTTTTTCCTCGCGGATATCTTTCAACTGTGCCATCCTTTTTATCTCTCTATGCTGTCATGTCTTCCATTGTTGAAGAAATGCAAACCATCAGCTTCAAACCAAAATCTGTCATAATGTGCTGCGTTGTCCTCTGTTAAGAGCAACGGGCTCCTTCACAAGGAGATGCCTCCTTCCTGGGCTAATGGTTTATATAACTGCAAACCCCTACCATCTGTTAAAGGGACCTTGCACCCCCAGCTCTGTATGATCCCTTAATTAGCAGCCCAGTGCCTCATTGTTGAGGACAAAGGCAGCTCCATCTCTGCCAGTGCACTTCTGTCATCTTAACTCCTATCAAACGTCTGTTTAGCCTTTAATGTCACAACAATGAGGGGAACAGTTACACGCATTTTTTTTTCTTTTTACTTTGTAAAGTTCATTTACTAATTAAGCACTTTGGAGTTTTTGGCCTGTTTAGCTTTTAAATCAATATGGCTTTCATTGCTGAATAACTGAGGTACATAATAACAAAGGTGATACTGAATTCATCACAAGGGCCCTGTATACGTGGACGTAGCCTTGTTTTTCATTATTTATGGGGTCTGACAACAGGGAATGGCCCCAAAATGATGGGACTGACAGCCTTAAAGATTTAAATCAAAACTTTAAGTCCAAGAATAGAATTGGATTTGGTTTAGAGCCAGGTCTGGTCCTCGAGGGCCGCTGTGCTGCATGTCTTAGATGTTTCTCTGCCACAACACACCTGATTCTAATCAGCGGATCACCATCAGCTTGTCATCAAGGTCTCCACAAGTCTGTTAACAACCCATTCATTTCAATCAGGTGTGTTGTGAGTCATTGTATAAAAGAAATGAGGTGTCCTGAAGTAAAATTTCTTTCAGAACCCCTGAAAGAAACGACTCTGACTCTGTGCTTAACAGAGAAAATCAAATCATATGATTTTTGTTTGTTTGTTTTGTATTTTCTTTTTTTTCAGCACGATACAAGATGAGATACCACTGTGCCCTTTTAAAGTTTAGAAATATTTCTTGAATAATTAAATATTTCATTATCTTTTCACACTACCATGGGTAGTATCTCCTCTTTGCAGTACACAATCTCCACTTCCTGTGAATCTACCGTCACTAAAACTGTTAATTATCGCCGCCACTACCTGACATACGGATAACTCACTTTTTAAAGGATTGTAAATTCCTCATGAGTGCTGACATTTGTGCAGTATTCGGTTTGTAATGCTGAGCTAGTTTGAATTCATCTCTTGCCTCCATGTTTCGGTGTGCATCAGTCTGAGGAGATGATTATGATAATGAGAGCAGTCGAGGGTGCAAGCTCAGCCTCTTCTTCTGTGTCTGCTGGAGTATAATTGATTACTCCCCCTCAAGCCTGACCGAACCCAAGCCTTGTGATTTATGCTTGGTTACACATCTTTCAACAGGAAATAACAATATGGTATGTGAGCCAAACTAGAAAAGTTGTGGAAATCAATTCTGGGGTGTCCCACCATCATCACTGCATGCACGTAGTTGGCTTTGTTGCCCGATGTATATCACATTTTGTTATCTTTGAGATGGAAGTGTTCAAGCCCCCCCCCCCCCTTTTTTTTTTTTTTTCTTTTTTGAGTGTGATTTATCAGTTTAAAAGACTAGGGAAGGGAAGAGGCCAGCATTCCAGTGTGCTTGTCCATTAACTGATAAGGAGGCAGCTCTTCTCGTGTCTCCGAAGCTGTTTCATTGTGGAGACACAGATACACAGAGCTTGTGCCTGACCATCATATCTGACCATGCTGATTCACAATACGACAGATATGATGGTCAGGCACAAGCTCTGTGTATCTGTGTGTCTGACCATCATATCTGACCATGCTGATTCACAATACGACAGGCAGTGTCATAACTTGGCAAAACACCAGATATTCACACCACCTACATCAAAATATGCAGCTATCCATCATCGCAGGGTTACACGCTCACTCCAAGGGCAATTTAGATATAATTTAAAACCATTTAGCCTGACATACATGTTTTTGGACGGATGGGACCAGACCCAGGCACAGGGAGAGCATGGAAACTCTGAACTGAACCTTTCAGCCCTGAGGCAACAGCGCTAACCACCAAACCCATTAAATGTCAGTTTCTCAAATTATTATTTTCACTTAAACTGGCAAGTTCAGCATGCGACCGAAGTGTGTTAGCGGATCACACACGTTGGATTAAAAGAGAACAGACTGCCGGATAAACAAAATTAATGCTGAACCACTAGTTTATTCCTTAATGAAGTCTGAACATCAGTCAAAAAGGGGGAGGACTCATGGAGTCATACCCTTCAGAGCGTTTCCTCTACTCTTTCAACTTAAAGCTAAAATATCAAAAACACTGTTGGTGTGAAGCTCATCATAGAGACTGAAATGAGTGAAATAAGCACATTTTTACAACACTGACTGAAATCATGCACTAATAAGCTGCTATCTGTTTTCAGAACAGTAATATTGACCAAGGATGGTCCTTCAGAGAAGTTAAGAGCACACTATAATTACCCTGCTAGATATATTGATTATCATTGTTTGAGAAGGCTAAACAATTTAAAAAGATTGGTTTTTTTTTGTTTTGTTTTTAGTTAATTGTTCTTTTCTACTTTATTGTTTTATTGTCTAATTAGGAGTTCAGTTCAGTTTACTGACACTTGCATTCTACGCTTTCAACACACGCTCATTTCACGCAGTAAAAAAAAGGAATGAAAAACACAACAGAATAAAAACACCATCATTAACAACAGAAAAAAAAGAGGGGAAAAATGCTGGGGGGCGGTGTTCTCTGCTTAAACAACTTTATACAATACCTTTGCTTCAATAACACCTAAAAAGGTACTTTACGTCAGTTTTTCCACACTGAGTTTTATCAATCTCTCCCATTCATCTGAAACTACATCGTTACATGACCTGCAACTCCGCCTTCTGTCTTTGACTCGTTTCTTTTGCACAGACTAAAAGGTCAGGACATGCAAAGAGGCAGCAGGTATCCTGTCAGGTTGAAGAACGGATGTGTCACCTAGAGTCAGAGGCCTGGTGGGAGCACAATTGACTTTCGGAAATGAAGCAGATGAAGCCAGATACGTGGACCTTTCTCTCAGCGAGACAACCATCTATAGCAGGTTTAGAGAGAATTTTTACAATACTTTGTGGGGAGAAAAATGCTATGATTTTCAAGAAAAATTGACCCGTTAACATCTTTTTCATTTTTCTTTCATTTTACATACTTTCTATATAAAGGAATGGAAAGTGACAAGCTAACCCTTTAGATGCCAGAAACATTTGAGTCACCCTCCAATGGTCTCGTTAGCTTTATCGGCCTCTTTTCTGGGGTTTTGTTTATGGCCTGGTGGAGCCATAATTCACAGCGACCCGTCCTCCCACAGCTGCACAGTTTCCTGCGTCGGATCACATGCACTTCTGTGACTTGCTTTTCCTCAGATTTATTTGCTGGCAGATGATTTCACATTCCAGATCATGGGCTGTAGTTGGCAGGATGGCAGCACCAGAACGAGGAGGGGGAAACAACTCCTGTCAATCACTTTTCGCAGTAGACTGAAGGAATCAGTTTCACCTTTTTGATGTATATGATACCACCTGCTATTTAACACCACTGTTACAATTTACTGGCCAATAAAACTTTTAAAAAAAAATCACAGATCCACAGATAGATGGGAACATTGCAGTGTTTGTTTTAGAAGAAGTTCTGGTAAAAGCCTTAGCACACCCTACAGGGAGCAACAACCATGGAAACTGAAGCCAATACAGTTGGAAACAGACAGTTTATGGCTACCAAGGGTTGTTACAGTTGTTGCAGACTGTTCTGGAGCCTTGGAAGCTGATCTTACTAAGAAAAATGTTGCATAAGTTGCAAAACCTAATTACCAGCGATGTAAATCCTCTACACAGAACAATGGAGACTTCTTCAGGTTCACTGTACGACAGTCTGCAACAGGAGCTTTTTCCTACCAACACCTACACTCTTCCCTTATGAGTGATTTTAAAATTCAGGCTGGCTGCAACTATATAATTTCAAAGTAATATTGAACTGAGCTGAACTGAATGGAATTGAATTGCTTGCAGGGGCAAATCGTGGAGCCCTGTGATGTAAAAGGAAAGTAGCCTACTTCACCAGCTTAGCCTTGGATCCCTGATGCAGTCATTGCACCTTGCACCATTTTTTTTCTTCTACGTGCATATTAAGCTTCTTATTCTTGGTTAATTTTAAAATACTCCAAAGCCTTTAAAAGTCCAGCATAATTTGTCTGACCACGCCAAATGTTTTTTACTTTTTGCTTGATGAATCTGCATTTAACACTAAGTCCACACATCTTAAACTTCTGCGGAGTCCAGTAACATCCTGATGTAATATGTTGAACACAATGATGATAAAATGAAGTGATTTCTCATTTTCAAATAGCATTGTAATAGATGCTATACAAATAAAATTAAACTGAATTGAAATGAAATACTCAGCCAGTGAGAGAAAGCAGACTGAATCTATCATCTGATGATTTTAAACAATGAAAGAGCATCAGGGTAGGGTGGAGAAGGGGCTCCAGCGTCCATCTCACTACACTACTAGAGATCCATTAACTGGGGACCGATCTGAAGTTACTCACCTTTTACCCAAAGGCTGATGGGATGGGCTCCAGCCCTCTGTGAGCCTGTACAGAATACAGCTAGTATATGTGTGTTGCTTGGTGGGGTTTTTAATTGACCATTAGGTCTGGTCAATGCCCCTGGAGCCCATGAGGTAAGCCTAAAGCTCACACAAGGACTTTTTAGTTTCAGTGTTTTAAAATTTACAGTCTTAGCTCGCCTGTTCATTTGTCACATGTGTATGTGCCATGACGTATCACTTATACTTCAAGTCCTGTTGCCATAAAATACTGATCTCTGGACTGTTTTGGTTGCATAATGGTCCCAGGAAATAACTTTTATTTCACGGCTGTTGATTTAGAATACTGCGAGCCTTAAGTATGACAAGAAGGACTATTGTTGACTGGAAAAAACTCTTTTTTTTTTTTCCGGCCCACCACTGGGATTGTTCTCAACCATCCATGGCATGTTCTCACAAGCAACATTTCAGTTTTACATTCCTTCAGCAGAATGCCCAATAAATACAGGTTAAGTAGCTATAACAACAAGTTTATACCATTCAGTTCTTTTTGAAGTATTAAAATAACTTAAGACTGGTGATATTTATCCTAATAAGCTGAAGCTTAGTTAATGTCTTATTCATTTACTAAGTATTTGCCTATGCCAGCATTTTGGACGGGGATACACCTCAAAGAGAAACTCTCCTGTGTGCCTCTTTAGTGTGTCTTGATAATCCATTATCATCATCATAAAGTACCCAAGCAACCAATCTCCTCAGAATCAGGATGTACACGCCCACTTCTAGTCAGCAGCAGCAGCATCACATGCAATCACTATAATTGCACATGCTCTATATTAGTCTCTAATTCACACTTTAACAACTTGGCGCGAGGAGCAGATTGCTTCTCTGGAAATGGTTTCTAAAAGTGCTGGACTGTTAAAAACATGACCCTCTGGAGCCATTACACTGAGTGGGCTGCGAAAGAGAAATCCTCTGCCTGGAAGTTAGTAATTAACGTTCTTCACTCTATTTCACTGGAGTGCAGTAAACATCCTGAAAGACCATAACCTGAGTACTGGCAATGTTTTTTTTTTACTTTTTCATCATATCTTAGTATGCAGATAAATAACATTTACGTTTTACCACTGTTTAATCATCAGAATTAACCATTAACAGGTAGCTGAATGCTTTTGCAAATGTTGGTGGTTTAGTTTAAAAAACCAGACGAAAAAAGGGGGTCAGATCTCTGGAGCAAAGCCAAAAAACTAACAGGACAAATTTGTCCTGAAGAGACATCCTCTGAGGTCCCCGAAGTGGATTCCATTAAATCTCAGAACCGATGACAGTGACTACCTCGTGGATGGTGTAGCTCCATGATGGATCTCTGGGAACTGCCTCGGGTCATCTGGCTCAGGCTCTCTGTATTGGTTACCTGAATCGTTGGCCAGATTTTAATTGTATTGCTTCTTTGTCTCAGTGCTCTTGTTACTGTTAGACTTCCAGTTCATAAAAATCCTAATGTTTTAAATAATAAGCAACTGCATGTCATTTTGCTTCTTGAATATGTTTTATCTTTCCTCCAGGAGGCTTTCACAGTTTGAAATGAAATGAAAAATACTTATTAATCCCAGAAGGGAAATTCAACATTGTAGTAAGGTATTTTTTTTAAACAATAAATAAATGACAGCAATAAAAATATTGAATTAATAATAGCAGGCTGTCTTGTTGTGGAGGCTGATGGCTGCTGGCAGAATTGATCTTCTGGATCTTTCCATCTTGCAACGGACCTGATGCCTCTCACTGAAACACACTTGTTTGATCACTGTGTCGTGGAGAGGGGGTGAAGAGTCCTCCATCATCTTAATCAGCTTGTGCAGCATTCTTTTTTTGTACAATTAGCTCCAGCGTTTAGAACCCACCCTGCAACAGGATATTGGAAATAGTCAGCTTTTAGAATTTCTTGAAAAGACATGACAAAGTGTGTTACAGGGACTGGATAACATGTATCATGTCCATGTTGGATGTTTACAACGTGCAAGCATTGGGAGAACATGAAAGGCCCAAACCAGGATTTGAACCAGGAACCTTCTAGCTGTGAAACAAAAAAATAGGACCCTTTCACTGGATTGCAAAATTTTCGTCTTGCTTGATCAGTTGCTTTTTTCCAACACTAAGATCACTAAGGTATTTTGAAACATAAGGTTGAGTATGTCTATATGAGTTGAACACACACTCTGTGTTAAGACACTGACTTGATTTCCCAGACAAGTTTGCAGCCAGCCTTTCATCCATGGCCATAAAGTCACCACTTCATATGATGTTTAATGTCTGACAATCCTCTACATTTGCACTCTTGAGAAGACTCAAAGCCAGTAGCAGAGAGGATGCTAGCAGACACTGACACAAATAGACTGGCTAAATCAAAGCGCTTTCTCTGTACAGAGTCTCTCTGTGATGATGCCGTTCTGACAGCAAAGTGGAAATTTAAACATCAGCCACCGGAGGCCAGTGCCTGTTGAGCCCGCCGCCCACACACGGAGCCACATAAAAGTCTGTTCAGCAAACCCACTGGAGCCTGACATCCAAATAATTCAATCTGTCCCTTTTTTTTCACAAACTGAGCATTACATAGTATGTCACTATTCACACTTTGCAAAGCAGTACTTGTGAAATCTGTCTGGAGGCCTCCTGTGGTTGAGCCATCATGCAGCCTCCTTTTTTTAGGTTTGTTTGGTGTTCTTGAAGTGCATGCCCCCCCCCCCCCCCCCCCACCTTGTGTAGTCTGCCAACACACACTGAACAGTTCCCTGACCACACCACTGTTCACCATTTTGTCAGGGTTCAGAATATTAAACCTTGTAGTGTTATAAATAATGTACCTTCACATTGATACTTAATCAAACTGGACGTCAGCTCAAGTGCAGATTATAAGAAACAGACTTGGCAACTTCATTATCCTTTATGCCTGGAAAGATAAAAAGCTATCTGTGGTTTTTCAAGAGGCTGAAAAGCTGAATTTCCTGAGAATTACATCTTTCCACAGAATTACGGTACAACAGCTCCCTTTTCAACCATGTCTTTACAGCTCTGTTTGTAGCAACTGGATGTGGGGGGTGGAGTTTTCATTTCCACTCCACCTCTCTCTTCTGTGGAGCTTCTGAAATCAGTGTTACCACTCTGATCTATTCACTTTAGAGGTACGGCAGCTGCAACAGGATATGAAGTTGGAGGATATGAAGGCTGTCACAAAAAAAAAAAACCGGAAAAGATCGCATTATCCCACAGTTTTGTGATGATAGTCACCTCAAATCCCCAGTTACAACCTCCTAAAATGTCCATTTTAAATCAACATTCTACCTGGCAGAAGAGGACTCGTCTGCACTGAAATTTCAGGTGTGAACGTGCTGGGTCTGCGTCAACAACTAAACAGTGCCCTCTATTGGATGACGCAGAGATTGCATGTGGAGGGTGCTTGACCTTTTAAGGCTGATTAAATTCCTGGCAATTTGTGAACTCTCAGTCACTTAACACACTCAGATATAAAAGCTGTTTCATTCCAACTTAACTTGCCACATTTTCTCTTAATCCCATCAGTGTCACAGAGTGTGTCCGACAGCAAAGTCCTTCAGCTTAACATGGCACGAGACAATGAAGTGATTTAGTACTTGCCTCTAGTGAGCAAACTTTCATTAAAAAGCTCACTCTCTTGAGGCAGGTGTTGAGGAATATAACTAAAGCATATCTATATGCAGCAGACCAGAAGCTCCCAGAGCTCCCAGTCACCATCAGGACCAGACGGTCTCCTGCAAAATGAGGGAGAGTTTAATTTCATAGTAATTTCACCAGAAGGGTTTGATCAAAGGCTTCACTTGTACTGTGCAGCTGTCACTATCCCTTCAACCTTTATTTATACTATTGTAATTACATACCTGCCAATATTATACATACTTGTAGAGACATTATATCCATATACAAATTGTTTTTATAAAGCCAGAGGTAGCTGTTTTCCTTTCATTTCTCATCCGACAAGCTGGTATATTTGCATTTTATTTGCCTTTCTAAAAGTGCATCCCCTGCTAACAGACCTCTTCAAGCAGGAGAAGGCAATTATATTATCCGAGTCTGCCAGTGCAGAATTGACTAGGCGGAACATTATGACCAAACTGGTGAAAATCCTCGTGCTGCTCGTCACATATCATCTGCCTCTCATTAAACCGAGGTCAGATTAAAAACCGAGTGGTGTCAAGCTGTTTTAAATAACCCCTCTGACCTGACATTTGTCTCCGTGGTGACAAGTCTTCATGGCGAACCGAACAGTGTTGAATGGATTAATGTAGTCTACGCTTTATATCCTCAGAGATCCCAGGCAAATTTCAGAGACAGGAGCGACAGCTGCACAGGCCTAACTACAATATAAGACTTTTCATTTATGCTAATTAGGGGCAATCCAAACTGTTTAGCAGATTTTATGATCCTTACTCAAACATAGCAGTAAGATGGCATATTTATTCTGTCTTTGCTACGTCTCATCAGTCACATTGGGCTGGAGGCCTCGCTGTGATTCAACAGGACAAGACTATTTAAGAGAAAGTGGTTATTATTTTGGTGATTATTCAGTTAAACAAAGCTTTGTCTGTCCCAGATGCCTCAGCCCTGGATAAAATGAAAGTACACTTTTCCCTTAAAGCTGGAATGAGTTTGTTTTCAGAAAAGCTATCAAGAATAAATCACATTGTCACAATCCTTTCATGACAAGAGGTTAAAAAAATATTTCATTCCAACTTTATAGGCAACAGTGTACATGGAATTTCAGGAGAAACTGCCATAAGGCTGGAAGATTGTAGAGCATACATGCTGCCTTGTGTTGATAATATTTTAATAGCTGCAGACTCAGAATTCACAGATAGTTCACAGGTTTTGCTGGACCTTACCTCAGCTTTTGACACGGCTGATGACAACACCTTGTTAAAAGATTCATGACTTGTTGTGGATACCAGGAAGTGTTTGGAGAATGGTTCTTATCTTATCTTCTTGAGTACGTCATTTCATTTCAGAGATTACTGGTCTGTCACATAAAGTTCCTCTGGGTTCTGTTTTAGGCCCTATTCTGTTTTTAGCATATATTTTCTTGCTGTTCCATTAAAGAGCTTCATAAATTGTCAGGTGAATTGTTTGATAGAAATCAAGACATGGATAAGAAGACAGAATGTCTTTCTGATCAAGTCAGACAGTTGAAATGGCTCTTTAAGCTTGATTATCCAGTTGAGCCTGAGAACTGTAGGTGTTTTATTTGAGCTATCAGTTTCTGAAAACAAATACCACGTACTGCACATACAACAGAGAATGTAGTATATACAGGTTTGACTGTCATTATTAATACATCCTGTATGTAAAATCAATTATGTTTAAAGCCAGTCATGTCACTACTGTGACTGGCTTGAAAACAATTATCTGTGCTTTTATTTCTTCTCATTTAGATTTCTGTATTGCACTTCTCACTGATATTAACAAAAAAACACTCTTAGTCATCTTCAACTTGTACAAAACCAACAAAGGCTCCTAACTGGAACAAATATTTAGAGGTCCTGATGATTCCTGCTATAGTGTCTCTAAACTGGTAATGAGTTAATGTTTGAGTTCATTTTCAAGTTTAGGCATTAACTTACAAAGATTTGCATGGTTTAAGCTCCTCACTATGTTTCAGACTCTTTAGAGCTGTATTCTTATTTGTTAACCCTCAACCATCGAGCTAGAGATGTTTTATTCTCTATTGATTGTCCCAATTCCTTTAACTTTAAAAATGATGCCACCTGTAATGCTGGGTAAATGGAGAAGTGCTTAAAAGTGTATTGTAACATTCCCATAGCAAGATAGAGACTGACAAGCAATGGTGTACAGTTGTGTTCAAAATGATAGCAGTGTGTTTAAAAAAAATGAGTAAAGGTCAAAAGTCCTTATAATAGCTTTTTTTCCCCAATCAGGCAAATGCACTGGAAACACTGAATAATCTATTCCACATCAAAACAAATAAAAATCTATCAAATCTGTTATTTCTTTACTGAAAGTGAGGAAAAAGGAATATTTGGCTGTTTAAAAAAAAAAAAACATTTTGCGCTATTCCTCTTTAAGTTAGTCAGTGTCTTCTTTGGCCAACTGCAACCACTTCAACATGTCATTTGTTTTTTTTTCAATAACGGGACTTTGTGGGGCCTTCTTGCCAATAGCTCGGCTTCACATTGGCATTTCCTAATAGCTACAGTACTCACAGGTGACCCTGTTTGTTCAACCTGGAGCTGATCAATGACTGCGTCTTTTCATTGATCCATGCAAATGGTAGTTTCTCTTTTCTTCCATGTCTTTCTGATTGTCTGTGCTTCTTGACATGTTTTCACCTCATCAATCAACTTTTTCATCAAAGTACACTGCCCAGGTGGGATTTAGAATGACTAACTAGCCTAAACAACATGTTTTTTGGACTGTGGAAGAAAACCAGCGTACCTGGAGAAAACCCAAACTCCACACAGACAGACCCAGCTGAACCAAGATCCAGCTGAACCTTGTTGCGGTGAAGCGACAGTGATAACCACTGAACTACTGTGCTGTTATAAAAACACAGGAGAAGAACAGGAGCAGCAGGAACCTCCAACACCATGCAGAAAGAGAAGGGTCATGAGACAATGTTAATGCTTTTAAATAATCCAGGACAATCTTATGTGATAAGAGACACAGGGTGAAGATGCTCAGTGCATCATGGGAGTCCCCCAGCAGCCTAGGCCTACAGCAGCAGAACTAAGGGACGACTACAGAGTTCAAAGCTTTATCAAAAAGGAAGACCTTAAGCCTAACCTTAAATGTAGAGTGGGAGTCTGCCTCCTGGACTGAGGCCAGAAATTGATTCCATAATAGAGAAGCTATGATAAGGATTTTGACCTTTACTCACCTATTTAAACACACTTCTATTATTTGGAACACAGCTGTACATAACTTATCTGCAGTACCTTTCTAGTCTGGGAACCACTGCAGGTGCTTTCCCAACACAAATCGCAAGGGCCAACTGAACCTGAAGGATTCAATAGATAACTCTGGAAAAATGATCTTTAATATGTCCAGATCCTGTTTTTCCTTTGGTGCACACAACTGATCTCACCTGTGTCTTGTACTGCATTTGCTGTTGCTGGTTGTTTTTAAAAGGAGATATTATGCCCATTTTCCAAAACTTAACAGTTTTTGAGATCTTAAGTGAAATTTCTGTAAATGTGTCTTAGAAAACAAAACAAAAACCTAGATGTATAGAGCAAAAGCTCCCTTTTCAACCATGTCTTTGCACCTGTCTCCATAGCAGCTAGTTTTAGGAGCCAGAGTCCTCCCAGTTCTTAAGAGTGCACCTCTCTTGAAATCTATGGCGCGGGATCGGGGCCAAAATTAAGACTATTGCGCAGCCGGCGGTGTCTACATCCTTGTCGCAGGAGGCTATGTCCAATCCGAAACCGGCTATTGATCTGATCACTGATAGGCCTGCATCAACAACTGAGTGGCCGGCGCCGGCAACTGAGCAGGCGACTAGTCACGTTACTTGGTCGGTAACCTTCGTGTCGAACCCAGCAACTCATTGGATCGCCTACTGTCGCTGACGTGCGTTATCATTGGAGAGGCTAACGACTAGCATGCCTAGGTTGGTCACCCACCGGATTGTCTACTCCCTCTGTTATCCATTAGCATGGATAGGCTGGCGTTAGCATTGGAGAGGCTGGCGACTAGCATTCCGAGGCTAGTCACCCACCGGATTGTCTACTCCCTTTGTTATCCATTAGCATGGATAGGCTGGCGTTAGCATTGGAGAGGCTGGCGACTAGCATTCCTAACTGCGGTCAAGCCAGCCGTCTCTCCTTTTTGCGAAGTCAAGCGAGCCGCTCCAACATTTCAAGTGCTCATGTGTTACAGGCTTTACGGTAAATGGACGGCTGCGGGTGAGAAAGTCAGCGCTAGGAGGCCACAGCGTGTTTAATATCCGGTTTTCAAAATAAAATGTGAGTTATTGAAAGGCGTGTAAGTGTGATCTTTACTAGTTTTGAATCATTATGTCACATGACCTAGAGGCTATTGAAATAAATTGATGATTAGGAATGTTTAAATGGAATAAAAAGAGGTGTATCTCAACCAGCCAGTGTAGTACTGTGATCATGCACTGATTTTGAGTCATTAGGTCACATGACCTGGAAGCTATTGAGCTAAAATGCTAATATTTATTTTAAAAAATTAACATAAAATATTAGAAATGTTAAAAAAGAATAAAAAGAGGTGTATCTCAACCAGCCAGTGTAGTACTGTGATCCTGCACTGATTTTGAGTCATGTGACCTAATGACTCAAAATCAGTGCATGATCACAGTACTACACTGGCTGGTTGAGATACACCTCTTTTTATTCCATTTAAACATTCCTAATCATCAATTTATTTCAATAGCCTCTAGGTCATGTGACATAATGATTCAAAACTAGTAAAGATCACACTTACACGCCTTTCAATAACTCACATTTTATTTTGAAAACCGGATATTAATACACGCTGTGGCCTCCTAGCGCTGACTTTCTCACCCGCAGCCGTCCATTTACCGTAAAGCCTGTAACACATGAGCACTTGAAATGTTGGAGCGGCTCGCTTGACTTCGCAAAAAGGAGAGACGGCTGGCTTGACCGCAGTTAGGAATTGCTAGTCGCCAGCCTCTCTAATGCTAACGCCAGCCTATCCATGCTAATGGATAACAAAGGGAGTAGACAATCCGGTGGGTGACTAGCCTCGGAATGCTAGTCGCCAGCCTCTCCAATGCTAACGCCAGCCTATCCATGCTAATGGATAACAGAGGGAGTAGACAATCCGGTGGGTGACCAACCTAGGCATGCTAGTCGTTAGCCTCTCCAATGATAATGCACGTCAGCGACAGTAGGCGATCCAATGAGTTGCTGGGTTCGACACGAAGGTTACCGACCAAGTAACGTGACTAGTCGCCTGCTCAGTTGCCGGCGCCGGCCACTCAGTTGTTGATGCAGGCCTATCAGTGATCAGATCAATAGCCGGTTTCGGATTGGACATAGCCTCCTGCGACAAGGATGTAGACACCGCCGGCTGCGCAATAGTCTTAATTTTGGCCCCGATCCCGCGCCATAGAAATCTGTCATACAGCTTTTTGCTACCCACTTCTGAGATAAGCAAATGCAGCAAAATAAAGAGTTGGGTAGAGATTTAGATGGAAAAGATGATTATTTTCTTATCTGTCCATCATGTTATCCTACAAATCTGAACAGCTCTCTTAGGCAGTAACAAAGGGGCAGGGTGGGTCGTCAGCATTTTTCATTTAGTAGTCACTTCAGACACCTAAATATATGCTCTTGAGTACATTTCTTTTATACACGTCCCGATTTATATTCCTTTACCCAACACTGAAGTAAACTTATGTTCTTGTGATGTTTATTTTGCCTCATCTATCACTTAACTTTGCCCTCAATGTGTCCCCTTAAGGGAGTAAGACAACAGACGTCCTTCATTTACTCAAAAAAACATTAAGATAATAAATACTTCAAATGAAAATATTAAAGTATTGATAAGAATTAATATTTAATCAAATGTGCAAGTATTCAATGACAACCACACATAAAAATGTTAACATTTATTGCTGTTTCTGAATACTGCATTTGAAAGCAAAAGCATTCAGAGTATACACAGAAATTATACAATTATATATGGTTTCACAAAGGCAGTGAACACATACTGTATTACAATCTACAAAAATCTACTTTACAGAAATTTAAAATTCTAAATATCAAAAAGTACAGCTTCAGAAACAGGTGTAGAACTGGAACCAGAAACTGCTCTGGATATTGGTTTGTGAAAGAAAATAGTGACGTCACAATAAAAAGAAAGCAGTCATCTTTGTACTCACAGCTGGTTTTGGAAACTACAGCTGGCAGCCAAACAAAAAACAAGTCACTGAATTGAAATAATTAAATTATGTTTTTATGAACCCAAAATATATAATTTTACAGAGGACACTTCGACAAGGTAGCATGTCATAGTATAGTTCAGTGGGACTGGTAGTGTATTATTGCAAAAATATGGTTAAAATAAAAGAAAACCAAGGGGAAAAAAAATGGAAAAAACCTCCTATCTCAAGATCGGAGAAATAAAATTTAAAAGAATACATTTTCTGAAAAGCCTAGTAGGATGGAATTCATATTACTGACTACATTTCTGGATCAAGTCAGGAACAAAAAAATGATTTTATTTATGATGAGAAATGTCTTTATAAAATGAAGATCTGGCAGGGTTCTGTTCTGACTCTGGAACAATAGGAATGAAGACTACCTACTGCATCACATGCCCAAAAAGATGGAAGGAGAGGGGCAAAAAAAAAAAAAAAAAAAAAAAAAAAAAAAAAAAAAAAGAACCAGACCACCGCAATATTCAAACCCCACTGTATGCAAAGAAATTAAAGAGACAAAAACCAGCTTCAAGGCTGCTGAAACCAACCAATGACAAAATGGGAACTTAAAATCAGAAGACCAGTAAAAATATTCCAGTAAAAAAGGAAAGAAATCATATGATTTTTGTATGCCTATGTCAATGCCAGGTAGACATTTTGAAAGAGTGTCCAAAAGTGGGACGAGGTGTTCATCTTGTGTATGAGGTGCGTTTGTCCTCAGTCCCAGTGACACTAAGGCTGGATTCAAGGACAAGCTGGTTTCTGGGTCACATGTGGCTGCAGGGGTGTCCTTCAGCCTAGTCCTGCTCCATCGGCTCTTCAGTGGTCCCAGTGTTAGAGATGGCACTTCCCATGGCGCCCTCTGTAGGAGGTTCAGTCGTACTGCTGGAGGGAGCAACATTCGTATCCTCTCTGGTTACATCTATACCCTCCTCTAAACTGCAGCCGCTACCATCGGCGCTGCTGCTGCTGCTGCTGCTGCTGCTGACTGGGTCACTGTTACTCTCCTCGCTGTCCCTGTTGGGTTCAGGACTCTGCAGGACGCCTGCCGGTGCCTGCTGTTCTGTCTGATCCATGTCACTACCCTCCTCCTCTGAGCCAGATGGAACCTCCCTCTCCGCCTGCTCCACCTCCTGACTTGATCCTGCACACATGTCAGTCTGCGTGCTGCTAGTTGGTTCTGGAATTTAAAAAACAAAAAACGAAATTATAAATTAAGATACACTGAAGCCCTCAAGCTACCAGTTCATCCATGTTTCCTAATCGTTTCTGTGTGAAGGATGATGGCAGGCAGAATAAAATACTCAGCTATTATTCCTGAAACAAACCCATTACATACGTTCACATTAAATTCATAATACATTAAACTGTTTCTTTCATCATTCACCTTTGCTTAACAGCTTTGATGCAACATCTTTCTGAAACCTATAAAACCTGAAAACTGTAATAAGGGATGAGAAGCATCCTTCAGTGTTTTAACGCCATCATAGACTTATAATTATTGGAGAGCTTTTAATGTGACTGGGCATCAATTCCTATACACACTTCAATCCTATGCAGGGGGATGGGGTGATGGGGGATTCAATGGGTAAGAGGTTGGTGGTTACCAGTCCACCACAGGGCACCTGGCTGGCTGAATTTGACAGTTTAACAGATTAACTGCATTTATCAAATGGCCAGTCAAATAAATGCAGAGCAAATCATACTGGTAAATGGTCTGCACTTATATAGCGCTTTCTCTGCTCCATCAAGGTGCTCTCAAAGCACTTAACATTGGCCTCTCATTCACCCATTCACACACACATTCACACACCAGTGGGTGGCTGCTGCCATGCAAGGCGCTGCCAATAATGAAGCTCATTCATTCCCCCACCCCCATCTGACATACTGTAAGACCAGACATCTAATCAACTATCACTGCTGATCACAACCATTGCCTTTACATTAAAAGTATAAACAGCAACGACTTCTTCATAAATCACAACAAGGCAAGTGGGATGGCAGCAGCCAGGATCACTGAAATTAAAGGTTACCATGGAAATATGAAACGTGTTAAAGTCAAAATCTGACCCACACCTCAAACCAGAGACAACAGGTGTGAAGTTCTATTTGTTTTCTAGACCTTTATAGTATCCATATACCAGCAACCAAATCAGTGTTTCACTGGCTCTCGAGAAAAGATCATACAAATATACACAGCAATATAATACTGTAATGACAACATTGTATGGAAATTTTGGATAATGGAAAACATCAACCAAGCGTTTGAGAAAATTACATCAAAGAATAAGCAACAAAATAAATAAAAGGAAAGCTGGATGTCTACACGTTTTCCACATAAAAATACAAATGTGATTTGTGGTGATCTCTTTCATGTACCAGACTTGTATCTAGTATCTGTATCACTAATTTTATGAGTGAAATAGGCAATTTAGAAAAATGTGAAAACATACAAACTAATGGTAACGCATAGAAACAAAAAACAACAAAAAATGTTTTTAGCTTAGTGGATTAATTGTCATTGGTGCTATGATTATAGCATATCATATGCAGCAGTGGTTCTCAACTGGTCTGGCGTTGGGACCCAAAACTGACACAATACAGAACACTACTGCAACACAAAAAACAAGTTTAATGGTAAACTAAAACAAGCAACAGGGAGCGAGCTGGAGAAGAAAATATTCCCTTTTAGTCTCTTAAATTTATTTTTTTTGTGTCTGACCTGACAAACTTCAATGACAATGTTTAATACTGTTCTTACTGTTTTACCTAAATCACCTTTAAATTGATCAAATCAGTTTGCCTCCACTTTAACTGTTCCATTTTTCATATCATCTCTGTATTTAATCATTTAATTTCTGTTACTTTCACCTCTGATAACAAACATACAGAGCACAATGATGAAATCTACCTTGATCCTCAGTGGTACCAGCTGTGCTGGAGGCTTCATTCTCCTTATTATGTAACTCCTTCTCCTCCTCTTGAGCCATGGCTTCTGCTTCTTTTGACAGACAGGTGCTATGTGAAGGTCTAAGTGGGTCCATGTCTTGCTCTTCCTCTTCGTCCTCTTCTTCCTCCTCTTTACTGAACCTAAGTCTCTTAACTTCTTGGTGTTCTGCTTCCATATCCTCTTCTTCATCTGAGTGTTTGTTCTTCACCGCACTCTCTGGGGAGCCTACTGAAGGCGAAACCTCGCTAACCGAAAAGCACCCAGAGGAAGAAACAGGACAGAGATAAAGATTTAAAATGCTTTGTGTTAAACAGGAATAGAATTATTGAAAGAATTTTTTTCACACCTGGTGTCTTTGTTGTCTTCTTGCTCTGTGTTGAGGTCTTTGTTGTCTGTGCTGTCAGGCAGACCATTAGCTGCTAGTGAGTTTGCCAGAGACACTTTTGGTCTGTTCAGCGGTCGGGGAGTTCCCGGACCATTCACTTTCCTAACAAAAACAAAATACAACAAAAACAAAATGCTTTAATAGTTTTTTTTTTTCCCCTTTGGCTTTTTTTTTCTTTGAAATTTTAAATATCAAATTTGTTTTTTATGCAAATCTGTCTTCAACACAACCTCTCTGTAAAAGCAGATGTATTCCCTGGAAGCATCACTCCATTCATTCTACTGACTGAACTGCATCCATTTTTTCTTAAAAAGTAAGAAAAGACAGAGATTCAGTTTGAACATTTAGAAAATTGTTGTACTGTATTCAAACATTTGAATACATTCTGGAAAGCCCATGCATGGAACCTGAGGATCCATCACTTACTCTGAGGTTGGATGGACACAGCTGACCACCATTACATTCTAGACGTGAAAATAGAAAATGAATCGCATATTTATAATTCAAAACCAAGGAGAGAGAATTACTATGCAGCTTATGTCTTACCTTCTCCACTCCCCGAAGAAACTTATCTGTTCCTGTGTAGTTCCTTTTAGGTTCTGTGAGCAGCTCACATAAGCGCTGGATTGTGAACGGGATTCTAAGAAAGGAGAGGGGGAAAAAAACAACCTGAGAAAAATATTAAAATATTGCATTTTCTTCTTCTTCTTCTTTTTTTTTTTTTTAAGGTTTGACACATTTCAGAGTTCGCCTGCCACTTTTCTCAACCTGTAGCGCCTCATCACTCAAACAGAATAAATACAGAGTCAGACCGTGTGCTCTTGTTCCTCTCCTCCAGCAAAGCATCTTAAAAAATGTCAAATAAAATAAAGCTTACAGTGATCCCTTAGTTTTCACGGTTAATGGGGACTCCCCCCCCCCCGCTTCTACACAATGTACGATTTCTGGAGTTGTATAAGATCATAACATCTCACATTCTACAATTCATATTTGCTTAATCTCGGGTCAACATCAAGAATGGTGTGTGCAGACTGTATGTTGATGAGCCCTCCTGAATCACAGGCTATTACTGATGTAGAGATGCAGGCGGATGTAGAATTGTGTAATGTGCATGCGCTGACAGCAAACAACACGTGGAAATAAACTGCTCTCTTGTAACATTTACATGTTCCAAAATGATTTTTTTTTTTTTTTTTAAAGCAGCAAAGGAAAAGAATGTGTTTGCAGTCATAGTTTGGGAAAAGAGGGAAACTCTGGATTCTTATTATTATTATTATTTAAATGGTGCAAGGTCACAATAATCAATGCTTCATTTCAAGTTGCATTTTAACTGGCTAAATAGTAAACAGAGTCATAGGATTGAAACAGTCAGAAATTCATATCAGGTCAGGTCGTTCATATTTGGTTCCAAGACTAGTGCGACAGCTGTCATATAGGACATAGTACCGCTGATTTTGGCCAATGACCCAAGATTTCCCCACAATTCTTTCACAATGTTGATCTTTCATCTAGGACAGCCCAAAAATCATGCAGTGTGTAGAGGGCCTTAGAATGCAGACAATTATAACAGTGTTTTCCTACAATTATATTATTATCTCTCCTCTCCCACCTGCACCAACAACAACAGTAATGTATAATACCAGGCTACCCCTATGCTACTGCTGATACACTAGTCCATAACATTAAAAACAACAATGCAATTATTTGATGATGGTTCAGTTATTGAAAAGTGTTAGATGAGCAGCAGAAAAATATAATTTTCAGAGAACAGTGATATAAAAGGCCATACAAAGTCTTTGTTCAAGTATGTGCTGCTACATTGGCGCCTTCAGAGCCCCACTAAATGCTTCCATCTGTGGAGTGCGGTGGCTAATGAGTGAAAAAGTTAGAAGAGGTGTTTTATGGGTTCAGAGCTAAGTTTTTTTTTTTCCCTGTTTGTTTGGCGTGTTACATGTGTGTATCATATAAGGTGTGATTACAAATTGCTTCAATAATTGATGCGATCCCAAAGTACTGGACTACTTCCCAGGAAGAAGTTTTTAATGTTAATGGAGCAAAATGATGCGTAAATTGTGATTCAACGACCCAGTGCTGAAGTACTCCCATATCCACGCTCATAGAATGACTCTTGTTCAATCCAATGATGTGTCTGGAATTAATTGTCATATATGGCTTTGATAGACACTTCTACAATCCAACTAAGATACTTAGGGGGAAAAAAGACAAACCAGCAGCAGGAATTCATGAAATATATTGTCTGTATGTTATACTGTTGTATATAAAGATGAGCAAAATAATATATATTATTGTACTAACATTCTATAAGTATACGATTATAAGATACTACAATATTATACAACAATATATCGTAATTTTTTAAATAGTAGCAAGAATTTGTCTGACAAATACCACCCCCTCCTCCCCCAGCACTGAGAAACACTGTATTAAGGAGAACAAAACAAAAAAAAAAAAACAAAAAAAAACACATGCGTGATGTCGGTCGTGACATGTAATAATTGAATTTGGTACCTACCCATTGTATCCCTTCACAATCTTCAAGATTCTCTCCTTCATATCTTCAAATGGAACTGACTCCACATTGGGATTTGCAGGACCTCTTTGCTCAGGTGCTGAGGCCCTGAAGTCATCCATCACCTTCTCCAATTTAAACAGGAAGTAGTTCTTGAATTGAGACCATTGAACCCTGGAAGAAATGTGGAAAACAATTTGGGGGAAAAAGAGATTATGTCTAAAATAAGGTATTGAAACCTAGACATGTGTCTTTTGGTCTCTCGCAGTGGACCAGGCAATGTGTGATCTGTTCTAATTAATGCTAGCTTTAGATTACATTTAAAGACTCTTACTTCCTCTTTGGGTTAACAAATTCTGCTTAACACATCTTTGTACACCTAAGGGCTGTTATTTGCTTTTGTTTCTCTTTGCTGCCTTGGAGAAAGGCTATCAATGAACGTCACAAACTCCCAGCCACTTTAACTCTGTCTTCACGTTTCCTGTGGCACCATGATTTTATATATTATGTCTTTGATGCTCCTGTCTGCTGTGGGAGTTGCAAAACTTACCGTCATTGTAACTGTTCAAACCATTTTTACAATTACAGTTCTCTACTAGGCTCAACTCTGTGGGTGTGCATGAAGTGATGGTACAGCCAGCGATATGCAAATGTACAGTTACACTCAAAATAATAGCAGAGCATTAAAAAAAAAAAAGTGAATAAAGCTTAAAATCCTAATATTAGTTTTTTTTTTTTTTTTTTTTTTTTTTTTTACACGCAAAGGCAAAGGTAACACTGCACATTTTATTTCAAATGCTACTCACTAACTGGGGTGTTTGGGGTCTTTGACTTGTTGAAAAACCCATTTCTAATGGGTTGGCATAAGGCAACATGACGACCTCAAAAATTCTGATGCATTCAATCTGATCAATGATCCCTGGTACAATAGTATGAGAGACATCCCCATATCATGATGCCTGCACCACCACAGTACACAGCATTCCGTGGCTTGAATTCATCATTTGGGGATCATCTGACAAACTGTCTGCGGGGCCTAGACCCAGAAAGAACAATCTTGCTTTCATCAGCCCGACAAAATATCCACAACCATTTCACTTGCCAGTCAATGTGTTCTTCGGATGTTGCTACCTCGTCAGCATACATTGTTTTTTTTTTTGTAATAATGGGACTTTGTAGGGGCTTCTTGCTGATAGCTTGGCTTCACATAGGTGTCTTTTAACTGTTACAGTACTCACAGGTAACTACTTTGATTATCTTGTGTAGCTGATCATCTTGTAGCTGATCATTGGATGAGTTTTTGATCCATTGGGATGGTAGTTTTCCATTTCTTCAACATCTTTCTGGCTTTGGTTGCCAGTTTAAACACATTTGAGATAGGCTGCTCCAGCTAAAATGATAATTTTCTGCACTTCTTTAAACATTTCCCCCTCTCCAATCCTATTTTTTTTTAAGAAAAATATGCTGTTCTTCTAATCAATGTCTGAAACATCCGATTTTACTCAGATTTTCAGAGGGAAATGCACCATAATCTGCATGTACATTTCCTGCCTTGATCCTAAAAAAAAAAAACAGTCACCTGTTTGACACCTGTTTTTCTCAAAATGAATGTCCTCACAAATATAACTCATTTACTTTACATAAAATCATAACCATATTTAATATAAAGTAAATATAACTCATTTACTTTACATAAAATCATAACCATATTTAATACATTTTTCTTCATAGTTCATTTGGAATAGAATGTGCTGTGCTCCCAGTGTATCTGTGTGTACGGAAACAAAAATTATAATTGGATTTTGAGCTGTACTCACTTTTTACAAACACACTGCTATTACTTTGAACATAACTGTGTATTAAAAAAAAAAAAAAAAAAAAGATGTAAACTATAAGCAGGTTACTTGAGACCTAAACAAAGTTGTGCAACACACATTAGGAGAACTGTCACTCAGACTGCTACACCCTAAGCCAAGGGCTACTTGGATGACTGTACAAAATAACATGGATGTTACTCTGTTCGATTACAGTAACTACATTAATCATATAATAATGATTGCATTAACTTTAAATTTCAAATGTGGTGCCTTTTCGAAGAGGAAGCAATGAGCCAAGTTTCCAGGCCTGCAGTGTTCACTTACATGGTCTGTCCAGTCTTGGCAACATGGCATAGAAACTGTTCCAAAAGAGGGGATGGCTCCTTCTTTGCGTTTTTGTCAAAATCTGGGGGAGAAATTAATAAATGCATAAGGATATATATATATCTTCATCATGTAGTAATCGTAGCTTAACAGTCTTGATTTATCCTAGCTTAAGGACAATTTTTTTCAACTCTGCGCCTGAACCTGTTTGAACGTACCTGGAGGTATCATCTACTTTAATAAAAAATAAATACTATGAAAGCAGTTGCCTCGCGGCTCGTCTTCCGAAACCAATTAAGTTATTTGAATTATTATTTGAAACATATATCAATTCATCTAGTTAAAGCGAAAGCAACAACTAGCTTAAGTTTAGCAGCCTGTCTGGAATGCTAAGCTAGCCGCAGCAGAGAAGCCGGCAAACTGTTGTCCACAAACACCCGGAGACATTAACTTGAAACCCACTGTAAGCCGTCGGTCAGCACGTTGTTGAATTGGAGGGAAACACACGCGTTGCGAATATGTTAACACCAACTTCTGCCTAATTTTCCAATAGACTGTTGCTAATCGTTTCCGTGAAAGGGCTTGTTATGTTCGGACAGGCTACAGCTAAGTGGCAGTTAGCTCGCGAGACTAGCTTGTGGGCTACAATCAATATATATTTTTGTATATAACTGAATAATTTCAAACAGTCATATTTATCACGTTATCTTAATCAATACAAAACTAGTGAAAGAAGATAAAGAGACCTCTGAGCGCCTCTTGGAGCGAATCAACTTCCATCACGTCGTCGCCCTGTCAGTGTTGGAGATGTAAAAGGCAGACTGGCTACTAGCTCCTGCTGCTAAGCTACAATGAGGAGGGAGGATGTTAATATGGCGCCGTGAGGTCACAGCCTGTTCACTCCAACAGACGCGGCCGGGCGCCGGGGAGTCAACAGCCGCATAATATGAATAGATCATCTTGAATTACACTTAATGAATGGACTCATGATTTAAACTCACAATGCAAATACTCCATGTTTGAAGACTAGGTTCACGCACACGTCCAATCAAATGTTACATTGTTTTAAAGTAAGCAGACTAGTGTAATCACTTTAAAAATCAGATCAGATGTACAGAAGTTGTCAAAGGGAATCTTTGTTAACATTCATCTACAGCATGCATCTAAATGTGCTGTTATTGACATATTGCATTTCACCAATTTAAATGTTTTTGTATATCACTACATAAACTGCATATAATATGAACATGAAGCTGAAAGTTCAGTTCATTGCATTATTTAGAAACACATTTATTATACAGCAATTTTCAGTTTCCATGTTGAATGACATGACATAAGATCGTTACAGATTAAAAATTGAAAAACATTGAAACATATGACCCTTATGTTCACAACAGATAATATATTATATTACAGGCTAAAAAAACCTAAAACTCCTCAGTCACATACATACACGTAGGTCTATGCCATTCAATTTCTTCTAATAGTAAACATGGCACACATGAGTAATAATATGGCATATAAATTCATAACTTCATTTAAAAAAAAAAGAAATTCTTGCACATGTTGTTTCACTCGGTCAGACAATGTTGCATTTAATGTGGACATATGTATAAAAAGAGCAACAATGGCAACGCATCCAATCTCAATATCATTCACAAAGTGCATCTTAACATTCTGCATTTTAGGATAAAAATCAATATTTTATCCACTGTAATGTATATAATACTGAAAGTGGTGTTTGGCATCTGCAGAACAGACCAAAAACATTGGATTCTTCTCATTGACACAGGCTCACATTTTCAGCTACTGGTAAAAACATTCACAATTTCTAAAGAGCAGTTCATAAAACTACTGCTTCAAGTAGTAAAGCTGTCCAAACTTTGCGTGGTGTATACCCTCTGAACGTTGAGGAGAAATAGCTGAAACAATTTCATAAAGAAAAATAAAAGTTACTTTTGTATAATGCTTACTTTACAAAGGCATTCTTCAATGCTTCAGATAAACTAATGCCTTTATTTTTATAACAAAGGCAAAAGTAAATCATAATAATCATGTTTTTCTTCCCTGCTGTATCTTTGCAACAGCCTCCCATATTTCATAACAATACATAGCTAAGATGTCAAAATAAAGGGAAGCCTATTTTGTGAACCATTGACCAGCAAAGCACACTTCTCTATATTCATTGGCTCCTTTCCCATGCCATCACCATATCAGTGCTCATGAGACCCTTCATCAGGAAGTTGTCATGCGTCGAACAGAGCAACAAGTATAATCTGACAGATGATGGTATGACACACACAATCCACCAGGAAGTTCAAGTTCTTGTTGGATTATTTGCGCGGTCTGACGTGGCGGACCACTTTTTCGTCAAAAACCTTCTTGATTGTTTTTTCAATCTGCTTGAGGAAGACCTGCGGAATCCGACCGCACAGGGTGTTGACAGTGTCCAGGAACTTGGTCTGGATGGGATAGAAGAGTGACTGGAACATGTTTTCTCAAAGGGGAACTGCAGGGACAGACACATGGGTTTGTGTGAGCTCTAAACCCAAAGCATTTTCAGTGTAATAGTTTTTAAATGGAGTCCATCACACACTAAATGGTATTTACAAATTCTGTCATCAGGGGAGAGGGTGGAGCACTGCATTAATCATAAATTATGAGCAAGCTCATCTTTAAGAGGCTTATCTAAGCAGAACAGAGGGAGCTGACTTTGCTGCCAGTGAAAACAAATTCCATAATTAAAACTGTCCCAGATTGTGTGATGGAAACTAGAGAATTAATATCAAAAAATGAACAGTTACTACTACTTTTTTTTAGGAGCAAAAGGGGCATTTCAATTCAATTCAGTTCAGTTCAATTCAATTCAATTCAACCTTCTTTATGTAGCGGCTATTACAATAAAAATTGTTTCAAATGCTGTTCCCAGAGCAGTTTAAGTTTGAGTTTAATAAAGTACACAAGAACATTTGATCAAAGCTCTTCTTGTATATATTTTATATATCTTCTATATTTGTTCTACACTGTATTAAAAAGATAATGCCAGTGAATTAGGTGATATTTGCTTGTAGACAGTGTGAACTGCACTAACTGCATCCACAAAACTTACAGCGACATGAAGCATCATCGCAAATCACAACAAATAATTAGGCCTCTGATCAAATACATCACTCACAAATGAACGTAATTGGATTTCTGTGCAATATCATTAAAGAGGACAGAGAGTTATGCTCAACTCGATTCGTTTTGAAGAACCAAGCTCCTAAGTAGACATCCAAAAAGATGGATGGAAGATGTTTCAGTATTCTGATGAGATCACAGCCCTTTGCCAAGAGCAGAAAAACATTATGGATCCAGACCAGTGAAAAGGTTCCTCATGAGTCCCAGTGGCAGTAAAATCGAAACAATACAAGAACATTCTCAAAGAACATTAGTCAGATGTATAACAGGGAAAAAAATATATAAATACAGGATAGAGATATTGTGCTGTGGTTTAGTATTTATTAGATTAGTATGCTGTTTGTTTTATGACATGACAGACATCCATGGATTAGTTGATCTGGTGATTCTTATATCCCTTATACCTATCATTCTTGCCAAATACTTGAGTAAAAGAAAAAAAAAACTTTTTGGCATTGAGGCATTGGGAAAGATTTGGCAAATCTTTCATGTGCGCAACCCACATAATCGGCTCTGCTGCTCACCCCACAAATGCATGTCTCTTACAAAACTGGCAACATTTAAAAGGGAAATGAATGGGCTTTCCAACATTATAAGATTTATTGCCAAGAAGCATCATTATAACAAAGAAATAATCTACCAAAACACAAATTTCCTTCTATTTTGTGCTTAGTTTACAATCATGTAGAACTGCGACGTGGCCATCAGCTGGAGATGTTTCATATGATCGTGAAATGATGCGATTCCAGGCTTTTGGTCCCATTTTGATCTGCTATTCTTCTCTCACCAGGGGACCACACCACAGTTTTCCAGATGATTCGAACTGAGACAACCTCTTCTTGGTGGTCTTGGTCCCAGTTTTTGTTGGATGTCGTTGCTGTATTCACACCAGACTCAATGAGCCGTATCAAACGTCTGACTTGATTTATTTTGAAAATGGACTGAAGCCGGTAGATGGCACTCTTGGAGAAAAGGGTTGCTGGAAATCAATACAACCTTTCTCTGCTTTATACTTGTTTCACTATGAAAACGTATGTTAATTATATGTTGTGGACCTCCCAGTCATCAGGTCTCAAACCAGATGAACACTGATGGATGATTTTGGTTTAACATGTTTAACAACATTAGATCAATGAATCCATTCAGGCCGCATGTGGTGGTCCAACATATCATTAAGAAACTCTGTCCTTTAAATTATAAAATATCAGGCCATCTCTTATCCAACCTGAGGCGACCTTGTTCATTTCAAGGTTCATGGTCTCTTCTGAGATCCTGAAAATCTTTACTTCACTGTTGAAAGTATCGTGACTGTGAGCTTCACATCATGGTTTGCCAACAGTTCTGTATAGGACCATGAAGCTCTGCAGGGAGTGATCAAAGCAGGCGAGCGCTGCATTAGGTCTGATCTGCCCTCTCTGAAGGATATCTACACCAGACGCTGTTGGAGCAGAGCCATCAAAACCATCAAGAACACTTCACACCCCAGTAACTGTCTTGTTTCAGCTGCTGAACTCAGGCGAGCGGTTCTGCAGCCTGAGAACAAGGACTGGAAGACTCAGGAGGTGCTTTTATCCTCAGAGTATCAGTCAACCGGACCCTGCCACATCATCTGTACGAGCCATAGACACTTTTTCACTGGTTTACATTTAAAGCACAATGTCACTTTCAATTGCCATAACTGCGTAAGACCACTTTCACTATTAATTGCCACTGTAGCTCTTATTTTCTATTTACCTTCAGTCAATTTATTTACTTGTTTATCAACCAGATTTTCAATATATTCTAGCATAGTCTCTCAAGGATTTATAGTTATCCTCTTTCTTTTTAACCTGCGCTGTTGTATTTTATTTTTGTTAAATTTACACAGTCTTCCGAGTGATTCTGTGCTACATTTCACTGCATTTTAGACTGAACATGTCACCAAAATAAACTTTGAATCTTGAATAAGACAGGCCCTCTGACAGACTGTCCAGCAGCAGTGCACCAATAACATACCGTTGAAAACCTTAACCCTAGAATACTTACGTAATTTATGGCATCATAGACCACTTTGAACGCTGGCTGCTTGTCATCATGATACACTCCACGGTTGCCATGGAGGATGGACACTCCCTCCTCTTCAGCCTCTTTACAGTTACTTCCATACATACAGTGGTCCGGCCTGTAGTTCCACTGGCAGGGAAAGATGAAGAGACACTCTAGGGGGGGAGAATCAAAGACACACACACACACACCATTACTGATCCATTGTACCAGAAAATGTAACGTGAGTTTTTGGGAGTTTTTTTCTATTTTCATTCATATATAAATCAGAAAATGGATAACTGTTCACACTGCAGGAAATCAACCGCCACCTGCTAATACAGATGCTCAGTGGCTAATTAGAATTATATTGCAGCAGCTGGCTGTGAATATGTACAAAGTAAACATTAATTTGGTCCTTGTGTGCCATATGACATGCCATATTACAAAGTAAAATATCAAAATACAAATCACGCAGGAATCAAAAGATATTTGTTCTATTTGAGTAATCTTAAACCTGTTCAAGTCAGCGTCTAACAAGAGATCAAAATCTTAAAAGTCTTGTTCCTGATTTCAGAGCAACAAGGTGTAGGAGGTCTAGAAGCTTTCAGTGGTGATTAAAAATAGATAAATAAATAACCTTAAATCTTAAGGAACAGCGTAGTAACAGATACTGGCATCTAGTGGGAAAGTTGGAGAATGCAACTATCTCAAATTCAAATGCCATCCGACCCCGATCAACCAATTTCCTGCGCTGTTTGTCAGAAGTCTAAATAACCTGTCAGAGAGAAAACAAGCCACTTCAGTGCGCCCTGAAGATCTTTGTTCTTCATCAGCAATTTCCTTCGGGTAAAAGCCACATCACTGTTTATTTGTTTTTTTTGCCTCCGCATCTTTGCAAATTTGAAAAAGATGAATCAGAGCTTGTTTACTGAAAATATCCTGCATGAGCATCTATGCATGAGAAAACTTTATTTTGGGGTACAGCTGACCCTCATTCATTCTGGACTATCTCACAAATGCGACTAAGACTGAAGAGCGTCTCCATAAACAGCCTCTAGTCAAATCTCATGTTGCATCCTGTTTGCATTACTTATCATGTATAATCCTCCATTTCTCAAGTTCGTACCTTTAAGGTTCTTACAAAACCAAATCTAATTCTTTCACTTTAGTAATTTTTCTTGCCCTCTGAACAATATTACGAGCATGTATGTGGACTTTATAATAATAATAATAATACGGTTTTTTTTTCCCATGTCGAAGGACCTGCTAGATATAAACAAGTGACTGTAAATGTATTTGGCTGGTTTTTAAGTCATATTTCTACTGAGCGTTACAGAACTAGTTTGGGTCAGTTTAGTGTATGTTCTTTATTTAGTATTGGCGATCCAAAGTTGGAAAAAGTACCCAAAAACAGATCCATACTGTCCCAGTCTTTGGCAACCTTTTGTTGTGGCACCAAAGCCAGTGGAAAGAGTACCCTTAGGGTGGAGCTAGAAACACTGAAGTCAGTTTATTCATTGACAAAAGGTCGTCACATCTGTTCTATATTGGTGAAAAACACAATATGCAATGAAAAACCAAAGCCCTGTTAATTAGGGAAGACTCGAGATTGATTGTTTTTAATGCAGCAATAAAAGCACGCACCAATGACCCACAGCTGCAGGCTTTCCTCGGGATCACCGTCGAGGAAGAGGTTTAAAAGAAGAGCACTATTGCATTGTGTTCTGCATTTATCTCAAACTCTGTTGTTTTTTTATTTTTTATTTGTTGTCCATTTAGCTCAGTATGTGTCTAGCAGCACATACTGTTGACAGCTCTCAGCATTGAATGCCCACATCTGGCTGCTGCAGCTGGAACTCAGTCTGCTGCTGCCTGAAGCTACAGTCACATGTGTTTTCTGAGCCACAGTTGAGAACAAAACTGGCTTATCAACAGTGAAAAACAGTGAAATCAAAGCATGTAGATACTTTGAAACTATTGTGCTGGCGATGTGAGGACTTGGATTAAAATGCATTACAAATGCAAACACACATACAAAATTGGACCCTTGATGGACAGCTTTTCTTAATTTTCTGTCTTCCCTATAATAACACTAGACAACATGAAATAATAAGCAACACAGTAAAAAGATACAGTACCTGGGTTGTAGTGGAAAATAATGTTAAGGAGGTCCTGATCTCCCCAAGTGATGTGGTTCTTGTACTTCTGGTAAAGTGGATGAAGAAGATCCTCCCACGAGAGACCAGTAGGAATCATACTGTTCTGAAATACCAACATCAATAAAAATAGCTCAACAGCAGCCTTAAAGGAAAAAAAAAAAAAAACACATCAAACACAGAGCACATTTATATTCAACTTTCTCGTTTGCCGTCTGCTGCCAGGAAAGCTGCTACACTGAGTTCTGAGGGCACAAGTCTGTGATGCTGGCAAGCTAATCTGCCAGGCTTCAATCACAGGAACCCAGAGCTCTCAGCCTTTTGACTCAAGCCCAAAGAAACAAAGCCCTTGAGGACGCAAAACAGAAATTGCAGCCTAGTTGATTGAGCTTCCCACTTAACAGAGTGTGGGGGAAACACTTCCTTTAACTTACTTTAAACTTACTTTAAACAGTGTGCTGCGGATCCTCGTGAGGTTCATCAGCATGACGCCAGAGTTGACCCCTGTGACCCCGTAGAACGGGTGGCGGGCGAACCGGCTGTACCAGCCAATCTTGGGCACCTCGTGCTCCGGCGCCATTGCTGCAAGCTGGGTCCTGTTGAAGGACTTCAAGAGACTCCAGAGATCATCCATGGGCCGTAAGAACAGCACGTCAGTGTCCACATAGAGCAATGAGTCCACGTCTTTCAGGATTACCTAAAAGAACAGTCAGAGCTGAGTCAGAAAGCTGATGTGTTGTTTATTTGGTGGATGTCAGGTGGCTGATTCATTAAAAGACAGGATTTTTAATGTCGGATATGAAAGTGATCCAAGTGAGTAAATGTGTGTGGGTTTTGGCCCAGCTAGTCTGTTGTCCCTTTATTCATGCAGCAGGCTGCTGTCTAGCAGAGCGTGACTTTCTGCTGAGCCCATTGTTTAGGGCTTAACTTTCTGATTAAAGCATAATTTGACAAATAAACATTCACCTATTGATCTTACAACCATATTCAATATGGCAGTCAGACTTGAGAAGATGCTAAGCTGCTGACAGAACATGATCTTCAGTCACAAGTGTCACATTATATCTCTCTGAGCACAAGCAGCTTGCTCATCCAGGCACAATCACTCAAGAATTTATAAAAACATGGCAACAGCAGGATCAGTTAAGTAAAGATCAAATACATTTTAGAGTGGAAAAAAAAGTGATTCGGGGAGCCGAATGCACGCCCATGAAAGCCAACTGTTTCTCATTTGTATTTTACAATCCCAGTTCCAAAAACACTATGTTGGAAGAAAATAAAAACAGATTTGCAGATCATAAAAACTCTACATGTAGTTTAAATAGCATCAGGTATAATATCAAATCTATACAGCTGGAATTAGAGGATGCAGGAGGTAAAGAAATGTCATCTTCTTGTGTCAGTTGATGTTGGCTGAATGTTTAAAAACTTTGCAAAATGAATTGTTATGCTTTATTACCCTGGTAACGACTGTTTATGCTGGTAGAAAGGCCATATTAGCATTATAAAGTGAACATGGATGCTCATAGCATTATTCACAGGATAAAGAATTTGACTTAAGGAATTTATATATTTATATATATATATATATATATATATATATATATATATATATATATATATATGTATATATATATATATATATATATATATATATATATATATATATGACTACTCCTTCTCCTCCTGACTCCTGAGGTCCAGGGGAGTAACACTAGAAAACCAACTGTAAGAACGTGATTCTCTGTAAGAGAAAAAGCAAATATATTGACAAGCACTGCCCTGTGACTTGGTGGAGAAAAAGCTCAATACAAGAAAGAATTTTCTGATTTACTCTGACAGCTTGTTAAACAAATTATAATCTCCCCAACAACAATCTTTTACTGACATGGATGAATAAACACAGAAGTCCCCCCCCTCAAAAAATAAATAAATCAGATTGAGAATATCATTCATCAAATTCGTCTGTTCTCGCTGCTTTGTTTATCATGTTTACCACATTGCTGCATGTGCACAGATTTCATTTCTCTTAGGAGATTGATTGATGTTCTCCTAGAGAAGGCTAATAGATATGAAGCTGTTTTTCCCCGGAGGACCGACGCTCTACATGCCCGCCTGCCTCTAATATAAGAGCTGAGTAAAAGCACATCAAGGACAAACTGCTTGCTTTAAATAAAAGAAGCATCACACTTTCAACAACAGGTGGAACTGAATTTCTGCAGCATTACCTACAAATCTGGGAAAATATGGGATGGCACTCAATCAAAAGGCATGATCCAGCCATAAATAATTCAGAATGTTGTAGAGAACGTAATTAGGTGCTTAGCATGTTCTTTAATAAAATGAATAATGAATGTAAGCTGATAGCTTTGCCGAGAGAGGGGAAAAAAAAAAGTGGATCTGTCTGATGCATGATGTCCATCACATGGCGAGAAATATGGCTCTTATTACAGTGAACACTGGCATGGAGAAAATCAATAGCCAGACGTAATTTTCAGTTAATGAAATGATTGGTTTCAGTCTCTGGAGACTGCCTATTTGTTATGTAACTGCTTCTGCAAAAAAAAAAAAAAAAGAAATGGAACAAAATCATGGAGGTTATTAATTGCAACCATGACCTATGACCAGAATTAAATAATTGGGTAAAGAAAATGCGGTGTATTTTTATTAGCGCATGCTAATGACTTTGAGGATGCAAGATGAAAGGAAGGGTGCAGTCTTACAGGAAGGAAGAGTCTCTGAGCAGCGCACGGCTTGAAAAGCTTCTTCCACTCTTCAGCGTTGCCCACGGAGAAGGAGATGGGGTAGGTGCTGTACTGGAACTTGGCTGAGACAGAGCGCGGCCACTGGTTCAGCTGCACGTAAAGCAACACGTCACATGTTATACAGTAGCTAGAAGTTTCCAGCACACTTGGAGAAGGATAGACCATGTGGGAAGGACTCAGAATATGCATTCATTATTCTCAAAGCCATTTCCTTTTTTTTTACCGACTTTCAGCTTTGTCCACACAGACATTCAATACAATAACTAAACTAATTTTATCTGACGTTGGGATCCACCATGGTTGAAGCGAAGTTAGCTGTTACTAACAGCATAAATTCAGCTAATCAAAGCCACACAGGGAACCTCTGTAAAGGTGACTTTGAAGTGTTCCACAGTGGTGCAGAAAAGGCCGGGTGTCTCAGTGATATATTATCCCCTAGCTTGAAGATAAAAAGGGCTTTATGCTTCTACAGGAGTGAGTCAGAGTTTTAAAACTGCTCTAATCTCAGTGTCATCCATTACAAAGAGAAGGGAAATCTTGAACAAATGCATTGTGAAATTCAGAAATCAGTGTTTTTTTCAAATAAGCAACCTGGGAAAAAAAAAATGTAAACAGCCTTCTCAGATAAGAATTCTGATGTGCACCATAAATATTCAGCTCAATAAGGACGTCTTACCTTTTCTTCAAACTGCAGGGCCAAGGGGCCCTCGGCAAAAATGTGAAACTTGATCTTCTTCAGGCTAAAAATCAGGGCTGATTTAATCATCGTGAGGGTCTCGTCCAGACGATTCCCACAGGCCACCACAGCCAAGTGCATGACCTCTTCAGCCTGGCTGCGCTTAGTCACAGGTCGGGCCACTTTACTCCCAGATTTACTAGAAAAAACAGTGACAAGTCTTGTAAAAAATAAAATAAAAGTGAAAAGAAGTCTTCCCACAGATCAGAGCCAGACTGTAAGGCACCGTGCTGCAACTATTTAATTGTATTTTGGTGGCTGGTGTTGTAAACTGGCCAGCTCAGTTTGGGATTCTGGCTCTGCAAAGCAACCTGGGATGATCGCTGCTGAAGGCAGGGATTCAACTGTGATGGCATAGAACAGAAACTCTTAAACAGGCTAACCGAATCTTATTTAAAAGTGGGCAGGAGAGAAAAGCACCGTATCAAGGGCCATAACCCTGTTACTAGGCATGAGTACAGTTTTGAGATCACCACCTTCGGACATGGTGATCTCAGTTCGAAGAAGGAATGTGTTCCCTTCAGACGTGAAACACTCAAACACGTTACATGCCAAAGAGTGAACAGAAAATAACGGGATGGATTCCAGTGGCCAGTACTTGGAAAGCTATTTGGAACGCTATTTTGCAGAGTCTGCCCCAAAACTTTAAATATAAAACCCACATAAAAAACAAGAACAGCATGTGGCTACAAACATTTTGGGACAGTCTTAAACTTCTTATGAAATTCATTAGCCAACAATCAGAATTTTGGTCATTCTTGTCAATTGTTTATTAGCGAAGAAAAAAAAACTAATTAATGTACTTAAGATGGAATAAATTATAAGTGTTGTTTTGATTGAAATTTTAGTTGCATTTTGCGCTGTTGCTTCTAAAATGTTCCACCATCACTACCAGTGTTAGTAATGGAAAATGCTGGCGTTTGGCCCTGCATTGATATCACAATTAGTGATGCACGATAATTATCGACCATGTCATCGGGCCGATAACAGGAAATTATGACGTCATCCTGATAAGTCCAATATCATGATGATTAGCCCCGATAACATATATATATTTTTGTCAACACTACAGTGTCTCGCTCCCTCTGAGCCTTGAATGACCGGCAGTGAATGTGATGTTCAAGTGACGTCTGCATAATCAGAAAAACGATTTCTCAGTAAGGAAAATCAAGAATACCCCCTCATGCCAGAAAACAACTTGTTAACTCGGTCATAATTTTGGTAGTTGCTGACTTTAATTGATATTCGCAGTATTCTCCCACATGTTACACATACAAAATAGAAAAAAATAGAAAAGGCTGAAAGAACGACGAGCAAACGAGGGAACGGAGGAATTTACGTTACACCTTGAATGCAGCATGCAGTTCAGTGCTCTGATAAAAACAAAACAAACATGGCGGCGATTATATGGAACTTCGTTAAAGTTTCAGAAGAAGATAGTTCGCTGGTTATTTGTGACAAATGCTCCAAGCGAAGGAGGGAAAAATAGCACAAGCTTTAATACGTCAAACCCGATCAACCACCTTAAACATAACCATCGTTTCCATGGAGTTTTGAAATCTCGCTAATGTCAGCAAGCCAGCAGCAAGTCAACCCCTCTCCTCTCCTCTCCATCATCTCTCTCATCTAAAGCTTCCATGAGATAAAAAAACAAAAAAAAAACAAAAAAAAAAAAAAAACAAAACTACTGAACCTCATTTACTTTGATTAAAAGGAGTGCAGTTTTTCAGATTATTTACACACACAAGTCTAACTTGTGTCAGTACATGCATTATTTTTTTTTATTGTCATTGAGGAATGCATTTTTTCAGTTTGTAACTCTGATGCATGTATTTCCATCAGTTCAAAGTGCCTTTATTTTTTATATCAGTAAGTAATGAACCTTATTTAAATGAATGTGAGATATCAAATAGGTTTGTTTGATAGCTTTACGAAAATGTGTGAGAGGCTTGCCAATAGTTTTTCATTAGAAAAAATAAATATCTGTTCATTTAAAGAGTCAAAACTATTTTTGGTTTTGTTCATAGTATTGATTTAATGATCTTAGGTATATGTGTGTGTTATCGGTATCGGTATCGACCTTTAGGAGCTGAAAGTTATCGGTATCGGTTTAAAAAAAAACAGTTATCGTGCATCCCTAATCACAATGTCAATTAAATGTAACAATAAAGACAAAGAGGTAAAGAAATGGCCAGGACTGAGGGTCGCACCATTCCCTATCGACCCATCGACCAACGTGGAACCTGCAGTTTAACTCAGCCTCAGAGTCATTGTCATTATAAGCAGCTAATTAGGTTACCCGTTGCTCAGAAGCCATAAAAGCATTTAAAGAAGAGGTACTTTTATCACATGCCATAAAAGGGGAAAAATAAAAGAAAAAAAAAGTCTAGGCTTTTTTTGTTCTCTTGAGAATCTGTGTGTGACAGCCTCACCACTCCTTTCATTATTTTGGCACCCGAACGTTTCCTCACATCTACCCAACACCTTTTATCTCTGCACTAAGGGATGAATTAAAGTGGATGAATTAATGTGGATGAACTGTGTGCTGTGGTTTAGTCTCTTCCATGCGTTTTAAAAGATGACAGCTGGACTGAACTTGATTCAGACTCGACTGATTTTTCTTTCATGACTTGGACTCGAAGTTTAGTGACCCTGACTACAACCCTGCACCCTTGCGTGGTAAACATCCATACTTTAAAGAGCGTTGGGTCTGAAATAAAGCAGATAGATTTAGCGCGTCAGGACTGGATGGTGTAGTGGCAAACAATAACATACGTACTCTTTCAGGGCAAGCGCCAAACTTTGAAAAAGTGATGACAGGAAACTTAGAAATGACCAAAATAAAGGAACTGCTGACGACTCGTGCCAAAGAGAAAATGTCTCGGCGCATTAGTGACACTGCAGGAAGCCGTCATCTCCGGTGAAATGCTCAGTGAAAGAGAAGAGGTGTCAACAGAAACAAACCCCATATCAGTGGTCAGTGATCACTGAAGCACCAGCGAACAACATATGTGAAGTTCCACATCTGCAACATCTGGTCAACCAGTCCAGCAGTTACTGGGAGCAGTCTGGATACGGATTCAGTTATGAAAGAGAATCAGCCAGTTTCTGCTTTGAATGAAAAAGAGTTTAGTGTAAATGATTCTTAATGTTGGCCAGTAGTGCTAGGCAATATGACGATATATATCGTGGGGACAATATAAAAGTGTATATCGTGCCATTTCTCTTCTATTGTTTCTATCGTTTCTAACCTAATTTTATCAATTATTACAGAAAATATGTAATTAAATAACCTGCAATGATAAATTTGATAGAATCATATCTACTTTTACAAAGTAGCCTTTTAAGTTTGCACTTTTATTCATGGTTAATGCCTTAAACAGAGTTCTCTTCAACCCTGATGTTTACTTTAGACACTTTATATTGGTTTGCAAACTTTGCACTACAAGGTTACAGATTTCAGAAAGTTGAAAAATAATTTGTGTTTATTTTTTATAGCTGAACTTCAGTGCAAAAATGTGTTTTTCCTCTCAGAAACTGTTGTGCACTTTTAAAAAAAAAATGTGAAAGCTACTGTACCTCTGTACCTACCTGTTTTTGCTGCACTAAAATGTATGTTTGTGACAGTTCAGCTAAATGTCCTTTCAAAATAAAGTTGAAAAGTAAGCAATGAAATTTTTGTCAAACTTTTCAGAGAATAACTGAAAACATACTTTATTATCGTATATCGTGATATATATCGTTATTCGTGATATAAAATAGTCCATATCGTGATATATGATTTTTTCCATATCGCCCAGCACTATTGGCCAGCATTTTTTAAATGGCATTTAAAAGTCTGTCTTATGTTCATATTTTCCACCTCCTGCTGTTTTGAAAACTGGCAAACAAGCGGGACTTGTATCTAAAAAGCACATCTGCAAGGCTCTGTGACATCACAGATCCAGCCTCCCCATTCTTAACCTCTGCCTAACATCATCATGATGATGCATCATGATGCATTGACTGTACTTCAGAAGTGTGTCGCACAAAGCTGGAGGCTGGATCAACGCAGACTGCAGCCAAACTGTGCGACTGCACGGCTACGTCGTACGTGTCCGGCTCATATTTTCTCATATTTGCCCATAAATGACTGAAAAGCAGAAGGTAGTGGATATAGCAATTCATTTTTTGCTCAGATAATGTTTTCACTGCACTGTTTTAGTGGAGCTGATTGAGGTGAGCAGCTTCTAACTGCTGTGTCATAGCAGACAGACAAACATAGAGTGGGTGGTATTGGTCCAATATATCTTTTACAAGTAATTCCACTAGTCATTTGTTACAGCTGAAAGGGCAACAAGAAGAAGTTTGAAACTTTATAAACATGGCAGAGGGGTTGTTTTTTTTAATAAACAGATGAAAATGCTCTTGACTTTAAGCACACAAAACATCGCCTGGTATTCTAGGAAAACCTTTGTATAATGTGGCTTCATCTACTTGTCCTACACACAGGAGCAGAGGACTAGTTCAAAGTAAAGGCGTCACGGCTGTAGGGGGGAAAAGACTTTAGAACGAGTCTGGAAGGATGGGAGAAGAGCGGAGTTTGACGGGGGAAAACTGTTGCAGAACGGTTTCCAAATGTGACACTCGGTTTTCTGCATGACGGAGGAGCAAGCAATACACTGCAGATTAGGATAAGGGAGAAAGTCCTGACAAATCTGTAAGCCGTGCTTCAAAGGCTGGCGCTCTGTCAAGGTTCCTGAACACACATTCTTACTCTTCATAGAAAAAGGTAATCCGTTTCACCAACAAGAGAGCAATTACGCCGCATTTAGTCGTGCGAAAAAAATAGAGAGAACACTTTCTGCATAAAACTGACTGTCAAAACAAAAAATGTCTTTGTTGCGTAAAGCGTGAGCTGCACCCGTGATAGCTTGTGTCACGGCACCGTTCCTTCCCATCTGGAAGTGCTCAAAACAGCAAAGGAGAGGTACAAAAGCATGAACTCATTCCTGGCTACACAGTGAGCAGGAGAGGAGCTCTGCGAATGTTAAGCACCAAATACTTTTAATATATGAAGGAAGAAAATGGACATGAGAATTCACTTCCTGAAAGTACATTTACGACACGAGAACATGAAGCTGGTTATTCCATAGACTCGCTCAAATGATGAAGACTGAAGGAACATCTCCAGCTGAGGTGCTTTTTCACTTGCAGTTTCTTCAGAAAATTACAGGAAGTTTCGGAGGAAACTCTGAACACTCACGGTTTGATCATAAGAGGATGTAATCAGTGAGATGACTCAAACCAGAAACAAAGAAGACTTTCAGTTTAATTCTTGCTCGACATAAACACCCCGGGATTTCTGGAATGGGCCTGAAGTAAATTTGTAGTAAGTCTCTTTTCTTATCCCAAGATGTGCAGCGTAATCCTGATGGGCTGTTTGGACTCTAAAAAGATATTTACAAACGAACGTATTCGTTAACTGAATAATGGATTGGATAAACTGTGAACACTAAATGTGAACAGGCTGCTTGGCTTGTTGCAAAAGCTTCTTCAACGCTGTGAGCTGAGGAATTCCAGCTGCATGGGCCTGCTCAGCTTTTGTTAGGCTGACAGTCGCCTCCTGTTACGTGTGCATCAAAAACATACAGCAAATAACAGACTCGTCAGGAAACACAAAAACATAAAACCTGGGCTGAGTTCTGCTGCACAAAACCAAGATAAGTGAGAAGCTTTCATTAGGAGGAGTGTTTCAGGAGAGATCAAGCATTTCCTCACAACTATTTCTCTATTAAATGAGGTCATCCATCTTTTCATTATGCTGACTACTAGGGGTGCTCCGATCGATCGGTGACCTGATCGGATCGGCCGATATGCATATGATCAGGATCGGTCAGAATTGTCATTAAAGCCGATCAAAAACGCTCTATTCTCGTGCGCATACACTGTGTATAGACCGTTTCGGGCCAGCCCCCCGGAAGTATCCCGTCCACCATTGCTGGGTTGTGCTACCAGAGCGGCACTTTCACCGGCTCGCAGATTAACCAGTGTTTTTCTCTTTCTACAAATAGATATTTTTATAATGTCGAGTCATTCGAGTGGGAATACATGATCCGTCATAAACTGTGCCAACAATGGCGTGAAAATTCAACAATGGAAGAAGAAAGTATGAAATACACAAGCCTTTACTGCACGAAGACTGCCTTGTTTGCAGCTATACAGTTTGCACCGATTTCCTGGGCGCACCGACAACCAAGAAGTTAGGAAGACGTGGGTGAAAAATATCAACAGAAAGGACTTTGTTCCAAATGAATACAGCCGGGTGAGTTTTCGTTAACATTCAATCTCGTACTACTTATAGCCTCGCTGAGAGTCCTGGACGATTCTGGCCAAAAGAACAGCAGTATGAGGCTACTGTAGCCCTCGGCACTAGCACAAGCCTATAAATCAATGAATGAATGAATGAATGAATGAATGACTTAGGAGAATGATTAAATAAATTAAATATAACATTAACACATAGCCTAATTTACCGCTAGCGTTAACGTTACAGTAGCATAATCTTTATGGCTTGTTGTCGTTAGTTATAACCAGCGTTGCAGCGTTCCACAGTTTTTAGTGTTTGATTATGGGAATAGATCATGCTATTTCCATAACCAATCATTAAAAACAGCGATAAACTACCTTCATCTGTAACTGGAGGCCACTGCCTAACATCATCAATCCAAGACATGTCTGCGTTATCCGTAACAGATGCTCCACGCTGCTGTGTTTGGGTTAGTTGGTGGAGCACCGCACACTCCAGTTATGTCTGGGCCACTAGGGGGGCGCATGTCCACAATTTTCAAGTCGAAAAGGTCTAAGACAGCAAGAAACAAAGGGAAATAAATACGATCGGTGATCGGTATCGGATCGGCCGATTTTGATTTCAGTGATCGGTGATCGGTGATCGGCCCCAAAAACCCTGATCGGAGCACCCCTACTGACTACTTTTTTTTTTTGCTAGCAGCACTTCTAAATATGTCTATTTACACCTGCAAGAGAATCACCTTAATGCATATTAAGGCACATTATAAAAACCACGAAAACATGGTAGCAGTCCCCATCAGTAGATCACTTCAGTCTGTCTTCTGAGCCGACTAAGTTCATTAATAGTGCCTGTGTTACCTTTTTTAACCTACTAGATGTTTGACCTCATCATACATTTCCATTATGAACCATCGCTCATTTGGTGAAACATCAGCGATACATGTCCTCTCCATTTCTGCATCAATACATCTGCCATCAACTTCACGGTTAAGAAAACGGTCAATGCGCATGAACCAGGATTAGTTAAACCCGGCTTAGTGATCGTGCAGCAGCAGTCAGACGCTGTCACACATCCCAGATCCCCTTAATTCTACTTCTGTGCAACATCCCTCTGGTCATCATCAAGCAATGAATGTGCCAAAACTTTACTTTTTTTTTTTTAAATCTTGATGCTCTAATGATTTGAAAGGTAACACCCTTCAGGCTAATCTTTCAACCTGCACAGCAGGCTGACTGTAACAGAAAGATATCATTCTTTACATAGTTAATAGTAAGCGAGCTGAACATCATCTACAAACACCAGGCCAATCACAATTGTCAAAACCACTTTAAATGATAACTTGAAATGTTTCCACTCCAAGTCCTTCCATTCTTCTGTCCAGACGAGCTCCAACTGATTCATTCACCGGTTATTTAACATAAACGTCCAGACAGACGGAGCTCCTCCTGATGAGGGTTAACACCAGCACCCTCTCCGTGCACATCGGGTCACTCAGGCGAGCGGGGAGATCTCAAACAGCTTCAAGCCGCTGGGATGCTCAGTCATGTGAGATGACGGTTTTTATAGCTCTGCATAATGCCGTCGCGAAAGAGTGACTTCTTTACTGCCGGAAATGCTGCTCGACTGTATTTGAAGTGACGGGCCAGGGGATTTGTTTCAACGCAAAACATCAACACCGATCTAACCCGCGGGCCTTGGATGTCATGTCATCCAGCGGGGTTACGTCTATAGAGTCCAGCCTGTGAGGCAGGTATTGATACTGATAAAGATGTCAGAGTAACAGCATCTAAGAATCAGTTCCTTCATCAGTGGAGGTGGGATTGGAAATTGACTGACGGATTTATATTTGGAGAAAAGATGGAGACAGGACCAGGACAATTTTTGAACATTTCCCTCAAAACAACAGCAAAAAGAGAGAGACAAGGTTGTGTGGTATGTGGGGGCTCTTCTCTCCCTGTTTCTGGCCACAGGAAGCTCTGTGATGCGTCAAGAGGAAATTATATGATTAAAAACAGGGAGGTTTATTTTTAAGCACGTTTCACAGGAAACCTGTCCAAAGCAAATGTGAAGAGACAAATGAGGCAGAAAGAGCACGAATATAGAACACAGTAAAAATCGTGTTTTTCATGTCATGGTAAATGCACATGAATTGTATGTGATAATGAGTAGTTTCCACTCTATAAATGATAATAATAATAATAATAATAATAATGGTAATTATCAAAGCATTTGAACATCAGACCCGTACTCTCATCCCACAGAAAAGAAAGTTGCTTCTCGTAATCACAGCATTCAGTCCTAAGCCTTTCCCAGTCTAGTAGTGTTTTTTTTTTTTTTTCTGAACAGCCATGGGTGACCCTTTCCACCCAATCTCCCTTATCAGAGCCAAGCACACATGGAGCAGCGTGGTTTATTCAAGGACGCAGAGGTCCCGTCTCAAAGGCTTTTATCTGCTGAACGGTGTCCCCCGGCCTCCAGTCTGGATCAGGAGCTGAATACATATCATGGTCCAGCGCCAGACCACGTCCACGTGGCCACTATGGCATCAGCTGGCATTCAAGCCAAGTGGGAAGGCCAGAAGACAAAAACATTTAATGGTTTAATCTAAATCTGAAAGGCTGTAACACCCTAAAAAAAAGGAATAATAAAAGGAAAAAGAGTCACATCTCACTTTAACCAATATGTGGTTTCCAATAATATCTTTAACTGGGAACCTCAGTCCCCTTGTGCACCCTTTGTTTTGACTAGAAAACCTCTTTAAAAGTTACTTTTATCTGCCTAAATCCAGAATTAGACTTAGAAGATGGCCTAGTTTCATTAAAAGGCCTATAAATGAAGATGCCAAGTAATGCTTGACTCTCTGGTGTCTGATGTGTTTCTCTGCAACTGCTCTAAGCTTTTCCACATAAACACATTAGTCACGCGCCCTGGTCACATTTTAGGAGTTTCACAAACCAGAGGAGCATTAAACAGACACTTTAAAACACACACACACACAGATTCCAGCATGTGCCTACATGACAGATCAGACCACTGTGAAAGTTTCCTGCCTGATGAGTCTGGCTTTAAAGTAAAGAGAGACAGAAAGTCCCCTCACCTCCTCACATCCGCGCTCCCCCCTCTGTTAACGGCTCTCCCGTCTCTTCCAGCCTTCAGAGCCGCTTCTCCTCCCCGCACGACTCTGGCCGGAGATTTCCTCGCAAACTTTCCGACCGCATCGTTTCCGATGAGCTCGGGAGGAGAGGGCGACGACCGGGAGGGTTCGCTGCCCGGATCCTCCTCAACTTCTCTCAGCAGCAGCGGATCGTCCGCGGCGCTTCCCCCCCAAAAGTACAAAAGTAGAAAAACTCCGAAACACACGGCGATCACAACTACTTTGCAGTGGATCCGCATGATGAGAGCGACTGGTTGCGGCAGGAAAAGGCCGGCAGGGGTCCGCTCATGTCTGCGGAGTTGACGTTTTCTTACCGCTCCCTGCTCGCATTTTTCTGCAGATGCTGATGAAGAGCTACTTCTCACCGTCCATGGAGGATTACACAGAGGAGGCGTGGCTTCTTCACCATTACCGTAATGCTAGTAGTACCGTAATTATATTTTTTTCTTTATTGCTTGGTGTTTTGGATTGTTGAGTCTATCATTACTGCTTTCTTCTGGAGTTTGCGGACCACCACAATGTCTGGTTGGTTAGCCGTCACCAGTTTATCACCAGTTTATCAATCTGATTTTAGCTTTTTCACCTCCCATTTTGACTTTTTCGTAGTGCTGGGCGGTATACCAGTTCATACCGAATATCGGTGTTTATTTTTCTTATGATATGAATTTTTCATATACCGTAATACCGATGAGTATGTACTGTAGCGTACACAACGTTGGGAATGCTGCGCAGTGGAACGTAAGTACCGCAGAACATTGTTTGACAGGGGACTGTTTTGCAGTTGCACTGGAGGCACAACACGATAGAGCTCGGGACAGCGAAAGTCCCAAAGTGGAAGCTCCAGAATGGCAACATGAGACTGAGGAACTTCTTCCTAAACGAGGAGCCGTGTCTGTCGTGTGGAAGTTCTTTGAATTTAAAAAAGACGACGTCCAACAAACTACAATAATCTGCAAATGTTGCCGAGCTAAAGTTGTAGCCGCGGGAGGCAACACCAGCCTGGTGTTGCCTCCCGCGGCTACAACTTTAGAACGTTGTTAACATTGTGTAGTTAATGTTGATTTGTTACAAAATATGTTTTTTCAAGTTGTTTGCAAAATTTGAAAAATAAAATGGTTCTGTATTTTAACTGGAACTATCATGCATTCTGATTCCTTCACTTAATTAGAATCACGAGTGCCACCTTTTTGTAAATAGTATCATTTTGTGAGGCCATGCAAACCTGTATTAATACTAGTGTAGATATGAATGTTTTTCTGCAATATTCACTCCTTGTGACAGTAAAATAGGTCATTCTAAGCCATTTACTGCAGCAATTCCACTCTAAATTATTAGAAAATATGGTTAACACCCAGTTGTGCCATTAAAAAAAAAAAAAAAAAAATACCGTGATATACCGTGAAACCTGATATAATTTTGAAAAATACCGTGATATAAATTTTTGGTCATACCGCTGAATATATTTCTGGATCTTTGTTGTTTCCTCTTGGATGGTGGCTTTGACACTCATTAATCTCTGGCTGCCCTCCTTCCACTTTCTTGTAACTGGGTGAAACCCTCCATGCATTGACGCATTGTGATGAGTTTTCTTGACATCGGTGACTTCCAAACTCCTCCTACAGCCAGGTTACTATAGCAGCAGGGTATCTGATAGAAGTGTAATGATAAATTGCTCAACATTGATACATCAATTTAATGGTGAACAATCTAAAAGCACCTGATGCAAAAATGAAAATGCCAATCAGACATCAGTACATGTAATTCTCATCAACACATCTTATCAAATTGCGTTTTGTCATATTTTTTATTAAAGGACCAACGTTGTTTGAAATGTAACTATCTAGCAGAACCTTGAAATAAAAAAATGTGAAATTATATTTTAGTCACTGGAATTTAGTTTGAATGGAAGTAATTGTCGTTGATCAACATACCGTCTCTTATCGATCTCTAGAACCTGAGTGGAATCAAAAATGTATCGTGACTAACTTTGTGATGTCAGAAAAATACTGACTCATCATCCAGTTAATCGATCTAATATTGTACTGCGATTAAACTTGTGGTTTACACCCCTAGTGTCTGAGTACTGGCTGTATTTACGGTCAGTGTTAACTGGCATTTGTTGATGGCTTGGACTTTGTGACACAGACAAAGTGTAGATTGGATGATTGAAGACTGAAATCAATACATATTGCCAATTTAAATTTGTTACCTGGGAGTAGCAGAAGCTCAAAACAAGTCAGTTGCAAATAAGGCGTTTGGCATTGGCAGAGAAGATTTGGCAAATCTTTCATGTGTTACATAGTCACCTCAGATGCTCTTCCCACAAATCCATGTAGCTGTCAAAAGTGGCGCAGTTTAAAAGGGAGATAAACAGGCTTTCCAACGGTCTAAGATTTATTGCCAAGAACTAGAACAAAGAAATAATCTCCCAAACACACATTTTCTTAGTTTGTAACTTTCTGTGTTTAGAAAGTCCGAGACATTTATACTGCGCACTTACATTGTGTACTACGGTAAAACATGGCTGCCACCGTGAGCAGCAGTCTGCTCCGTCTCTGGTTAATACCAGTGGAGTGTCTTTAGGTGAGTGTTGTGTATGCTACTATTTAAACAACTCGCGTTTCACTAATCTTTGTTAAAGCGACTCAAACAGCTGGAGCTTCACTTCACGGAATGGAGTAAAGGAGCTGTTATCTTGTAGCTTTCAGAGGGCGCTGCTTCTCCGGGGAAACAAGTCATGTGCTGGTAGCATCATGCTAAGCTTTAACAGACTTCTCCTTAAAAATCCGTGAAATCAGCGAGACTTATGTATTTCTGGACAAAAGATGTTGCTTCATCGATAAACACCTAATGTGTCACCGTCGTGGATGGTTTGGGTTTCTTAAAGACTAAATATAAAGTTACGATGACTTTCAACTTGTGGTTATCTTCTGTGGAAACGTGTCTTCGCGAGTTAAAAGCGGGTTTTATACCGCAGTTTTAAAAAAGGGAAAACATGGTTATATGCAGATTTAGACAAACGGAATATAAGGCTTGACACCAGCTATGTTTACAGTTTCCACTGTCAGCGGAACACGTGGGCTGCTCTTTTTTTGAAAAAGCAGAGTCGTCCACCAGGTGGCGCACCTGAGTCAGCTGGTCCAGGCCAGTCCTGCCAGACTGAGCAATGTCACTGGGCTCAAGAGTCGTCTTCTCTGTGTTACTGCAGGTCTCTACTGCTTCATTATTCACAATGATAACTCCTGCGTTTGACCTGAGCCAAGATCCGGACTACCTGGTCCTCAGCATCCGGGTCCCGTACACCAGAACATCAGAGTTTGACCTCTACATCGACGGGACCGATTTTAAGTTCTACGCAAAGCCCTACTTTCTTAGGTGAGTTATAAACATATTGATGCCACTTTTTCAAGTAGAGGCATCTACGTATGTTGGGCTTATAATTGTATCTTGCTGTTTATTTATTTTTTCTTGTGAGTCGTGGTTTTGATATTTGTATTTCACTGTTAGATTAACTCTTCCTGGGAGAATTGTGGAGGATGGGAGGGAAAAGGCCACATTTGACATTGATAAAGGTAAGCCGCGTGATTATCACAGCACATGCAAAAATATTGGAAATACAACAGAAAAAATAAAAGTCATGCTGACAGCTGTTGCAGTAATTGCAAGCTTATTCTGAAAGTATAATTTCCTGTGCTGGTAGCAGCACTGACCCTGCTCTTTGACTGCTCTTTGAGATGTGATGCTGCTGGTCAGACTCTCAGAACTGAACCTGAGTCCTTGTAGAAATCTGAGGGGAATTTTGAAACCATCTCTTAAAAAAAATCAAAAAATCAGATTCCATGTTGGTTTTTGCTGTTCAGACCCCCCCGCATCAGCCAGAAATACATTTTGTGATTCTGAACACAGCTCTATGCAGGAGCACATGCAATAACATCTTTAGAAAAAGTACACTTTCACTGATTTTTTTTCCTATTTAATCTTGGAAACTCAAAAGGTATTTGATTAATTAAATGGTGTTTAAATTTTGTTGACTGTAATGCTCACTAAACGTTTTATTTGTCTGTTCACATGAACTTATGTTATGTTGCCACTATGTGAAATCTGTTACAATAAAGCTGAACCATTTTAACTTTTCTTAACTTTTTGGGTGCATACACTGGACTACTGAAATAAGTACTTTTTTTTAGTGAATTTAGAATTGTGTTTAAATGACTTTTGAGTTGAATCAAATTCCTCCCAGTTATTTTCATAAATGTTCATGATTCACTGCCTCAAAGCCGTGAGCTTGATGTGGTTATTGAATTAAACTTGTTTGACTTCACAACAGTATTGTTCACATAAATTAAATTTCTTGTATAAAAGTCAAAACAGTGCTTGCTGAAATGTGAAAAATTGACAGCATGTAATAAGATTTTGTAACAGTAATTAGAGTACGTACTAAAATAACGTACACCTGAACATAACAAACGCTGAATGTAAGTTCTGAGTGATGAGCAGCTTTGTCAGAATCAGAACTTTATTAATCCCTTGGGAGGTCTCCGTCAGGGAAATTGTGAAATTTATCTCCAATAGTGACGGAACGGTTACCGGTATTACGGTAAAACACGGTGAAATTGATAACAATTACCGTTAATGTTTGACTTAATGTCATTATCACGGTCCATTACCGGGATGTGTAATATCAGCCTCATTCAAGGCTCGGGACTGTGTCTAGCGTGAATATGTAGCCTGTAACATCGGCATCGTAATGTGAGCACGGTAAAAAGTGATGAAAGCATGCAGGACATTTACCAACCCACTAAAAGGACGAAATCTGAGGTCTGGGAAAAAATTTTAAGGTTTTTTAAGAATGCAGATGGACAACTGGTGGAGGACAATTATCCTGTCTGCAGAACACTTGTTTACATGTTATAGTAATTTGTACATGTATTTAAGGTTCAGCTTAAAGTGCAAAGTTTATTTCATTTGAAGTTGCACTATAATTTTTTGTTCCTGATCATTTTGACCGACTATGGTTGATAAAAGTGTTCATTTAAACTTGCAGCAGACAAATAAGATTTTGTTTCTTTAATTTATTTTATTTAAAATTAAATCTCTTTCTTTGCCAGTGTTTGCCCTTTTAATGTGAAAGTTTCATTTTGATAAGATTTTGGCTTCTAATGTTTTAGTATGACAAGAAAATCACAAGATTTTGTGAAATAATTTCAACGTATGTTTTTTGGACATTTGTACAGCAATTAAGAATACCGCGATAATATCGTAAACCACGATAATTGGGTCACTATAATCGAGATATCAGATTTTCCATATCGTTACATCCCTAATCTCCAATATTGAGAGAGGAAACTTCGATAATGTCAGGATTTTTATATAAAAGAAAATATATATATATATAAATCTATAATAATTTAATAATAATAATATAATAATTGAAATCTTTTTAATGAGCTCATTCCAGTAATTCAGAAAGAAGTGCCGTACCCATCATTAGACACCAGCAGCACGAAGGGACATGATCGATAACGGAGTCTGCTGTATCTGTGACAAATATAAACGGCCTTTAAACATGGTTAATCAGAAGAACCATAAAACAAACTGGATAGATGGTGATTTATAAAACTCTCCTTGTGCCTTGATGCCCCCATTCAGACATGTTCGGCTGCTCAGAGGGCTGATCCCAGATCAGCTCTGGTAACCACTGGAAGTGACGATGGCAAAGCAACCTGGCCTGGCTCAGTCTCAATGGTGGAAACGCACCCCGGGATTGTAACGTGAAACTGGGCCTGTGAAGGTGCAGCGCTGGCGTGCTTTGTGTCAGTGAAGGTTGCTTAGAAATGAAAGACCTCTTTGAAACCATAGAGATGCAAACTCTGTTGTGGAAGAAAACTCCAGGTGCATCGCCTGAATAAAAACATGGCTTTGACGGCTGTGACCATACTGGTGACTTGTTACACCAGCAGCTGTCAGCGATTGGCCCTCAGGGTGTCTTCAGTTTGTGCTTCAGTCAGTCAGCCATGATGAATTAGCTTAACTGATCATGTTATTTCATCCCATTTAAAGGACCACTGGAAGCATCTGTAACACCATGATTACAGCCTGCAGGCTGTGGAAGCCTTTTTGGGACTCTCTCTTTTTCTTTCTTTAAGGTGATGGTCGTCAGAGGAATATACTATGAGGGGGATAGATTGCTAAGTTTAAATTCCAAGATTTCCCATGACAACGATGGTGGCTCTCTTTTAACCAGGCTCAACCATTGCAGTAGCCCATAAAATTCTTCATGTGTTCTTTTCACACTCTCCAGATAAAGTCATCTAAAAATAAGATTTAAACATGATCATATAGAAGCACAAATCAATGCTTCTACATAGTGCTGGGCAATATGAAGATACATATTGTGGGGACGATATAAAAGTGTGTATCGTGCCATTTCTCTTCTATCGTTTCTATCGTTTCTAACCTAATTTTATCCATTATTACAGCAAATATGTAATTAAATAACCTGCAACGATAAATTTGATAGAATCATATCTACTTCTACAAAGTAGCCTTTTATGTTTGCACTTTTATTCATGGTTAATGCCTTAAACAGAGTTCTCTTCAACCCTGATGTTCACTTAAGACACTTTATATTGGTTTGCAAATTTTGCACTACAAGGTTACAGATTTCAGAAAGTTGAAAAATAAATTGTGTTTATTTTTTTTATAGCTTGAACTTCAGTGCAAAAAATGAGTTTTTCCTCTCAGAAACTCTTGTGCACTTTAAAAAAAAATGTGAAAGCTACTGTACCTCTGGACCTACCTGTTTTTGCTGCACTAAAATGTATGTTTGTGACAGTTCAGCTAAATGTCCTTTCAAAATAAAGTTGAAAAGTAAGCAATGAAATTTTTGTCAAACTTTTCAGAGAATAACTGAAAACATACTTTATTATGGTATATCGTGATATATATCGTTATCGTGATATAAAATAGTCCGTATCGTGATATATGATTTTTTCCATATCGCCCAGCACTACTTCTACATCATCTACATGGTCTGTTGATGTAAATTCTCAACATACTTGCTGAGCTGTACTTTCGTGGTGTGGTACAACACGTTTTGTTGCATTATCTAGTGCAATGGCAATAGAAATAGTCTATTCTATTTGAAATAACAGTGGCAGTGCATTGTTTTACACCAAGTAAGCAGTATAAGCTTTCTACTTTGCACATGAGAGGATTTTTCTGTAGCCACTTGGCTGTGACGACGCTCTCAGCTGGGCATTCATTGATCCCAGGAGGGTGCAGTATTCCTGCCCTGTGTGTGCTCTCAGAAAACCTTATCTGAAAAACGGTCCCTTTTCTCTACTTTGTGGTCCACAGTCGGCTGCAAGTCCCTAATGTCGCTGGTCACCGACAGCTTTATTCAATCAGGTGCTGAAGAACTGACATAAAGAAAAATAAATGAAGTTTCTTATTGGTTGTTCCTGTGGGACACACACACACACACACACACACAACTGTGGCAGCCTCATGTTTCCTATTGATGGTGGAGTTTACGTTGTTACTGAGCTGGAGGAGGGGGCTCCTCCAGGTTGCTCAGTACAGCAGTAGGGTTCACTGGGTAACTAGTTTCCAGGTCGAGTGACGGTCAGTCTCTGAATGTGGTGTGTGTGTTTTTTTGTTTGTTTGTTTGTTTTTTCTTCCCTCTCACCTGAATGCTGCTGGACTGTGTCGCACCTTCCCTGTGGATGAACTGATTTCATCCTCGCTCTTACCATGGTGGTTGGAGCTGGGACACCAGAGAGCAGTTCATGTCGTTATACCATCCCTCCTTTCTATTGTCACTCAAGGAAAACTGCATCTGGAATGTAGTCAGAGTCCTTGTCTTCCTTTTATGGAGTACAAACTCCATTTCTACCTGAAGAGTTTGTTGTATCTGTCAAAAAGAAAGAAGGATCACTTATTTATAATCCTTGCTTTTATAAAACAAAAGAATATGGAACAAATACAAGGCCTTGATTTTCTGCGGGCCTCACACACCTGGGTTGGGCATTGATGTTCTGTTACCTGCATGATGACTGTGATGCTTTTGTTACACATCATTCAGGATATTCCTGTTCACCAGACTCTCACCGGCCACTTTATTAGGTTCACCTGTCCAACTGCTCGTTAACGCTAATTTCTAACCAGCCAATCACAAGATCAGCAACTCGATGTATTTAGGCATGTAGACATGGTGAAGACGATCTGCTGCAGTTCAAACCAGGATCAGAATGGAGAAGAAAGGTGATTTAAGTAATTGAGTATGGCATGGTTGTTGGTGCCAGACGGGCTGGTCTGAGTATTTTCAGAAACTGCTGATCTGCAGGGATTTTCATGCACAATCATCTCTGGGGTTCACAGAGAATGGTCTGGAAAAAAAAATGAAAATATCCAGTGAGCAGCAGTTCTGTGGGCGAAAATGCCTTGTTGAGGTCAGAGGAAGAATGGCCAGACTGGTTCAAGCTGACAGAAAGGCAACTGTAACTCAATTAACCACTCGTTACAAGTGAGGTATGTAGAAGAGCATCTCTGAACGCACAACACGTCCAACCTTGAGATGGATGGGCTACAGCAGCAGAAGACCACACCAGCTGTCAGCTAAGAACAGGAAACTGAGGCTACAATTCACACAGGCTCACCAAAAATGGACAATAGTAGATCAGAAAAACGTTGACTGGTCTGATGAGTCTGGATTTTGGCTGTGACATTAGGATGGTCAGAATTTGGCATCAACAACATGAAAAGCATGGATCCATCCTGCCTTGTATCAACAATACAAACTGGTGGTGGCAAGACTTTGGGCCCATTGGTACCAATTGAGCATCATGTCAACACCACAGCCTACCTGAGTATCGTTGCTGACCGTGTCCATCCCTTTATGACCACAGTGGACCCATCCTCTGATGGCTACTTCCAGCAGGATAATGTGCCATGTCATAAAGCGAATCATGGCATACTGGTTTCTTGAACATGACAATGAGTGTACTGGACTCAAATGGCTTCCACAGTCACCAGACCTCAATCTCGATCTGGTCTCTTTGGTTGCTCGTGGATGTGGCGTTTACAGTCCAGGTCAACCGGTAAAATTTGGTCTTTGTAGGCTTGAACGGCTGACGCTACAGCGTTCACTGGCGTACATCAAAATGTAATTATTAAATGTTAACCTAGCATGTGCCAAACTATGGCATGCACATATTTATTTGACGTAAGCACAAGAGTAGGGATCATCTGCAGGCTGTGGACAAGCGTGTGATTGACAGTCGGCCAACATTCCCCTTGGCTCTACCTGGAGGGTTTGTGCCCGGAGCAGTGGATTCTTGCAAACTGCTTTACAAGCTCTACATGTAGCAATCCAAAGAAGTGCTTTTTTCGTTTGTTTGCTTCCCAAATTACCTGTATTACTATCAGAAAATATTGACATTTACAGCAAATATGACATACCCTTCCCTGCAGCACCTTTTAATCGGTCTACAGAACTTTCTGTTTTCCATAATTAGTTGTGAGGAAATCTTTACAAAGACGTCTTTCTCATAATCACTGACACCTTTCCACCCATCTGACAGCAGTCGGCAGCTAATATGGCCATGTCTGCGTAAGCTTGTTGCTTTTCCCCGATCAGGCTCTGCTAATAAGTGTCCTTGTTTAGACCTCTAATGAGCAATCATCAGAATCACTCCTCCAGCCTCTCTGCTCTCAAGCAATTAGTCGGCTTTCTTTGTGAAGTACTTTAAAGCTTTAACACTTGGGTGCGTTGAAATTGAAATTTTAGTCGCTCTTTAGGTGACCGTCGGATTATCTCTGTGGCTTGGCTAAATCCTTCAAGTCAATCTTGTTTTACCTGCTTGGTTACAAAAGCAGCCTGTAAAGGAGCTCCTTGGGGAGAAATGGCTTCATTGATCTGCAGCGTAGTTTGTTGCCAAAAGCTTCTTCATTAACATCCGGGACTTCAGTTTGACACCTGGTTGAAAGTAAGTATTTGTGATTATGTGATTATCTTCTGTTGTCACATATGTTTTTAGATAGCGTGCTGTCATGTTTGGATGTTCTACAAAATATTCCAATGTAGTGACCAGTTTTAACTTTTTCTGTTGAAATTTGAATTTAGGGCAATTTCATTTAAAGTGATTTATTCTGCAAAGGTTTTTCAGGATTTCTGCTACTGATGAGCAGTAATGTCAGAAAACGTTGGATTTGAGGCTGTTGGAATATTGTGTTCTTGTTCATTAAGTTTGTTGTGCAGTGAAAAAAAATGAAGGAATCTCATCAGGTGTCATGTTCAGAACAAAGTTAAATATATTGATTGATTTTATTGATCTTTTTGTCCATGTGGATGATATCATTGATGTCACTTCAGGACTTTATTGACATCATCATCGAGAATAATTGAATTCCTTATTATTTTAAGTGAAAACCGTAGGTCTTGTCCTTTATATCTGCAGAACTGAGACAATTTATATGGTTTTTTTTTTTTTTTAAAGATGAAAAGACCATGTTGACAGAAATGCTCATGGTATCTATGGCTCTCATTTGCACAGATCTGTTCTGATTAAAATCACCTCGTCTTGTCCCATGTTGTTCCAGGTCTTTTCACACTTCGGGTCCCTAAGGAGACGGCTGGACAACACTTCGAAGGGCTTCAGATGCTGACGAGTCTTCTTGCGCCAAAAGGTTCTCGTTCAGCAAAACCGCTGGTAGAAGATGTGAGCGTAGGTACGTTCTGGTATTTATCTGTTAGTCTACCCTGTTCTTGACGTTGGTATTGAGTTTGAGCTGATGCCAGGAGCTACGGTACCATGGCTGATGTATTGACCATGACTTCTCAACATCTTGAAGAATGTGGTGGAAGCACAGAAGATAAGGAAGAGGAAGATGATGATGAGGAATTTGACTGGCAGGTTGAGCAGGAAGTTTACATGGAGAGATCTGAAGAAGAACTGAGGGGCCTGCAGAAATACGGCTTTGGAAATCAGAGGTCTGGGGTTTTTGCTCGATTACAGGTAGGATCTGTGAACGAGGATTCGTTTTTAAAAATGTGTCCAGCTCTAGTTTATGTGGCACAACCCTCATTTCTGTGCTGGCAGGATGAACTCGGTGATGTGATTGATGTCAAGAACCCAGATGGAACCTCAGCAGCAGAGAGGCGACAGGCCCGGCTGGAAGCGGAAGCAGCAGCCTTCTCTCCGGACCATTACTTGTGAGTTAAGAAAATACATCTTCATTTTTAGCTTCTTGGTTCTTGTTTATTTTTTGGGTTGTGCCTAAACTGTCTTTTTCATTGCAGAGCCGATTTATTTGAGGATGATGACATAAAGAGGCTGCTGAAGTTTAGGCCCTGGTGGGCAAAGCTGAGTGTTTCTAAGGAGCAGGATGGAGAAGCTGGTGAGTTCATGTCGACATTCTGGGAAAATCTGTAGACATTTGAATTTTAAGCCTGGTCCCTTTAGAGTCGACACAGTTCCTTGTCCACATGGTGGATGAAGAAAATTAGCAGTCTTTATCCAAACCTTCTTGCTTTTTATTGTCGATTGTATTGCACATTATAGAAGACTGGATGTTCTTGCCAAAGTTCAACCTAATTCTCTAGAGTCCAAGCAGCTTTTACTTTCTTTCCCGTCTGCGATGTTTGATGTGTGCTTGTTTGTTGTTTTCTCCACATTAACACTTCTACACTTGAATTTTATAATTTATTCTGCCAAAAAGTCGGAACACTTAATTTTTTTTCCCTCTTTTGGTCTATTTGCTAATTTTGTTTTCAACAAAAAAGTAATACCTCAAAAGTCACTAAACTAAAAAATAAGGAATTAATATGGTGATAAATGGAATGCAGTTAAAAGTGAAATGTTTTTTAGAGATGCAGGGTTTAATGGTGATGCATGAGGAAAATAAGGAGCACTTTAAAACTGTTTAAGTGCAGTACTTGTATAAAGGCATAAAAGAGTACAACAAATCTTTAGTAGAGCAGTTTTGGCTATATGAATTAGCTATTGACCTTTTGAGGTGTGTAGTTTTCTTTTCTCAGTTTGCGCCTTTATGCAAAGTGATTTTTAATTATCCCACACTTAATCTGAGCGTATTAGAAGTCACATAGAAAGTAGTGACATCAGTCCACCAGAAGGGGGCATGAAGTTCAAGTACTTCTACTGACCATTTAACAGTTCCCAGTTGGACTATTTCTAATCTCCCCAAAATACTTCTGTGAATTTAAATCTTCTAAAGAGGAGCAGGAATCTGATATGTGGCTTTTGTATGTGCCAGACAGTGACATGGTTTTCTGACAATAGCTTAATACCCAGAGGACACATGAGACTTTTCACTGCTCCCCTCTAGAGGAAAGCAACATCAGCTCATTTACTACTGAGCTGCTCTTCCTCCTAAAGTGCTTCAGGGCTCTTCAGCAGGAAAGACACCTGCCATAATGAGGGATTGAACTTGGACCTTCCCTAATCACTGCATCTCTGTTCTGCCTGCTGGCCAGATTAAACTAGTCCATTTAAAGTGCTCAGACTGCTGCACTTGAATGTGATTTGTGCTGTCGCTGTTTTTGTGTACTTTAAAGTTAGTTTTCCTTTTTTTCAGTCACCTCCCATCTATTTCAAATCAATGGTTTTGTTGACTTAGAGACCAAGGTAATCTCTTCCCCAGCATTCAACAGTGGAATCCAGTTCATGGAAGCTCCAGTTTAAATGTGGCTCTGGGACGGTGCGGGGGATTTTGATTTTGATTAAACAGAAAGGGGGGCTGCTGGGTGTGTTTTCACTTGCACGAGAGCACAGTTGTTGACAAGCAGCCATCAGTCTGACCATTAGCTGCACATCTCTACCCTCTGAGGATCATTATGGCTCCCCGTATCCCTGCTGGCTCCCTCATCTCTGCATTTTAAGACAGAGTGGCTCATTCAAGACCTCAGGCATAGATAAATGGGCCAAATTAAACTTAATAGCATGACTGACAGCTCGAATGGCATTAGCCTGAGCTGAGTGTGAAGAATGGTGTCAGTCATAAGAGCCAAGCGGCTTGCTGTCAGAATCTTCAAAGTGTGCTCGTGATTGAACTTTTTGTCATATATTTCAAAAGGAGATCCTTCTCTGTTTTTTTTTTGTACACTTCCTCGTCGTCTTTTACTTCTGCTAAGTCTGATATATATGTCACCTGACAGATGGATGTGGACTTAAGTGCTAATGAAGTGGAAAGCGGCCCCTTTGTGCTCTCCAGTGTCAGGTCCTGCCCACTGACGGGCCACAGCTGTCCTCTGAAGGCCCGTATTAACGCAGCGGTCCAGCCTAAACGCTCCTGACAGCTCACCCTCTCATTCTGTCGCCCTTTCTTTATGGATGAGCTCCACCACCTGAGATAGTCTTCGGCACGACACAAGTTTACAGAGCAGACTGCTCATTAATCATCCCTTTGATGTGATAATTAATGCAATCACAGTGTGTGCGCGCACAACGGACACACACTTTGACCCCCTCGCCTCGGTGATATTCCGAGGCCATTTTTCAACCCTTTGAAGCATATTTGCGCCGTGCCATCGGGCCATCTGGACCTGTAGAGAGCAGTGATGAGCCAGGCTGCCGTTCCAACTGGAGGAATTGGGTCAGAAATTAATTTTCAATCACCAGAAGCTTTCAGCTGCTTCTTGCTAATGCCCACTAGAATTGACTGGCTCCATATGCAGATGAATGAAAATGACGGGGGCAGTTTTGGGTCTACAGAGTTAATAGAAAATATTCTAGCATTCTGACGCTGCATCATTGATCATGGATGAGTGTGTGTCGATGAATAATATCCGGTTTTATGTGGCTGTGCAACAACCAGACTGTGTTTATATTATCTTATATGTACTAAATGTTTCTTCCTGTCATGCCATTCACGATGTCCTGAGTGGGATTGACGCAGATATCTGCTTCAAGTGTCAACCAGTCTGTCAGTGTGTGCTCTAAGAGGAAAATGCTCCCCAGTGCAGGTTAGTGTGTCCACCTGGCTGTGCTCTCCCTCTGTAGCTGCACCGACGGGCAGCTCAGGTAGCATCTGCATCTGAAGGGGCTGAAATGTGATGTAATGCGGCAGGAATCTCCTTCACAGCAGGGCTAAGTTCCCACTGCAGCCAGAGAGATACGTGCATTTGTCTTTTTTGCTTTAGCCAATACACACCATGCACATCAAGGGATCAAAGCAAGGACTCTTCTTTTTTCATGCGGTGAGAAGAATTGCTTTCAGCTGTTTCATAAACTGCTAGGAGAGGAATAAAAAAAAAAAAAAGGAAAAAAAAAAAAAACAGTTGAGTTGCAGCATGGTACTGCAGACATCCAGCATGTGTTTCAGAACTAAACTATGCAGATTGCTTAAATGGGATTGAAGTCTGTTTGTGTCGCCCCATTAGGCTTGCCACAGATTCCCATTAAGCAGATGTCTCTTTCAAAAGACAACACTTAATGAATTTCAAGGAGCAAGAAAGCAGAGGTTTTAAGCTACTGAAATGTGGTAAAGCTCTGTATTTTCATGTGGCAGAGCTATTCAGCTGTCAGATGCAAATAAATGGCGCTGGTATCTGTATTATTTGTCACTTAATGTGGGCCTGTTTGGCTCATTTTGATTCTGCTCTTCACACACACCTCAGCAAGGAACTTAATCGTCATCTCCAGCAAGTTATTGTCCCGCAGATGGTTCTGCCAGTGAGAAATTTAAATTTTGTTAACCTGAAGAAAAGTGCATAAAATGCATAAAATAATTTTATGTAAACAGCCTGTATGAAAATTACTAGCACCCCCACTTTTTTTTCTTTTATTGGAAAAATAATTAGGGCTGGGCAAGTTAACGCGTTATAATCGCGTTAACTCATTAATTTATTAACGCCGACATTTATTTTATTGCGCGTTAACGCATGTTGCTCACATGCTTTTGTTTTGAAAAGTCTGTTACTGGCTGCTGCGGAACCAGAAGAGAATTAGCAGGTAAACATGCAGAAAAGCTAAAACAGACATGGAGAATAGGGGTGCTCCGATCAGGGTTTTTGGGACCGATCACTGAAATCAATATCGGTCGATCCGATCACCGATCGTATTTATTTCCCTTTGTTTCTTGCTGTCTTAGACCTATTCGACTTGAAAATTGTGGACATGCGCCCCCTAGTGGCTCCGCCATAACTGTAGTGTGCGGTGCTCCACCAACTAACCCAAACACAGCAGCGTGGAGCATTTGTTACGGATAACGCAGACATGTCTTGGATTGATGATGTTAGGCAGTGGCCTCCAGTTACAGATGAAGGTAGTTTATCGCTGTTTTTAATGATTGGTTTTGGTAATATCATGATCTATTCCCATAATCAAACACTAAAAACTGTGGAACGCTGCAACGCTGGCTATAACTAATGTCAACAAGCCATAAAGATTATGCTACTGTAACGTTAACGCTAGCGGTAAATTAGGCTATGTGTTAATGTTATATTTAATTTATTTAATCATTCTCCTAAGTCATTCATTCATTCATTCATTCATTGATTTATAGGCTTGTGCTAGTGCCGAGGGCTACAGTAGCCTCATAATGCTGTTCTTTCGGCCAGAATCGTCCGGGACTCTCAGCGAGGCTATAAGTAGTACGAGATTGAATGTTAACCAAAACTCACCCGGCTGTATTCATTTGGAACTAAGTCCTTTCTGTTGATATTTTTCACCCACGTCTTCCTAACTTCTTGGTTGTCGGTGCGCCCAGGAAATCGGTGCAAACTGTATGGCTGCAAACAAGGCAGTCTTCGTGCAGTAAAGGCTTGTGTATTTCATACTTTCTTCTTCCATTGTTGAATTTTCACGCCATTGTTGGCACAGTTTATGACGGAACATGTATTCCCACTCGAATGACTCGACATTATAAAAATATCTATTTGTAGAAAGAGAAAACACTGGTTAATCTGCGAGCCGGTGAAAGTGTCGCTCTGTAGCACAACCCAGCAATGGCGGACGGGGTACTTCCGGGGGGCTGGCCCGAAACGGTCTATAGACAGTGTATGCGCACGAGAATAGAGCGTTTTTGATCGGCTCTTTTGATCGGCTTTAATGACAATTCTGACCGATCCCGATCATATGCATATCGGCCGATCCGATCAGGTCACCGATCGATCGGAGCACCCCTAATGGAGAACGGTAAAAATCCGTGTACTTTACATTTCAGGTAGCAACTCATGTAACAATATTAACAATTCTGTCTGGAAAAAAAAAAAAATCCAGGACTGCAACAAAACTTTAGCGTCATTCCTCCATGTTACATCAGATCTGCTCCATGTGTTCACTGTCCTGCTGTTCTCTTACTGGTTACTTCAGTGCAGCTCCATCTAGTGGCACAGATGTGTAATGACAACTGAAAGTCCAGTCCTTGATTATAAAACAAATTCAGTTCTGTGGCCCGTTTTTTTAAAAATGTCTAAAATTGAAATATAAAAAAAAGACAGGCATTTTTTTTTTCATTTTTTGTCTTAGATTAAAAAACGAAAAATGTCACTTTTTATTTTTATTTTTTTGTATTTTTGATTGACAATTGAAAATAGAAAGAATGAATGATACAGGGATTGGTAAAGTTACTGAACTTTAACATGGAGATTTTCATTTTAAAGTTCTTCCAGATGGAGGATTCAACAGAAACAAGTTTATTTGTAGCAACTGACAAGTTGAACTCCCCGTTAAAAGTTTCTGCTGTTACCTCAGAAATGACCTGTTTTAATGTTCTGATTGTGCTGAGCCACAATCATATTGTTGGATTTTGTTTGCAAACTTTTTTTTTAATTTTTTTTTTTTATAAAAACAGGATGACATTAATGCAGCAGTGGCAATAAGCTTTATTTTATTTTACATTTTTTTAAGATGAGATTTACACTAAATATGTGTTACTGACAAGTGCTGATGTTAAAAGTGAACAACAAATGTTATGGCACTTTAGTTCATATGGCAGCAGAACATTTAAATAAAAGTGCTTTTTACACTACTTTTGAATTCATTATTTGATTTTGCGTATACAATGCGATTAATCGTAATTAATTAGGGAATTAATGCAATTAATTGCGATTTAAAATTTAATCGTTGCCCAGCCCTAAAAATAATACAATGTGTGACGAACATCCAACTGAACATGAAGGGTAGAATCTGGTAAGGTAGTATCTTGACCTAACAAAGTACATTTAAACATAGAAGATCAGTTAATTAATCAAAAAATGCTTTCTTATTTTGGAAAAAAAAAAAAATAATAATAATCCAAAAAACGTAAGAAGCAAATGCTGTGAACTTTAGTGTTCTCACTTGCAGGGATGAGCTATCTGAGCAGCAGTGTGTGAAGACGACTAATGAAAGAGAAATTCCTGTCATGCTGCTGTGCTTTTGTGTTGATTATGTGGTTTGTCGCACCAGAGAATTGTTCCTGGACCTTGTTGCTGCTTAAGCTTACATCTCTATTCTCCACTTGATGTATATTTTTTTTTGGGTGCCACTGTAATGTATTTGGCTGCAGTCTCCTCCCTACTGAATGGTTTAACGTGGCTTCTTACAGACGCATCTGACAGTTAGCTCATGAGAAGCAGAAGTACAGAAATGCAGAATTATGTCTGAGACAGAGAGCATGCAACCGATAATACAAAATCAGCTTTAAAATGTCTTGGAGGTCTGTCCTGGGGACTTGAAATGCATGAAGGCTCAGAATAACATGTCTAGAAGAGCTGAAAATCATGTGGTTCAGCAGGTACTTTCTCCTCCAAATCATGAGCAGATTTAGTTCTGTCTACCTCTAATATTTTTTTTTTTTTTTAAAGAAAAAGCTTCTTTTTGTTCATTTTTAACTAAAGCATAAGGTTAGCAAAACGGCATGCAACTCCTCTTCATCCAGCTTACTGTGGACATGCTCTTTAAGACTTAAAACCCTAAGCCTGCTTTGATTAAGCTTTTTACCCCTGCAGTGAAACAGTGTGCCTTATTATATTGATACACGCTGGTTTCAGTATGTGGTGAAGGTGAAATTCATTGCTGTTTTTTTTTTTTTTTTTTTTTTCACGTGCAGCTGAAGAGCACACTTGAATGGTGGACAGTTCGTAAACTCATATTCAGACTTGACATCAGAAGCTTACGTGTGCAGTGAAGTGCATGCAGCTTCTCCGTCTAACCACAATAACCGCTTCTCCTACCAGCTACTGGATTCTTTCACACTTCACAGATCATTTAGGGGAACGTGATATTAAACTAGACGGTATTAGTCATTTTTACTGTAAAATGCTCGTCTCCTTGCAGTCGTGTCATTTACTGATGAGGAAAAAGAGCAGCTGAGAAAATTCCCAAACTGCTCCTACCTGCTGAACAAGACCTCCCGTTTCCAAGCCTGGCTCGGCCTCGTGGACGTCCTGCTCGCTTACTCGTATGAAGTGCGCTGCACCGAAGGGGAGCACAACGTAAGTGTATGTGCATGTGAACCTTGGATGATGAGCCCTCTATCCTCACATCTTTCACTTATTCTTTTTTTTTCATTCATTTTTCTTAACTGTAGAAAGTTTATAGATTTTAGCTATAAAAACAAAATCTGTCCCAGATGAATATTTAACAAATATTGAACACTATGACAGATTAAAACATTAAACAGCTTTTAAATTAGAAAAATGTGGAATGGCACAAAAAAGGAAGGAAAGAAACACAGGAAGGAGACAGTATGAGCCTCTTTATTTCTGAATGTAGATCCATTGCTGCATTTAACACCTGCAACAAATTCCAGAAATATTTAGAACAGCTAATGGCAACATGTAATATTAATCAATATGTACCTACTCTGTATAGAGGGCTTATATTGTATAAGAAGAGCTGTGTGAGTGTTTATTGGGTGAATAAGAAACACATTTCTAAGGCATTTTGTAAAACTAAGATGAGAGTTTAAAAGAAAAATAAACAGATACTGTGTCAGTGCAGATTTTTCACCAAACAAAAGCAGATTCTGCACACATTACAAAGACAGGGGTAAGGATGAAGAGGGAATTAGTTGAGCTTGTTTTTCCTTCTTTTCCTGTTTTCAAGGTTTTCAACAAAAGCTTAAAGATGGCTTTTGTTGTGACGCGATGCCATACAAATACACTAAAATGAATTAAACTGGGTAATGAACTTGTCTGCCTACGGTCCTGTTCTGTTAAATACGTGGAGAATTTTGAAATCAAAAGTGGAGCAATGAGCCTGTGCTGTTTCTCACCTGAGGTTTGCTTGCAGGTAGAATGGAGTAAAATGACACCTGGAACACAACAAAAATAGTGTTTGAATATCCAAACTTTTTTTTTTTTTCCTCCAAAAATAGATGTACATTAACAAATGAAATTAATATGATGATATGAAATAAAGTTCAAGTCAAAGTTAATGCAAGAAATTTGTAATTAACTGATATTATTGCAGTTATTATTTTGCAGTTTTACTTTAACCTGAACCATTATGAACAACAAATGATAACTTGGATTATTTCAAGGAAGCAAAATAAGTAAAATTGTCATACATTTCTGTGCCAATGCTTATGTCCTGCCAGAATTGAATGTGCTGCATTCAATGAGCGTTAAACTGTGTGGTAATATTGTAATAACGAGTGGTTCCTTCGTTACCTGCAGGTGGAGTCGGCATGGACGCTCAGAAAACTCAGCGGGACTCTGAGCTGGTTGGATGTAAGTTGGTTCTTGAATATCAAATGTGAGCCCAAGAACAGTGACTTAATCAAAATCAGCTGTCGCATCTTAACGCTGCTCATGTTAAAGGGAGTGTGCACGTTCCTTTTACATACATTGCATCTAAATTAGTGGCATAGGAGTTCGGTTACAGATTAAACATTTTCTCAGTTAGGTCCTTAAAGAAAATAATGAAAAACATTCACTTGCTTCAAAAGTTCAGTATATATGCATTTACATTTATTCACTTTGTTCTGCTTATTTTATTGTGTTTTTTTTTTTTTTTTTTTTTTTTTTTTTTTTTTTTTGATTGTTATTGATTAATTATTTAAAATCAAACAAAATGGTCAAAGGAAGCACTGGTGGATTTCCAGAAATGATTTTCAGCAAGTTGCCAAATAAATAAAAGCTCATTTGTACAGAAGGGACGAGGAAATGTAGATTCATGCTAAATTAATCCCTGCCTCAGTTTTTCTGTTGGGGAATTCCCATAGCATGATTCTGCCACCACCATGTCCATGACCAGCCATTTAATGAACCATAGGTTATTTGTGAGACGGATTTTTGATTTTCATTAACCATGCAGATATGCTTGGGGGGGGGGGGGTGTCTCTGGAAAACACCTACAGGTGGTCTGTATTGTAACAGACACTATATAAAGTTGAATTCAATTGAATAGAAATGGTAAAAATCAAACTCTTACTTTGTTATTCTTGGTAACTGAATTAAGTTGAAAAAAAATTATTTGGATTTTTTAAGGATAAGAGTCAATTCAGCAGAATGACTAAATGTGATAAACCCTGGACAGGTCAGCAGTCCATCAGGGACAGACAGGCAGATGACCATCTATAATCGTCCAGCCATTATTTTTACCTGCGTATTCCTAATTTACTGTCAGGGAGGTCTGGTGTTGCCTCATCCAGCCATCTTTGGGGAAAAGGCAGGAGTACACCCTGGACGGGTCACCAGTGCATTGCAGGGCTGCATATAGACAAACAAACCCCCAGACTCATACCCACACCTACGGGTGATTAACATGGCACACATTACTTTAGACTGTGGGAGGAAGCCGGAGGACCTGGAGCCCACACAAGCAGAAAGGCCCCTGCCAGGTTTCGAACCAGAAACTTGACAAGTTCGACTATTACAAGAAAAGTGAGCATCTGGAGAAGAACAATGCAGTCAAATGGAGAACATACTGGAACCGTTTTATCCACAGACTGTAATCTCTGCTGCTTCTATACCAAAACCTTTAGCTTTTATCCACCATTAGCAGCACTAGTGATCACATTTTAAGATGGGTGTTGAGAATATGTCCCTAAAATACTTCTTTAGATTTGTTTTCAATGTCTAGTTGGAAATGAATGCAGACTTCTAATTTTATCTACTTTTATGCTGATCTACAGTTATTCAAGCGTTGGAAGCACTTCAGATGTCAGTTACGTAACGGTTATGAAATGCTGCGAAAAAGGGATACGGATTAGGAATCCTCCAGACAGTTAGTTTCCCTGTATGCACCTGAACTCCATTTAAAACTGAAATAAACACCTCAAAATGTTAAAAAAAAAACCTTTAATGAAATAAGAGATCTCTTTTAAAGAGAACTCCATTCACACAAACAAAACTTGGACAGATAATTTATAAACAAAGTGAAAACATGACTGGGGACAAATGAACATTTTACTGCTGCTTCTGGAAGCATGGAGGGATGACGCCTCCTGCGTTGTAACCTTACCCCTGTGGCTGAGGTGTGGACACTGGAGTGAAGTCACATGTTTCAGTAGGGGAGCTACACATCTGCTGCAGTTATCCCTCAACGCAGCCATAAATCAAGCTCAAATCCCAGCTCACAACAGTTGGTTCATGGAGGCTGCACCACTTCTGTTCCTGCAGACGCAGACTGCTGCTCAGTATGGATCTGTTTTGTGCTGGTTCATGCTGCTGTTGTTGCTCGTGGGGGTTGTTGTTACATGCATATGCCCGTACGTCTGCCCAGATCGATGATGCAGTTTGCCTTTTTTTTCGAATACAAGGGAGGCATCTCATTTTACATGTGTTAAAGGCATCCCATTGCATTTGCAATATTTTGTGACCGATGGGATCCCCGGTAGGTTTTGGGCGCACTCATTTGATCAGCCAGGAGAGTCTCCTGGAGGAGTTTGCATGCTCAGACCCGGAGCACAGATTGAGAGCTAAGAGTTTTCCTGCCGTTGAGACAGAAACGAAACAGTCTTCACATCCCTGGCAGGCGCCGTACTGCTCATCCCGACAGCCGGCGGAGCTGTCAGCTCCCATCAGCATCCCACCTCACTCAACACACGCACACCGACGCACCCTTCTCCTTTCATAACCCCCAACCATCGCTTCCTCTCTGCCTTTGACTGACAGTCTGTCTGCGTGCCACTGCCGTCTCTCTTTTATTTATTTATTTGGTCTCGTTTGCTGTCTGTCTTTGCCTTGCGCTCACTGAACATTTGCCTTTTCTCCACCTCTTTATGCCCACCCCCAGTTCAGCGCTGCTTTCTCCATCTGCTCGGCTCTTACTTGTCCTCAGCTGACTGAGCTGGTGTTACTGTGAGACCCCCCCAGCAGCAGCAGCAGCAGACATTATTTACACTTCTCTGAGCGAGCCTAAGGGAGTACGATCCCAGGGATGCACACTTGCAAGCCCGCAGCACATTCTTCACAAGAAAAGGAGCGAAACACAGGATAAATGTCTGCTTCTTTCTCCGGGCTGCATGTCCATTAAAGCGGTAAACATCTTGAGAGCGATGGTAGTGATTAAAAAGAAGCAGCAATTAACAGGTTAGTGCTGCAGAGGTGTTTAAGAGTTGTGAGCCCCTTTCTTTGGTAGCTCTATAAATGAGCAGTTGTTGGGAGTAATTAAAGCACCATCACCTGCACACCAATGAAAGCTGGTATTCAATCTGCAAAAAAAGAAAACAATAAATAAATAAAAAAACAACCTGGGTTAAAACATCTAGTAGAAACAACCCTTTTGATGGAGTGCATTGTTGTTTGCCATTCCCTCTATGAATAGAAAGATGGTCTTTTTTTTTTTTCAGGATACTTGAATGTCACATTCTGTGTTCTGCAGACGTACAGCTCCCTGCAAGAGGTCCTGGTGTCCTTTGGAAGAAGAGTTTTGTGCTACCCACTCCACAGACACTTCGCTTTAGTCACCTCAGCTATCCGGGACACGGCTAAGATTTTACAATCTGGTGAGGTTCTTAAAAGCACCACACAAGCAGTCCACACATAACCAAAGCTCATAAATGCATATTATTACAACAACCTTTAACTTCGGCAGATCAGTAGTGATTTGAGACCGTAGTGCACGTGTGTCAAACACAACGGCCCGCGGGCCAAATGTGGCCCGCCATGTCATTTTATGTAGCCCTTGTGAGCTTGTGCATTATTGGTTTAAATTTTAAACCAATGTCTTGAGACTTAAAATAAGCTTACAGCGCTTTAAAGCGCATAATTGACAATAAACTACATCTCCCACAATGCATTCGTCATCAACCCACAACGATAACGTTATCTCACCATGAGCAAGACATCAAGACGCTTTTCAAAACTGATGGACTTAAGAAAAACCTCTACAAACTAACCCTGACATGTCCAAGAAATGAAAAATGATGCACAAGGAAGGCAGCTTCATGAACGATGGGAAAACGAATACAGGTTTGTACCTCAAGGTGAAAAAAAACAGTTTGTCTTTTGTGTTATGAGGCGGTGTCAGTCGTGAAAGAGTTTAATCTACGTAGGCATTTTGACAGCAAACACGGAGCTAAGTGTGCTAAATTTAGCCCACAAGAAAAACAAAGATTTTATTGCCTCTGTGAGCACATTATCTTTACTAATAAGTATTCATTGTTTCTGTCCACCCTGTGGTTTGTTCTGAACAGTGTTTTCATATGTAAATATTTTCGGATGTGCCTGGAAGCAGTAGGGTGCACCGTGACTGTGTGGGTTCGGCTGAAAAGGCGGCCCGACAGTCAACATGCTTTCTCTGTGTGTTTTCTAGCAGACAGCTCGATGCTCAGGCACCGTTTGAAAAAGTGCTTTATGGGCATACCGCAGCTAGCGAAGTTTATATTCAAAAGAGCTGCCTGGCTCCCACACCTCAGGGAACAAACCGTTGAGTGCAGAACAGACTATTGACTTTGATATCCTCCTGAAGCCCGGAGTAATCTTTGAATCAAAGCCCCCGAAGACAGCTGTGAGTCACAAATGTAAACATAACTCAGGATGTGTGCGGGCTAAGATTATCCAGCTTGTGATGATTTTAACATTTGTAAATGACAGCAAATTAAAGGCCTTTTAAGCCTTAGATTAGCATTTCCGTGCCTCATTAAGCAGGTAGATGAGCTAAGCAGGAGAGCAGGGGAAAATAGCAGTTTAGTCACCTGTTACCCGTCACCTTCTGTCTCTTATTATGAAACTTGATTTTTCATACAGAGCCCATGTCTCCTGACAGCTCAGAGAGCATCATACTCGAGCCGCACTCTGTCCAAAAACTGCCAACCGATTATAAAAAAGCCTCAAGATCAATGCCAAGGCTTGTTGCTTTATTTAAATTATATTTATTCATTGCTAATTGAAGCATTACAAACATTATAGAAGAATGAGTAATGGGGTTTTTCCTTAATGAACTGTAACACTACAGTAATTCGTTCTGGCGTGTGTCTGAGGGTATGTTTCTTCATTACTGTACACGCAAATTAATTTGCCATAATAAGGAAAATGAAAATGTATTCTCTCCATTTTAGGATCATTTAATTTCAGTAGTTGTAAAAGCAAACATTTCTAGGTGTTAGTAAAACAAACTCATTAGCGGCGGTGCGCAGGTTGAGGCCATGGGGGGGTTATGTTCTTCAGCCTTAAATATTTGAACAGCCCTCTGGCAGTGTGGCTAGTGTTCTCAAAGAGCTCCTTCACCTGCTTCAAAGGAGGGCTGTGACCGAAGAAGCAGCAGGTATGTACAGAAGAGAGGAGAGCCTGAGGGAGACTGGCATTAAGAAGTGTTGAAATCATCTTTGGCTCATGCCGCTATCATCATCTCACGGGAACAAGACGAGAAATCTTCCTCACGTCCTCAACCAACTGAGCTACAACGGTTCATCACGGATGAGTTGTGGCACATTTAGACCAAAGAGGACTGAGGATTGCCCACTTTTACTTTTACAACTCATTAAAAGAATACTTCATTCCTTGTGAAAAGTGTCTAAATTTAAACCAACTATACTTGCATGCCTTCAGCATAATGAATGAGTAATGAAAGGAATTTTTTTTTTGCCCATTTGAAAAGGATATCGTGGAGCAGCCTGGACAGATTTAGCATCAAGCCAGAGCCAGAGCTGAGCCAGGCCAGTCGCTTTCTCAATCACTTTAGGTGCTTAACATCTCCCCAGTTTATTTTGATTCTTATGAACTGTGTTTATGATTGGCTTCCTTCGTTTACAACTGCAGATAAAATCTGTCTCCGATACAACGGATTCACTTGGAGAGTAACTTCAGCTGCCTTTTGCATCATCTTTCTCCATTAACCCTCCATGCTGCTACCTGGTGATGGGCACCATCGTTCTTCTCTGTGGACCGAATCACTGGAAGAGTTCACTTCAAAGATCCGCTTCTCCAGTCTTGGTTCTCTTTTTTTAAAATTTTAAGACACTTTTTATAGATGGACATGGCTCAGTTGTATCTCATGTATGCATCATATGTTTTTGTTCACATAATGAGATGCAAATCACAAAGCAGATATTCCTGCTGTGAATGAAAGCAGCCTATTTGCCCACCATTGTTGCTTGTAAGTTATGTCTGACTGACGCAGTTAACAGTTAACAGGGCATCCTCACGTCTCAATATATACAACATAGACGTTAACAGCTGTGGTAAAAGACTATATCAAATCAAAGTTCTCCATTTGAAAATGTATCCTCCCTTAGATGTCATGTTTCTGAATATTGAATCAGCCAATACGACTGTCAAATAAGTCATTTTTATTTTGCTGCACTTCTGCATTTTTATACTATCATTGTGTTTTTAGGGCGGTGCAGCATTTGCAGCTCACGTCCTGAAGCTATCAGTACTGTTTCTGAGAGATTTACTGTCGTAAACTTGCCATGCCTTTAATCCACCAAGTCAACACACCTTGCACACTTATCATAACCTTTAAACCAAAAAATCACTGTAATAACTGGTCTCTCAACTGGTCCAAAGACTGACCTTCCATCCAGTTTTCCACAAACGGAAGGAAATCATACATCCTCCCTCTGAGGTTTGAAAAAGAAAAAAAAAAAAAAGAAAAGGCCAAGTTGCTTGCATATGATCCCAGGATTTAAATGAGAACCAAATGTTTGTTTCAGGTTTTCCTCACTGTGAGTTCACTGTTTATTTAGAAAGGTCTGGAATGTCTCTGGACAATGCCAACGACCTCTGCAGTGATGGAGAGGAGCAGTTTCTCAAATCCACAGCGGGTTGTTGGCCACATCATGAGGCTATTTATATGTGAAATACTGTGGCAGTTTGGCTTATCGTTTGCTCTGGAGAAAAGCCGCTTGTGAGAATAATAGAAACAGATTCTATGTGGTTCAGCGTTCTTGATCCATTTGTGGCAGTCGAACCAAACTGTTCAAATCATGAATTTATTTTGCAGGTGTCGGGTCAGACTGATCATTTTTACATCAGTTTGTAGCAAGTGTAAAAGGCTCAGATCCTTTGCCTGCTTATGTCTCAGATGAACCGATTCTTACCCAGGAACTCTCCTTAAGCCATATGGATCAAACTGCTCTGCGGGGTGCTGGGATTTCCCTCTCATCCCCTACCTGGGCTTTTAACTATGGAAGAATGACTGCAGGTTTTAAGATGGATGCTGTGTCTGCCAGCAGCTGGAGTGCATTGTCATCCTTAACATTGAGCTCAAGTAACACTGTTTTTCCATTTTCCCGCCATGCTGTGCTCCTGTGCCCAGAGAGAGCCTGCGTTCTCAAATGCCTGCTGGATATCCACAAAATCTTCAGAGAGAATGACCCAGCTTACATCCTGAATGATCTGTACATCTCAGACTACTGCATCTGGATCCAGAGGGTCAAGTGAGTTCAGTAACGAAACACACACGTTTCAAAAATGGCCATTTAGAGAGTCACGAGAACCACAGCTTATGAAGCATTATTGTTTTAGATGAGAGGATTAGATTCATAATTTGTCACAACTTGAATGACTAAAAGAGCCTAGCAGAGTCTGAGGTGGCAGAGTGTCATCCGTCTCTTTTCCCACACTAGTGGCTTCCTTCAGTTCTTTGAGGCAAGTTAGACAGGATCACCGCTCATGAAGCTATCAGTGCCCGTCTTTTCCTTGTGGAAATAACGGGAACATAGCCTGGAATTTGGGGTTCAGCATGTCAACATTCTTCCCCTCACGCTGAATCAGTGTCTTCCATTTTCTCTGCACTGAGCTCTTTTACCCATTTAACCAACGTCATATCACCCATGAAGGGATAGATGTGCAGCTTCCTTGCTTTGGAGCGCTGTGATGTAGTAGGAAACCTTGGTAGTTTGAAGGTAGAAAATTGATGTAAAATGAATGGTCTTTTCTGCTTGTTGCTTTCTTTACTGGAAAAATGATCGCGTCTGCAAAACGCAGTATGTTACAACTGGTGCTCCCACCGAGCAGATAATTATAGCAGCACTTTCATGGTAATAAAACAGATGGTTAAAAAAAAAAAGGTATTCAGCAATAGATAGAGTCTCCATTTACTTGTGTGGAGCTGTGTCACTAATGAGTCTTAAAAGAGCTTGTTACACAGATGCATCAAACTTGGAAGACGAGGTGTGCGTGTGTGCAGAGCTGTAACCTTAGACCAACACTGCAAGCCAAACATGCAAAATCATTCTGCAGCACTTTGATCCCCCGATGATACAGGTCCAAATACTCTCTCCTCCTCTTAGTTCATATTTAAAAATTACTTACACATTTTAAATCTGAGCCTGCAAGCCCATTTCTCAGTAATGAGCTCTGTTTTACTCTTGGCCAGAGTTCAGCCAAGTGGTGTGCTCGTCTGGAAAAAAGCCCAGTTGAAAAATGTGAGCCTGATGTTGTAGGCTCGGCGCCCAGATGCAGACACGATAAAAGGTCTACGGGGATTTGGTGTGGAACCCCCCCCCCCCCCCTCAAGAGTTTTACAGCAGAAGTATACGATTCCAATCTTAAAAAAAGAAGAAATGTTTCAGATGCTGTAATGCCAGGACTCAGCAGCAGGGTGTGGGGGTTGATGGGAAGTCTGTTTTGTTCAATGCAGTGAAAACACACAGTACGTCTCACTGTGTAAGCACATGCTGCTGAAGCTCTGTCAACGCGGAGGAAAACTCAATCGGTTTCTTCTTTGCTGAACGGGAACTCGTAGCGCTGCTTCCTTCCCTCCTGCTGCACACTCGCACTTCACGTCAGTTTGATGCACTGACTTGAGCTACGATCTGCATCGATTATAAGGTGGATAACCTTATGCTGGCGGGGCTTTGCTCGTCGACAGCGCTCTTTGTCTTGATAAAGACGGTTCTTAATATTGTCTCTTTTAAACTTTAATGTTGTGAAAAGGAAATTAAACTTAGTTAATCACAATCAGCCGTTTTCTTCTGTGATTATGTTTTACTCTGGTTCACATGCAAGAGAAATTTCATATGTCCTGCATTTGTGGTGTGTTAAACTATGTTCCCACATAGGAAGAAAAAGGGAGGAATAAAAAAAAAATGTGCATGGAAGTGAGGTCTGCACTCTGGGGTTTGCAGTAATCATGATTTCCACAGATTAAGCGTCGCTATCATGGATCCATTTTGTGTCATCTGACAGGTTCGTTGACAGATGATGCAAGCATCTTTTTCTCTGATGAATAATATTCCTGCGTGTAACATTCGTCCTCCCCGCCAAGAGTGAGATGTAGTCGGTACCCGGTACAATCACTGTATTCTGTCACTCCACACTGCCGATGAGGCAGAAGTGATCACATGATGGACGCAACGATTAACAGATGTTTACTTGCTTGGGAGGTGGGGGGTGATTTATTTAATCTTTTAGCTGTCCCACATGCGTTTCTACTTCTAAAGTTCCACTCACTGCCAAGATATTGGTCTCAAACGTATAACCTCGTAAAGATGTCATCGTGATTTAAGCCACAGGGCAAGCTCTCTTCTTTACTCTCGGTCACAGCAGAACCCCTGTCCATTGAAGTCAAAACTGCCATCTCAAAGCAAATTCCGCTTCACATTGTCTCAGTGATGTGGTGCAAGCTCCAGATTTTACACAATTCATTTTAAACTTTGCCCTCATAGACCTCTCCAAATCATAATTAACTCTGAATTATCTCAGGACTGTTCTTCGAAATGGACCAGCTGCCTCTCTACCCTATTAGTTTCAGCACATGCTTTTCAAGCCCCTCAGCTGCCAAAAACCCCCGCAGAGTTGCTGGACTGCAAAGAAAAACACGAGTCGCCTCACTTTCTCTCTCTTTTCCTTTTATCAAAAAAGCTTGGAGACGTGCCAGCAAGGATTCACAGCAGTCTGTGCAGACAAAGCTCATAAGCTGGGTGTTGTGTTACAATAACTCAGTTAAAAGAGAAAGTTCAGGTTCCTTTTTCTGCAACTGCCCAACCACCTTTTTACAGAATTAGATTAATTAGAATTATGAAAGACAGTGAGACACTAAGAGCAGTATATGTATAGCTTTATGTTCCTTACAGCCTCATTACCTTATTACCTGCATGTGTAGTTCATGCGAGGAGGAACAGAAGAGAATCTGCTGATTCCACGTGTTGTCATCAGAAATCTGAGGCTGTGGTATCAAAGGAGAGGTTGAAGGATATTTTCTTCTAAGAAAAGAAACTGGTAGTTTAAAGTGCCCAGTGAAGCGAGAGCAACAGACCAGGGTAGATGACAGCCTGCGCACCATTGTTCCCACCTGGAACCATTGTTATGATTAAAGGTTCACGCTCGCGCTCCGTATTTACTCACACAGGACATACGCTTAAACGCACTCCTCCTCCTCTTTTGTGTGTGTGTGTGTTTAAAATTGTGCTGATACAGCAGGTAAAACATGTATTGGAAGTCTTGCCATTTTCTATTATTATTGACATGAAACCTTCACCAGATATTGATAACAACCTTTGCAATCCACACATGCAAAGAAATCAACCCACAGATGTCTCGTAAATGAAGTTCTGTGGCAATAACAGGGATAAAGGATTAGTTGGTAAATTGGCAATAATGGCTTCAAGTCACCTCCTGTATAGCGAAACTAGTCACATTTATCACATGTTGGCTCATTGTTCTGCCCAAACAGCCTTCAAATGTTAAAGTTTCCTCTTCGATGAACCCCGGTCTTTAGTCATTTCCATAGATCTTCAGTTGGTTTCAAGTCAGGTGATCGATTCGGCCACTCGAGAAGCTTTGTTGTCTTAAACCAGTTGAGAGTTTCCTTGAAAATAATTCAGAACCACTGCATTAATGTAACAGCTCTTAGGTTACAGCAGTGCCTCCACTTCACTATAACTGGCGACACACAACTGATTCTGTCGCTGTATCGTTCATGTCAAAATAAATATCTCTATATAATGTCTCGTTCATTTGCTTTGTACATTTTAGCACCTACTGGAATGATAAGAGTTGATAAGTTAGAAGCTTACAGTTACATTTCTCACCATGAACGTATGTGAACACTCCTCTACTTCATTAGCATATAAAAACATTCCCGCACCGCAGCTAGTCCTGCTTTCAGACATCACCTGTTTCAACAGTTTGCAAAACAACAGAAGAGAGGAAATGCTCCCATTCAGACAGGCCTTTAAATGCCATTAAAGTGATGCTAATGGACATGCCCACTAATTTGTACTGAGCTAAAACTAAACTTCTAGCCTCTTTTTTTTTTCTTCATTAGTTATCTATTGAGTTATCGGTTTCAAGATATGGACCAGTGGAGCTATGAATCAAACCAGCGACTTTGCTACTGGCAGGCAACTGCTCTGCCTCCTTGAGCCCCAGCCGCCCCACTAGTCACAAAATAAGAACATTCATCAGTGAAGTTGGGAAAATTAAAACGAGGAAGAGAACAGAAATGACTGAATGGGAGAAAAGAGGAACAGAAGTTAGAAACTCTCCACTTTCAGAGCCATGATGTAAAATGCAGATGTAGAAATGAAATGGTTAGAAGTGAGAGGGTGAAAGGAGCAGTGGCTCAGGGTTACATCAGGAGACTGGCACCTCTTTCTCTTCCCCTGTGCATGCTAGCCTTTATACGTCCCATAGCTTGTGTTTTAGGAGAAAAATATACAGATGGTTTTTATATTTAGATCTTTGTTTCTGGAGGATATATTGGCTCCGTCTCGTCCGCACGCTCTGTACCTTGCTCTTTTTCTTTCAGTAGTATATCCACAGTAGAGGCCATCGGAGAGTCGGCGGCAGCTTTCCCAGCTGCTGGCCCACATGGAAAAGCATCTGTAGATTTAATGAATGAGAGCGTCTCAGAGCAGCTGAGATCAAACATGAGGGCCAGCGTGTTAGCTAAAGCCTGCGGTCAAACGCCTTGAGAGCACTCATCCAAAGTGTAATCCCCCCCCCCCACGCTGCTGAGCATGGCTCATCAGCTCACCTCAGTAGACGTCTCCGGCTCACTGAAAAGCAGAAAGCTCTTACAGTGACATGAAAATGTCTGTTACTGTCAAATGTTAGGTCCGCCGAAGATAAACTAAAGGCAAATGAGTCGGGGGGAAGGTATTAGTGCTCTTTCATACCTTTTACCAACCCATATACCTTTAAATTCATTTGTAAGAGCTATGTCTTGGTTGGTATCAATAGTGGTACCAAGTGTTATCTGGCTCATAGAATTACTAGAAAGATCAAAAGAGACTGTGAGAAACCCTGGAAGCAGCAGACTTTGTAGTGGATGATGCATGCTTTTTCACACATTTCAGCAAATTCAGCACCTAAACATCACAGCATCAGCAAAAATGATGCTGATGATGAAAAGATAATGACTTTTACAACTAGATTTTAGACCAAACACACCCCCATGTTTACTTATCGACTACCTCAACAGGTACAAACTGAAGACATTTGATTCCAGTTCATTTCAAAATACTTTATTAATGCCCAAAGGAAAATTACAGTGTTGCAGTATTAAGTCAGTCAGTATAATTAAAAAAAAACTCATTGTAGAAGATCATAATGGTGGGACAGGAATGGGCAGTATTTGTCTGTATTGCAGTAAACTTCAGGACCTTTCAGGGTAAACAAACAGCTGCAGAGTATTTCTGCAGATGACGGGACTCTGAATTGTACCGAGTCAGAGATGTAGAGCGTGAAGAAGAATGGTGAGAGTCCTGTGGTGCTCCTGCGCTGCCGACCACCCACCTGCACACACAACCTTTCAGTCTCATAAAGTCTCTGGTCTGTTTGTCAGATGGTCAATAATTCAGGTGAATGTGGGGGCATCCACCTGTGGAGTTTAAGACGTAGCAGTCCGGGCTTAAATGTGTTAAACACACTTTAAAAAAAAACATGATTGTCAACAGGGCAGAAACAGAGTGCTTTAGAGCGCTAACTCTTCGGTTGGATTTGTGAGCCATTTTCAATTTCACCATTAGAAGCTAAAACTCTCCTTCCACTCCAAAACTGGAACTCTTTCATGTCATGCTTTGTCCTTTTTATTATCCGTATAAAAAAGATGGGTGCTGTCAAATCAAGTTTTGTTTTTCAACTTGCAACGTGAACCTCTTCTCTTTTTTTTTTCTTTTTTGTTGTTTTGTTAAACCTGTGCCATTTTACATCTTAGCCTGTTACCTCTTAGCCTTCACAGGTTAAGATGTAACATAGATGTATGAATCAGAGTGTGCTCATGGTACTTTATTTAGACAGTTGACCAGATTCTCTGTTCTGTTCTCATGTCAAAACGTGCGCTGAAATCGTTTCTGTGCATATAGGAGCAGAGCGGTCTTTAGAAAAACGCTGTTGTGCCTCTCATGGGACAGCTCTCTCATTGACGAGAGTAGCCACAAATCACTACGGCTGCTGCAGTGCAAATGGCCCGAAGTGCTTCTGCAGGATGGAGTATTTCACGCAGAAAAACACACACACGCAAGCGCTCTAGTTCATTTATTTAAGACCAACCACTAATATGCATACGTATCAGATTGTGTGATTGCAGCAGTTCAGACACGTGCCACGCTGAGGCTGAATGTAAGAAAGTCCAAGCTGATGGCGACTGTTTCATGAAGGCAGCAGCGATCGTGACGCAGGCGTGATCAGTCGCTGTTGGATTATTTAAAGGAAGTGCCCCTTTTCCCTTTTTTATTTTCATTCCCTGGTTTTAAATATTCAGGAAATTTATTGTAGATTTTTTTTTTTTAATTTAGATATTTTAAGTTGAAAGAATTTATTTATTTATTTTTTTTTAAACTTTTATAATCCAGATTTTACCATCAGAACATTTGGCACATTTATAAATAGTCATTTTACTCCTGTAAATGCTCTTTCTCAGAGTGATTTCCCCCCATGTGTCAGTCACTCAGATGACGTTACTCCCCTGTGTTTTTGGGGAAGGGCTGCGTCACTCAGCTGTCATTTGGCCGCTCTGAAAGCTTTGAAACGGTTAATGGAGCTGCTCTTTGTGAAAAGCCCTCTGGGGAGAACAAAGACACAAATGTCACCCAGCTAACAGGGATAAGTAGTACAGATTTCCTCTCAGCAGGAGGCCTCTCCAGATTTTGTCTTGAATAGCTACACAGGCTCATCTTAAACGGGGAAAACCGTGCTCACGTAATTAGTTCTGTCTGTGTTTACACAGACTGGAGTGCTTTTTTACGTCTTTACACGTTTAAAGGTTTGTGCTTCTGGATTGAGACAAATCACGCAAGGATGATTTTCTGGAAGCAGTTTAAATTGTAACATTTTGAGACAAATAAATAACCTATATTACCAGTGAAATATAAAGCAGACTTGAAAAACAAGTAATGCAGTTTCAGAATTAAAATAAATCATAGATGGTTCTTTCTGCAGACACTCTTCAGTTCATTTGTTTATTTAAAGAGCCGAGTTGCAATGAAAAGCAAGGTAACCACAACATTGCTGCTGCTCAAAAAAAATCCCACCAAAAGCCCACTCCCCCCCCAGCGTGAGTAGATAGTTTTCCATTTAACGTTCTTCAGTGTTTCTGAACTGTCTGAAGTGTGGTTACTCTGGAACGTAAATGCAGGGAAATCCAAGATTGTTGCAAGACAGACACAAAGACTAACCTGACAACAATGATTATGATTATTAATAAGAGTTGCTACTGAGGTGGCGCTCATGAACACAGTGGTTATTAATTCATTTCTAAGAGCTCATGTTTTAATCCTACATTTGAACATAATTTGAAAGCTGCCTTGAAAATCACAGACAGAGTGCTTACCTGTGCCTCAAACTACTCCAGTATTCAGTCACATTGACGAACTGTTTCTCCCAGTGTCAGCTGCCATCCCCTTTAGCTAGTGAATGAAGCAACTGGCAGTTCCTCTGACGGATCCGGTGCTTACAGCACACAGATTTACACATCTGAGAACAAGCTCTCTCTGACGCGTAGCCAAGAGCTCAGACTCGCTGAATGAGTTGCTCTTTCACTGAACACAAACCTGATGAAAGAAATGCACAAACTGTAATTTAGCTCCGCTCTTTCTCCTGCCGAGGCTTCGCGCACACAACGACACGCTCTCTGCTCCCATTCTCAGACGGGTTTTTCAGATGGAGGCATCGTTGTGTTGCCAGAAATTTCCCAACCTTGAAACAAGCCCGCCCCTCCTCAGTTTAATGATAGCAAGCCACAACAGCGGCGTAAGTAATGACTGGATTGTGTAAAACATTATCCTCCCCCTCCTGGACAGAGCCTTTGCTTTCACCGCAGGCAGAGCTTCTCCCACCACAGAGCGAGGGAGGGAAGAGAAAACAAGTGCGCCTCTCCAACGCTAACTCAATAATGACTTCCCATGGGAGAAACAGAATACAGGGTTAGTGTTTGAAGTGGCTGTACGCAGGAGGTTCCTCTGCCCCGGCCTCTACAGGAAGCCCTCACACGGGTTTTATAGAGCCTGGAACCCAAACCAGCTTATTGCATTCGCATACACACTCATCAGTGGTCATAATAAAGTCTTGATTTCCTCTACTCTCTCTCTGGAAAAGCAGCTTGTCACTTTAGAGCTTGAGGATCTTGGCTTTGTCAGGTTTAGAGAAAGCAGTAGTTTTCTGTCTTCACACACCTGTCGGTCCCTCCAACACCTTGGAAGGTGTAGCAGTGCCTGCAATAGATGGCGTTTGTCTTTGTCTTACACCCAATTTGTATTTGGTAAGCCTGTCTGACAGGCTTACCAAATACAAATTACCAAATATCACGCTGACAGTCAGCATGATGCATTTATGTGCCGCTGTACAAACTAGAATACCAGCTTTCCCTGCATAGCAGTTGGGTGAAAAAGAGTACTTCATGGTTCAGTTGTAGGTTTTTATCTATCAGGACATAAAGGAGGAGAAAAAAAAAAATTTCAAGTAACTAAATCTAAAATGTGCTTATTACATTCTGGAGTGAATGACTCACATAACATTGATATTAAATCATGAGTTAGCAAAAGCTAAGTGTTTTTTTTCCATATCCTTACACCTTTTTTGATATTCATAACAATAAAAAGATGAAAAAAAGCCACCATCCAACTGGAAGGTTGGCATTTAACGTCATGCTTTGCATCCAGGGGAATATGGCAGGACACTGAAGTTAATATTTCACACTAGTGTGAGGTACAATTGTAGAAACAAAACACTTTATACTGTATGCAGAGTTAATATGCAGTTAGGTCCAGAAGTATTAGGACAATGATTTGTGCCTTTATATTCTTCCAGCACATACCAACTCCATATTAAATATCATCTCCAGTACTTTCATCTGCATTCTATAATAGAGAAAAAAAAAACATTTCTTGAACTTAATTCTTACCACTTTTACATATTGTTGAGAAAAAAATTATCTCTGAAACAAACCTACATTCACCAGCCACCCTGCTAGTACCGGGTTGGACCCCCTTTTGCCTTCAGAACTGCCTAAATCCTTCATGGCATAGATTCAACAAGGTACTGGAAACATTCCTCAGAGAGTTTGGTCCGTATTAACATGATAGCATCACGCAGTTGCTGCAGATTTGTTGGCTCCAAATCCATGATGCACCACATCCCAAAGCTGCTCTGTTGGATTGAGATATGGTGAGTGTGGAGGCCATTTGACTACAGTGAACTCATTGTCATGTTCAAGAAACCAGTCTGAGATGATTCGTGCTTTATGACATGGTGCGTCATCCTGCTGGAAGTAGCCATCAGAGGATGGGTCCACTGTGGTCATAAAGGGATGGACATGGTCAGCAACAATACTCAGGTAGGCTGTGGTGTTGACACGATGCTCAGTTGGTACTAATGGGCTCAAAGTGTGCAGGAAAATCCCAGTAGATCAGCAGTTTCTGAAATACTCAGACCAGCCCGTCTGGCACTAACAACCATGTCACGTTCAGTCACTTAAATCACCTTTCTTCCTCATTCTGATGCTGGTTTCAACTGCAGCAGATCATCTTCACCATGTCTACACCTAAATGCATTGAGTTGCTGCCATGTGATTGGCTGGTTAGAAATTAGCGTTAATGAGCAGTTGGACAGGTGTACCTAATATAGTGGCCGATGAGCGTATATGTTACTTGTGGCAATGAATGTTAAATCATCATTTCTTTCTGCTGGTTTTGTGCAAAGTACAGATTTGTTTTCTCAAGAATGTTTGTTTCGTATTTGAGCTGCTTTCAAAGATCTATACTGTATGTGTTTTTCAATTCTGGGATCGCCAGAATCGACTTTGATTAATTTTCAGATTCTGTCACATTGTGTGAGAAACATTTTGCGGGTAAAGATTCACGCTTAAAAAGAACAAAACAAAAAAAGAGCCCTAATGATCCCCGTCCCCTATTTATTTGTACCCTTTTTAAGCATGAAGGAAAGAATGTCTGTTCATGTGCTACAACACAAGAATGAGATCTGTTTACACAGTCTCGCCTCAGGTCTTAAATAAATTCACAGCGTCTCCATGCTGCTTCCATAAACACTGCTCACCAGAACAGGGAGCTCATTAGGACTGCACGCTAATGAGGAGCCATCCTTGTGCTCAGCAGTGGGTTAATTGGGCCAAAGAGGGCAAGAGGAGCCAAGTGTGTGTGCATCTGAATGGCCTCCATGTATTCACGCACACACACACACCAGCGCGTCTCTCACACACTTTCTTTGACCCTGAATGGACAAAGTCTGAATCGCAGTGACCCGCAGAGGTCAGCTCGTAATCACCATGGCAATGGGGGCGGGACACATGCCCCGAACGCATTGAGGGACGAACAGCAACCACTTAAGTTTTTGGCAGCGTGGCAGGCATTCCCAGTGTGAATAATGTGCAGGCGGGGGCCCCTCCACACAATCTGATGGCTTTACACAAACGGGGCCATGTAGGAGGACATTCATCAGCAATACAACAATGCAGCACTTCTCACTTCCAGCAGTCTGTTATGTTGTTTGAAGTAACACAACTGTAAAACTGAAGCGACGGTGCAAGAGTATTCATTAATGGATTGTTTAATGAGGGCACTCTCCCCTTCTTAACCTACGGAGACATTTAGCAGCAGGGCTGCAGTGGCTCTCTGTCCAGACGTTTATTGACTAGACTGCAGTTTGCCTCAGTCCACAGCTGCAGTCTTTTCAGCCTTTTTAGAGTTGCTCTGCCTTCACTCTGTAGAATCTTTTTGGCCAAAATGTTTGATTCTACTTGGTGGATTTTTTTTTCCCCCTCCATCTCTGGCATCCATTACACAGTCAATAACCATCGGCAAAATTTGAATTCAGTGAAAGAGATCAGAAATGCCAGCTGGTGAAACATCTAAATCACATCTTGTATGGTTTGAAGCATTTCTGTCATGCACCCTGCAACAGTCGGTCCAGCCGTTCCACATGCAAAGGGAAACGTGTTTTACTGAAGGGGAGGGGTCTGCCCCTCTGTGTAATCCCTCACAGTGTCTCATCACGTCTCGCTGTGAGAGTACTGGTCGGAGGAAGAGAGCGCATATCAGCAGAGCTCATCTTCCTACATTATTAAACATCCATATTTCCATGTTCCATCGAGTCTCCATCGTCTTTTCAAATCATCATCTATTTAGCATTCACATGAGAATGGGACCTGCTCAATGGGTATTGGATTTGTAGATGATTATCCTGCGGCTTTGTCTTTAGTACACAGAACCAGTTAATCACTGGGTTGCTGCGTCTCTTGTGGTAAACACTAATGAGCTCGTAGTTTAATGTCTCTCTCTCAGCATGTAGTAATACAGCAGTTTTATGTAGAGGAAAACACATTTTTGGTTTCCTCACTTGTCCTTTTTTTTTTCTCATCCTAGGTCCAAAAAGGTGACTGCACTGGCTGCAACGTTACAGCAAACCTCGTTAGAAAAAAAAGACTTGGAGCTTGAACTGGATGAGCTGGAGAACGCAGCGGCGATGGTGGTGGAGGAGGAAGAGCAGCGGGTTTCCAGCAGCGCTTCTAGTGACAGCAGCAGCAGCGACTCATCTAGCGAGAGCGAAGACTCTGAGGCTGAAGGACAAGACTGCTCTGAATCCAAGGGGGGAGGAGGAGGAGGAGGAGAAACATGTAAGGACAACCCTCTACAGCTCCATCCCACCTCTTCTGTCTCTCCCACCCACCAAACGCTCACGAGCGCAGTCTTTTCAGCGGGAAAGAGGAGCGTGGACGCCCCTCTCTCAGCCTCCGAAGGCTGCAGGCAGCTGATTGAGGAGCTGAGGATCTCTCCAGACTCCAGCTGCGAAGCAGAGAGACGCCGTTCACAGCTGAGTGATGGAGCGGAGGCTGAGGGAACATCTGGGAGGAGCAGCGCCGGGAACGTTTTGGAGCCGAGCCCTCGCAGGAACCCTCTGCTCATCATCCAGACTCAGGACGATCTCCATGATTCTGGGCAGGATTTAATCAGCTAGATGGAAAGTGATGAATTTTGTTCACTTCTTGTAAGTGATGAAGAGATTCCTTTTTTTTTTTTTTTTTTTTTTTTTTTTTGAGGGACTGGCACTTTTATGCATTAACCCAGTTTACTGCGATATTTTCCTATTCAGAATTCTTATTTCATCTGTTATGTAATGAGCATGTTTCTTGTTTCCTCTTGCTCATAACTACAATACTTCTTACTTGCTGAACATATTGTTTCCTTTTTCTAAAGATTTTTGATGTTGATTGTGAATCCATGTTGGATGTAAATCAGCTGCTTGAGTTCAGTTTGCTCTGCTAACATTTCCATGTATATCTCTGTTTACATAATGTATTTGTATATTCAAGCTGTAGCTCCCTGTCGGGTTGGAGAAAATAAAATAAGTTGTTTTAGGAACTTTGGTAGACATCTGGCATTGTTCATTGCCTCTCGGCACTCAAAGCACCTGCCAGAGCCACTTTAAGGGAGCTATTCTTTACCTAATAAACGGCAGGAAAGCACTAACCCTCTTCGAAAGGCTCAGCATTGATTGAAGCGGGAAAGACTCTGCACTAAACAGGGCGGCGGAGCGCGCCGGAGTGATTGATTCATCTGGTGTGAACGGAGAGGCGCTGCCGACACAGCTCAATATCGTTGGCTGTGTCTAACAGGCGAGAGAAAACAAACAAGGAAGCACATGTCAGGCAGATAGATGAGGGCTGTCGGCGAGGCTGCAGCGCAGGAGGTGTTTGTTGGAGAGATAAGGGCACCCCGGGGTGGAGGCAGTCCACGGGGCAGCAGAGGACCGGCAAAGATAAACCGACCAGCTCAGGTGTGAAAGTGTCTTTCCGCATTCAGCTCTGCCCACATTTTTTGCAGGAACATCTTTTCAATTTCGTCTCCCCTGAGTGGACTTGTGTTGATTACTGTAACTGAGAAAGAAAATGAGTGACGTAAATGGTCCAAACTAGCATAATTGGTCAGGTTTTGTCATCCTAACTGGCACGGGGGAGTGACTGATGGTGCTTAGCCACGGTGTTGCCTCAAGCCTTTCATGAGGAATTTCACCTCGTATGAGTGGAGGCAGCTCTGGAGCCAGCAGCGATGATGAGTCTTTAAGTAGGTGGTTCTGTAGTATTGTGTTAGAGATGAGTGATGATGTTAAGCACCTCCCAAGAAGAAACAACGTCTTTGCAACACCTCCTTGGGGACAGGCAGCATCATCGATGTGACTGAGACAAGTTACGCTGTGAACGTGGGGCCATTTAAAACCTCCTTTGTTCCGGGGACATGAGTCCTGGGACTCTGCATCCCCCCCACAGACGGTGCCGGCCTCTCCCCTCTGGGGTTTCACATTGATTAAGTGAGACAGACCTCCACTGTCATTTTTCATTTTAAAATGGCCTCCATATTCGTCCATTAGTGCTGCTGTCTCGAAGTCAGTAGCCAATGTTGCCCCCTCAGTCGTTTCTTTTGCAGTTAATTCCCTTCACTGACACATTTTTTCAAGAGGATAAACCATGGTGAAATTAATGCTCATATTTATTGTACAAGGCTGAATTTAAAACTGTTTGCACTGTATTTTCACCTACAGTCATGGAAAAAATCATTAGACCACCATTTTTTCTTCACTTTCTTGTTCATTTTACTACCTGGTACCACTAAACGTCATCATGTGACTAAAACAGACAGAAAAGAAAACACTGAATGCACAAAAGCAGTGTTTTTGGCAGTACAACGCCATAGCTATTGATGTAAAAACTTAAGTTATTTAGGTTATAATCAAGAAAACCATGGAAAATGGTAAGATATCAGCTCTTAATAAAAGTCTTATGAGCAATCTTTGTGGTTATCGTTATGTTTGTCCAAACAAATGTACCTTTAGTTGTACCAGGCATTAAAATGAACAAGAAACTGAAGAAAACAAGGGTGGTCTAATAATTTTTTCCATGACTGTATATATGAAATTCCTCATATATTGACTGCACACCATTGACCCTCAGAGGAAGCTGGTATAACATGTTCACAAATGATTTGAGTGATATTTGTAAGAAAATTCAAATTTTGCTGCATTTGGACATAATGGGATATTACACAAGGCATTTTCACACATCTGTGGCTACGTCTCAGACCAAAGAAAAAAGGAAATAAGCTTTAAATGAGCTTTAAATTTTGTTTAGTGAACGTGTTTAATGTGGAACTTGTGGAGTATTTGGACCTCAACAGTTTATGTTAAAGTAATAAACAACTATTCTTATTTTTACTCAATTACATACACATGACGAGTTATGAATCCTGCTTTTTTTGGTAACAGACGAGCCCAAGAATTAATACATTATATGAGTGCTTCATAAAATGTTTGCTAAAAAGCAGAATTTGAAACACTGTTCAGTGAAGCAATCGGTTAAATTTAGTAAAGTAAAAAGTATATTTAACTCTGAAATGCAGTGGAAGAGATGAATGAAGCATCACATGTTTTTTTTTTAAGGCTTTTAGCCAAGTCTGTTTATGTCTGCATGTGAGTCTCATTAATTAAGCAGGCAATCTAACGACCTATCACAGCGAGGCATCCCTGAGGCTGATCTAATCTACGTCTATGATCTAATCTACGTCTATGCCATGTAGGAGAGCGAGGCTGCTCTTCCTCTCATCACTGAGACAGAAGAGCTGCCCTCTTTTAATGTATTAAATGAACATCCTGTCATGGGAACCAGACTGATCTTCGGTGTGTGGAATAATGTCAAGTGTGAAAGATTTTGAAAGCACCATTAGTTTCCGTTGCGGCATCCTGTCACGATGACACACAGGTAACTCAGCTGCCTGTATGTTGTCGTACAAGTTTCTAATCAGCTGAACTGATTCATGTTTTCAAGGATGCACGCAAAAAAATGGAAATGCATTTTAAGTGGCCATTCTAGACAAGCAGTAGTAAAAGTAGCATTAGAGACTGTCAAGACAAGTGATAAAAAGACAACTTGGTTAAGATGAGGATTTGCATGAGAAGACTCATGTGCTGATTTGATATCATTTAGGTCTGTTGTCTGTGGAATTACGTTGCCCTTTAATATAAAAGCAAGACTCCTTAACGGTGCCTTATCTATTTATGACCTTTCTTACTCCACTGTGAATTAAAATTTGAGAGGTAATGTCACCTTGCGTTGATGCATTCCCTCCCTTGCTTTAGTTTCAACTGGGAAAGACGTGGCCAAGGACAGTGCCTTCACTGCCACCCTCTGCCTTTGCTTGATTGTGATAGAAAGCTCAATCTCCTGGTCGTTCCTGAGGGGCAAAGTGATTCTGGTGCTTGAAAAGATTAATGGCCCTCCAGAAGAAATGAATCAGGTGCTCTTCAGGGCCTGACTCCTCCAATGGGCAAGCAAATAGAAATCCTTTTGAGCGCAGTCTTTGTCATAAGGCTGTTTCCTCTCAGTGAGGCATGGCCCTCTCTTGTGTGGCCCCCATACTGTGGTTTTTTTTTTTTTTTTTTTTTGCTCCTGGCCAAGCCGTTGAGGCAACAAGGAGGAGGACCAGTGCTTGCAAAAGAGAAGCAGGTGGCCTTTCCCATCAGCTCAGTCTTTGGGCTTTGTCATCAGCCCTCTTGAAATGACTGGCATATGGTAATGAGGGGAATGAGAGCATGGGATGTGTCAGCGTCTCTCAGGCTGACAGTGCTGACAGGGAGAGATTATTTAAATGGACTATTGTCATGCTCTTAATCACAAAAGAAACAGTGAAATGCCCCTTTCCCCCGCAGGGTGTGGGAGCATGTGTGCGCGGCCGCATGTTGACAGCGGTGCCATCCACTTGTTGTCGGCAGCTTTGCTTGGCTGACTTCACTCTAATTGGTGTGAGCAATGTCCGTTAAATCACTCCCTAACTCTCAGTGGACATGTGCTATCAGGGAGCTTAATGCTGCAAATTACCCTCTGCCATGCTGCAGCCACACGTGCATGTTCTGGAGCACTTATACCAACCTCTTAAGTGCGCTGGGGTTGCAGGAACAAATTATTGAGGTGAAGGGGAGGTAAATGGAGGAGCAGGCAAGCATAGTGCTCGAGTCTGACAGTAAACTCTGTCCTCCTTCACTGATGCCATTACATCGCTCCCCTTGAGGATATTTCAGCTTGTCATAATTTCATATTCTACAACATACCATTTCTAATGAGCAGAAACCAATTTATGCTGTCACAAGTTGTGTCTTTTGTCTACAACCGTTGTTCCGTATCTGATAAAATTCACGCTTCAGCGTATGTCCCTGTGCTTTCACGAAAAGCTCCAGTCTCATATTTGTTTCCCGAGATGAAACAGCTGTCAAAGGCGATTAATATTTCACTGAGAGACTGCTGGAGGGAAGACGCAAGCACTAACCAACAAACCAACAATGCTGCTTCCTGCAGTTCTCCTTGGGCTCGTCTGCTGCACATACAGTTTACTTCTCTGTTGAGCTGAATCACTGGAAGTCATTCACTGGGTCAAAACTTCCTGTAAAGGTTCAAAATGTTATTACACACTCTTAGACTGTTCATTTTTTTTTTAAATGTCTCGACGAGGGTTGTTTACCAGCACTCATTAAATTGACCAACATACAGTCACAAAGCCAGAAGAGTGATTACTAATAAGAGATGAGAATTACATTTAAAAAACAAAATATGCTGATATTGAGACCATCAGGTCAGAAAAGTGTATGGAAGTATAAGTTACCATCAGTGAATCAACTTCTGGAAATGTACACCAGCTCTGCTACTTAAACTCTCAACTTGGAGAATTTATTTGACTCGAAACTATGGGGAAACTCTGGATTGTTTATGACCAGAAGCATGTTTGGAGAAGGAAGGTTTAGTCAATTAACCCCTGAAATGCTGCACCAACTACATATCAAAGTGGTGGTAGCATCATTGTCTGGGCTGTTCTGCTGTCAGTGAACTTTCTCAAATGTCCTCCAGCCATGACTCAGAGCAGCGTTCTTCGGTCCAGGTCCTCAGGACCCACTGCCTCGCATGTTTTGGATGTTTGTCTGCTCCAACACACCGGCTTCAAATGAACGGATCATCATCAGCTTGTCATCAAAGTCAGAAAAAGTCTGTCCGTGACCCATTCATTCAAAAAAAATTCAATGATTCAAGAGCAGGTGCTGAAGTTTCATTTTCCTCCATGCTTTTCCTTCTGGTTTTATCCTCTAACTTTCTCTGTTGGGACCTTCTTTCATAACAGCACCCAGTTTAAACGCATTATCTTGCCCGATTTGATGTCAGTCAAGCATGTGCCACTTCCAGTTGTGCAGAGATTTCAGCACCTCTCTTTTTCCACCCCTATTTTAAGGGTAGGCCTCCTACCCCATCCCTGCCCCGCAGAACGAGCTGCATGAAAGCCGATACCCACATATGCTGCTACGCTGAATCTGTCAGCACGTCACGCATGAACAACCTGACATGATCCAATCTCTGTTCTTAGGCACTCTGAGGTGCAGATTATATCTGCATGGCACAAAGTCGTGCCTCCCAGCCGACACACAGCATCAGCGGAGAGAAAATGTAAAAGGATAGCATGCTTTTAAAGAGCATGTCTTTAAAGAAAAGCGACTCTTTATAAACTTCCTGCTTACACTTTCTTTAGATTTCTGCTTCTTGTCATCAAAGACATGAGGCTAATTGAATATTTCAGAAAGCATGTCAACAAACCCAGAAATATCATAAGGTTTACAAAATGTGGCACCTCAGTTGTGGCATCATCATCTGCCTTAACAGAAGTGGCAGCTCTCTGGATTATCTTGACAGCAAAGCAAAGAAATGTAGATGCTATATGCTAATGCACTGTCAAGCAGTGGGAAGTGTCAGACCAAATAAAAAATACACTTCAGTGGTATTATCTGCAGGACGGCTGTGAGCGGAGTGACTCAGCATGTAAAAAGTAGAGGGAAGGGTTAGATAAGTTTGTACTTGGATCCATTTACTTGTTCACGAGGAAGCTGATGATCTTTGAACCCTGGAAAGAGTGGCTGCTTTAATTGACCTTTAGCTGGTTCAAATAGTGCAGGATGATGAAGGAGCGCGCTGAGCGTGACTTTAACCTCTATGCAGACATGCTAAAAAGATTATTCAGACAGTTTAGCTTGTTGCACAGGGTTTTCCAGGAATTACCTGGAATAACATGCGTACATAGAGGTTTGCTTTACAAAAACTGTTTATGCAAACAATTGCCACAATTTGCTGTGAAATGCTCAAGTATAGTAGCCTGGCCAGCCATAGCCATTTACTTTGTAAAAAACGTTCTCTAGTGAAATAGGTCTGGTTCTCTCTCCGTTCACAGCCATATCCACATACGGAACCAATTGGACCAGGGCAGGGGCAGGCTTTACGAGATGACTAATAGATAATATTCACATGACATCACAACGAGCCCTCCGATTTTGCCCATGAAGCGATTCATTACACTGTAACATGCAGAGTAAAACCTATAATCTGCACGAAACTCCGCTTTTTGATACTGAAATTGCTGTTGAAGTTGCTAAAATGCAGCTTGCATGCGTTGTTCATGGCTGTAAGAGCAGATCAGAAAAGATCAAGACTGATGGCACAACAAGTGGTGATCCAGTCTACTTCACCGGGAATAACTGGAGGAAGCAACTCGTGAAAAAGGGGCAAGTCTGCAAACCCCTGGAAGAGTGTGAGTTCTCCCCCCTCACACGTCATATTCCAGGGTACTTGGATATTCATATCATATGTCATTTTCAATGGATTGCTAAACATCAGAGTTTGATGTGCCGTAAAACAGAATAGAGATTATTACGCTACAATAATGCATGTCAAAAGACTGAACAGGAAAATGGACGTTGGCAAGCACAAGCTGTAAATAAGGAATAAATCAATGACACGTTCAACAAAAATCAAAGTGGCCGTTCACGTCCAGTACCAGTTATGGTCCAAAGAAAGAGAATGGTCTAATTCCTTCCTCATATATTTCCATGATTTTAGGGCGTGACCAAAGTTTATCACTGATGTTAAGTTGATAACTTGAAAGGTATAAAAATCATGAGCTCAAGTTTGAACTAAGTATAAAACTCATTGCAAAGGACAGGAAAGAAGTTCTAAAGCTAAACAAATCTCTCAGTTTGAATGAAAAAACATCTGCATTTATTCAATGTCAGATTTTCATACGCCTGATAACACAAAAGCACAAAAACTCAAGACGTATATTTTTGGATAATACATATGTTCTGAGTCCTCAGTCGGGCCATATTCTGATGTTGGTGAACAGAAACAGATGGTGAAGGAACAGCAGTATTTCCACTCAGACTAAAAGTGGGCCGTTCCTTTTTTCAATATAACCCAACCCGCAGCTCGTAACACTAATCTACATTAATATTTCCAACACAAAAGTCAAGTGAATCACCTGACCACACAACATTCGTCTCTGCAGTCAATTCAAGAGAATCCAGCTTTCACAGATCTGTAGGATGTTGGCTTCACTTGTGGATTTGCATCATCTGTAAACAGGCCACACACACACACACACCCACACACGTACACGCACACCTACACACACGACACACTGCCTGTTCTGTCACAACTTTTCTCAGGAGACGACATTACTCTCTAACAATCCACAAATATAAGACAATATCTCACTTTCCTGGTGCAGCTGACGACAAACCTTCATTTGTAAGAATATATTGCAGTATATTTTGCTTTTCTTTTGTAGAAAGAGAGCTCCCTACTCCACCACCACAAGAACAACTAAAATCACCGCAGCAAAAGTACAAAGAATAATGTAAAACAAAGTGATCAAGATGATGCGCAAATCTGTCCATCAATATACAGTACCTGTCCTCTCTGAATGAGTGGCATTTATGTTTAGATTTAAATTCAGTCATGTGGCTGATGCTTTCATCCAAAGCAGATTATAGAATGAGGATTGGAAAGTTATTTGAAGAGGAGACTTGAAGTAAGATATATCAAAACAGAACAAAATAACTTAATCATCATTAAATATGAGTTTCAACTTGTCTCATAATGGAACATTTGATTATTTTTAGGGACTATCATTTATCTCTCAGACCTAACTGGGCCTACTGTCAGCAGAAACCAACAAAGCAACTTTTCAATCAAAGTGCAGCACATCCTCTCTCTGCATTTGTCTTTCTGCCACAGCGTCACATAATAACAGTAAATTAAGGCTAGCTCACAGCTCTCAGAGCTTGCTCAGTTTTGCTCAGTTTTGCAGAGAAAACATTATGGCAGAGGTGACTAAGAAACCGAAGAAAGTGATGACAGAGGACATGAGAAAGAGAAAATGAGAGGACTGAACAAGAGTAAATATCAGGCAGGTTTTGTTGGTGTTGGACCAGTACATTTGCCTACAAACATAGTATAAACTGATCTTTGACTTTGTATTTTGTGTTTTTTTTTTTATAGTTGAGAACTCAAAGTTGGTGACTTTGCTAACTGTTTGTCATCTGACATTTGTCCAATAGTAACATGACTATGACTGACTATGACTGGCTCTTCTGGAAAGGTCTTTCCAATCTGTTGTGTCAGGACTATGAAAATACATTTTCCATCTCTGTGCTATTGCGGCTTACAGGCAGGTCCCAAAGGGTGTGGAAGTGCCATGAAACAGCTGTTCTATATCAACCTCTGTGGATCGCAGTCGTTCTAGTCAATGAGCGTGGTCTCATCAGAGGTATCATTGAGTGATTTAGAAGCGTCCCAGAAAGGATCGCCTGCCGTGGTCCACTAATAATGCATGTTATGTGTATTTTGTCACCTGGACCGCAGCTAAAGCCCAGTTAATTTACTTACAGCAGATGAGCTAGCAAGAATTCAGACATGAGAATGGCATAAAGAAAATAAAACAGCACAAGCCTGCTCCGACTCGTACACTGACATTCACATTGACCTGTGGAGACTGTGGGTAAATCGTTTCAGTGGGTTCAAAAAGAGAAGAGAACCATGAACAAGGACAGGTTCCATTTAGAAGTTTAAAAAGGCTGACACCAAACCCTTTTTTTTAATGTATAATTCCAGAAAGAACAAGACAAAGCGAGATATAAATCTTTAAGCAGACTACCAAAAAGAACAGACTGGAAACCTTCGTTATCTCATGAATAGGCAGTACTTGCAAGAACTCTGCTTCTAAAATGTCTGTAGTCCAAAATGAGGCCAGAGCAAGACCTTTGCCAAACTGGACCATGACGGTTTCCACTCCAGTGGGACCAAGGCTTATGGTTTCTGTTGTTCTTGGTTTTATTGTGTGCTTTTCAATAAAGCCTCTCTTCTGTTTTTTTTTTTTTTTTTTTGTTTGTTTGTTTGTTTTACTGTTGGTTTTCTTGGTGTGTGTGTTGTTGTAAGTCTGTGCTTTACTTACTGTATCACACCAGATTGATTTGCACCACAGGTGAGCATACATTTACAGTCAGTACCCACTCTAGGAGGTGTACTGTTACGTTGGTTGAAAAGCAGACACGGATAATGTCTCTGAGGACTGTGCCGTCTATAGTTGTGCAGAAACTGTAAATAAACCAAAGACTTTCTGTCAGTGTAATCACTGAAGACATTGCTTTGAGATATAATAATGTCTGCCCTTCAAAGAAAACCGTAAATAAGTCGGATCTGCTGCAGTTGATTGGACAGAGGTTTAAAGGTCTAACTTGCTGTAATGCAAAATAAGTTCAGAGGCAGGCTAACTTAGAATGACTTACAATACATACTAGGTATATGTAGGACTCTGACTGGTACTGGAAGTCTGAGGTGTACAGAGTGAAGAGGAGTGGTGAGAGTACAGTCCTCTGTGGTGCTCCTGTGCTGCTGACCACCTGGTCAGACACACAACCATTCAGCCGATGGCCTCACATTTGACTCCAGAATACTGTGGGATACAGAGGAGTTCATGGTTGACTTGTTGACGGCAGGATGTCCAGGTGCTGTAACTGTAATACAAGCCCAAATCATTACCTCATTACCACCACTGTACTTGGCATTTAGTAGAAAGTGTTTCTGCTGAAATGTCTGAAATTTAGGGGCAGAAATAATTACTTCTTTAAGATCACTGCTGATGTCTTTCCTTTTTTGGCATAGTGTTAACACACCTGAAAGCTCCAAACAAACAAATTTAAAAAAAACTTCAGGTTTTGTAGAGATGCTCTCGCTTTTTGGTGCACAGTTAAAAAAGAAAAATGTATTTGATTAGGATAGGTACTAACAGCTACTTAGCTTCTTAACTCCTATTAGTTTTTTCATGCACTGCTTCTTAATTTTGTCTGTTTGACATATCTAGTTTTTATGCCTTTTATTAGAATTTTTTTCATCAAGTCCTGATACATAAAACTGTATAACTAAAGGAGGGATCACATCTTTGTCTCATAACTATGTGGTTTTGTTTCTTTTTTAAGGAAAGGGTTTTAATGGAAGGATTGTCAACCATTAATGGTCACCACAAAGAAAATGCTAAAGGATCACAAAAATTCATCAAGATTCGCAGTCTGAAACTCAAAAACTTTCAAGTGATCTGGAAATCGCAAGCTGGAAAAAACTGAAAAAAAAAAAGTAAAAAAGTCACAATGGGCAAAAAGATTAATATTCATCTCCCCGAACATCAAGGTTTGCTGTGTGTTCCATCCATTCATCACTGAGGAATGTGTCAGCCTTGTGGTGGCATGTGTGAAAAAGACACTGGCCAAAGTCGGCTATAAACACTGTCATGACAATCCATCAAATAGTTGTAGAGTTAAAAATCAGAATTACCATCCATGTTGTAGTAATGCTATTGTATATAATGCTATATAGGCAGCCAACCTTTCCTTCTTTTGTTTTTTTCTACCGTTTGACAGCCATTTTTGCTGGAGGAATGCTGCACTCTGAATCAGATCGTTCGGTTTTAGAGGTAGGAATGTTCCATACCGCTCATTTGCAGCTGTAACATGTGGAACCTCCTAATTCAGCAGGGCAAAGAATGGATTGATTTACAAGTCAGCCATCCAGGCCTCCTGGAAACCTGAGTTGAACGACTTTAATCCTCAACCTAATGAACCCTAACATGACCCGAACCCCAACTCACACATGCCTTTTGGCTAGTTGCTAGGTGATCGCTTAGGCAACTCCTATTCTTATATTACTATAACGGTCCTCTCTTACACACTGTCAAATGACTCCCCCATCTCACCCCTACCTCCTATGTTTTTCTTGTTTTATTAAACCTTGCAATCTCACAGTTATTTCCTTTGTTAGACTTTTCTCCACGTTATCTGCAGAGCAAGTCATATTTCATTTGCTCGAGACAAGGTTTGTGGTGATAACACACAATCTGTTCTGGTTCTGCTGTGTCCTGGTGATAGCATCTCAGCCACATGAGCCTCCGTGTGTAACACTTACTCACAGGGGAGACAAACAAACGCGCCGTGGAGTATTTCATACGTTACAGTCACATGAATGGGTGCAGCAAACGTAACCTGCCCCGGGCCGTTTTCCCGCCGCGGCATACACTCGCTTCAGCAGACAAGGACAAGACACCAACCCTCCGTTACGAGACAGAGCGTCGGGCTGTGAACAGTCAAACCTGACACAGCTGCTTGACTCTTAATGGTGCATTCCTTCTCATGACAGCCCTCTCAAAATGTTATGACCACAAACTGTTCATACAGCACACGGCCATTAGGCAGATTCACACTTATTTAGAAGTGCCTTCTCTCTACCTCTGAGGTGATATGTGAAGAAATGTGTGAAAAGATGATGATATATTTCCTTGTATTAAATCAGCAGCAGCAGCTCCTCACCATGGGAATCCTAATAATTCTTCCATATGAATAAGAGTTAGCTTGATTTTATTACTAGCGAGGGACTGAAGTTTCATACAGACATTCATAGTTCATATAGGATAACATACACTATATTGCCAAAAGTATTTGCTCACCTGCCTTGACTCACATATGAGCTTTAGTGACATCCCATTTCTAGGTGAGAAAAAATAGATATGATACAAGAGGCTCAGTAGGAGTAACAGATAAAGACTTTTTCTGAATTTCCTCTTGGGTTTTTCTGATTTCTGAATGCATGCACATTGTGTTTCTTGGCAATAAAATCTGTACATTTTCCCTCCTACAGTTATTCACTAATTTTCCAATGCCTTCTTTACGTTCACATGGGAGGGGAGTGAAGTCTAACTCAGCTGTCATCGGAGAAGAGGTGAGATCCATCCAAGGGCCAACATTCCCAACTTCTGGGGAGTCCTACCTAGAAATAGTTTTTTCTATTTTGCAATTGAACTCCAACTATGTGATTCGCATGCCACTTCATTAGCCAGAACTAAACTAGAAATTAGAAATGAGTTTCTTCTGGTGTCAATCTCTTCTCTCAAACTGTTCTTAGAGAGCATTGTCATCAAAGCAGTGAGCTTTATGCTCAAACATGTGTTCAGCTTGCTCACAGTTGGATGGATTGTTAAGTTGTCAAGTCAAAATGACTCATTTAATTAGCACCCAAGAACAATGGGTGGAATTTGGAGTTTGAGTAAATTTGACCATTCTTTGGTGTAATTATGCTGATGCAGCAATACTTTCAGAATAAAAACTGGAACATACTTGAATCCAGCCTGTGTCAGCAACATTAAACCATCACAGCAATTATATCATTAGTCGTTAGTCTTATGAGAGCTGTTTGTGGTTCTTTATTAGCATCTTGAAATTTTCAAGTAACCACCTTCACCTGCTGCTTTTGATCAACCCGGCTGCAGATCAGAGCCCTGTAGTAAGCACTAAAATCCTGTGGATTTACATTACTTGACATTTTTGCCTGAAGCAATAAATATATAGGTAAAATAAAACCGTTATGTTATGACATTAGTGGTGGAACAACTGGGCAACGTGCAGTCTCTGATATGGGCCGAGGAACTACAATCCGCTGTACACTCACACAGATCCCATATTGATTTGTTTTGCCGCTTGGTTCATTAATGACGCTCGTTGTATTTTCATGCCTGCTTAACTCAAGTGTGAAGTGTTACCATCAGCCCGTTAATTAAATCAAATGCATTCGTGGCCACACTCTTGTCTAAATCTCCCCCAACAGACAGCAAAGGGCAAACTGTCACCCAGAGCAAGGAAATCAGGTGTATTAACAAGTCAATGAGAAATTCACGTGTGTATAATTTCACAGCATGCACATCCGACCTTTGTAAATGATGCCACTCAAAGCTGCAGGTGGTGTTTCTCTAATAAACTCCCAGGGGAGCAGCGAACATCACTGCTGCGCTGAGGCCTCTCACTCCTCCTGACTAGCGGAAAAGGAGGGAGGAACACACATCCCATCAACGGGTAAAAATGGAAAATAAAAGAGGAGCTTTGTCCAAATCACTTCACATTAAAACTCAGCAGGTGTTTGCGTTGTTTTTTTTTTCCATCAATTTTTGTTTCCTCCATCAAAATGTACACAGCGGAGCACCAAATCCCTGTGTGGTATGAGAGCATGCTTATCTGTGCGTGTATTTTTTTTTTTTTTTTACTCTAGCCAGAGAAGAGAGCTGAAGAGGGGGAGGGGTGAGAGTGCTGGCCCATTCACAGGCTGGCTTTCTTCTCCAGCAACTACTGCAGAGACATACAGCAAGAGAGAACCCAGCTTTTACATTCACCGATGCTTAAACTCTCTCTCGTGCTTTCACTGTGATGGATCAATCATGAGATTTTTTTTTTTTCCTCTTTCAAAATTACCCACTTATTGTGCCTGCTCTACCTGGAATTTTGCTGATTCTTGTTGTGGAGTCTCTCTTTCAGCAGGAGTCCTTAAAAAATAATTTATCCTCTTCCATCCACAGCCGTGTCCTACCGACTCACTCTTAACCCATATTTGCTCTGAGTTGTACAATCAGGTTGTGTTGGTGCGGTGCAGTTTTGAACGGTAAGCTCTGATCTAGTTTGAGGGTGTGTTGGCCGGATGCATCATCCTCTGCTATGTAACATCACAACGTCACACCTGTGCGACACAGCATTTCCCAGTCAGTAACATCAAGGAGAACAATGGAGCAAATCCACCACGCCATGTTTTGTTTTCTTAGCAAAAAAGAGCAGAGCTTTGTTTGAGAAAAGACTTCAAAATGGTGCATCTTGTATTTATCTCCATGTTTGACAGAAGAGACAGTCCTTTGCTGACCAATCTGCAGTCTTCCCAGCTCCATCTTAGGTGTACAGAACCACTGGTTTTAGTAGCCCAACAGAAAGCAACCAAAAACCAGTATGGTACAGTACACTTATTTTGGTACAGTTTGCAGCTTTTGATTAATGAAACACAAATGATTATGTAGTGTAATGTATACCAAACCGTACTGTACTGGTCAGTGATATTACAGCTATTCTCAACAATCTCCTTCTAACATTTTCTGGAGTCCCATTATCACATTTTCATTTTCTGCCGCTTCCATCAACTTCTGACTCACCCTCAGCACCCAACATCACCCCACAACCCTCCACCCTCCGTCCCTCCGTTGGTGCTCACGTTCTCCTGGGCTTCGACACACACTTATCACATCCAGCGTTGTGAGAAATAAATGTGAAGGCTGATCGCATTCCCGCTGCTTAAATCATCCCATAATTGAGCCCAAGGGTGTCTAAAATTGAGCGTGAAGTCTACATCAAGGTCAGTTACTCCACCCTATAAGATAGTGATGGATGTCTTGATCTGGTTGCCCTATCTGAGGAGGGGTGAAAGCATATCCCAAGAGTGGGGTGAAGATACTGTATAACCCATTGGAGCCTGGAGAGAGGGCACTCTGTGTTCAGATTTGTGAGTAAACATTTGAGGGGACTGAAATAAAACCTATTGATTGCAAGATGGATGACTCACCATCGTTCAATACGCTAATCTGCCAAATTGACTGCATTTCTTGGTGCATTGTGTGGCCGTGAACAGCTGGATTCAGTCACAGAGAAAACCATAAACACCAGCCAAAGTCAGCTGAAACCTTCCCAAGAGCCTGTGATTTATGATCCCTTGGATCGCATGCACGTGTATGTGTGTGTGTGTGTGTGTCATGTTGAAATCACCACAGGTTGTGGTTGGACATGTGGGGCTCAGCCCATGCAGCTGGAATGAAACAATAAAAAGGGATTCAAAAGAGGAAGAAAGCGCATGTCTTTGCCATTTAGATTGCTCCATCTACTTTCTTAAAAGCAGCAATGCGAAGTGGTAGCTGGTGACCCATAATGACCGTTTGATTTAATCTTGTTTGTCACGTCTTTTAGGGTGTAAATTAGGTTCGGGGAAATCATATCAATGTTATCATTTGGTCTGCCTTAATAAAATTTATAATAAAAAGTAACTGTAAAGATTGAACGTGTCATTGCATTGGTTGTTTTTACACCATACATTGTAGCACAGTCTGGGAACAATCGTCTCATCTTAAATAACACCTGGACAACAGACTGGACTGGAGATGCAACGCTGATGCTGTTTATAAGAAGGGACAGAGCAGACTTTACTTCTTAAGGAAGCTTAGGTCCTTCAGTATTTGCAACAAGATGTTGCATGGTTTTTATAAGTCTGTTGAGGAGAGTGCAATCCTATTTGCAGTCATCTGCTGGGGGAGCAGCATCGGAGCCAGTGACGTGAAGAAACTCAACAAACTGGAACTGATTGTGCAAAGGAGGTTACTTCATAAAATGAAAACCATCATGGACAACGCTGAACATCCTCTAAAACTCAACAACAGAGCGTCCTCAGTCAGAGGCTTCTTTAGATCTGCTGCAGTGCAGAAGCTACAGGAGATCCTTCCTGAACACAGCAATAACCATCTATAATGAAACATTGAAGAAACTCAAATAAGGAAATCGACTGTAGTAATGAATTCCCCTTAGGGATTCACAAAATATTTTTGAATTTGAGTTGAACTGGATTGAACTGAACTTGTCATAAAAAGATAAACAGAGAACAGAGATAGCACGGTCACACAAGTAGACGCTGCACTTAAATTTAGAAATTAAACTTAACTCAAGTATTTTCTTTCTTTTATTTATTACTTTATATCAACATTTAACTCCAGGTTAACACTTTTATGTATTTGCTGAGGATAATGGGACCACATGCCTTTAAGAGCAATTTTTCCAGTTGCGCCTTTGCCACAGATAAGTCAGCTAAAGAGATGTTAAAAGCAGGTGGGGGGGCTGGTAGATGAGTCAAAGGCTTGTTGTGGATGAGTGGAGTGGACGAGAATGGGAGTCAGCACCAGTGGGCGGAAACAGCTGCAGTGAAGGCAGACAGTTTCCAGCAGCCTTCAGAAATGTTCACGTGATGCTGAATCTGATTCCATCCATCCATCCATTATCTATTCCCACTTATTCCTGTTTAGGGCCATGGGGTTCTACTGGAGCCAATCCCAGCTTTTCCTTGGGTGAAAGGGAACCCTAACCGCACACACTCATGGAGTGGAGAACATGCAAACTCCACACAGGAAGCTTCAAATCCTCAGGCTGCTCTGCATAAGAAAGCCTAACGTCACCATGATCCGTACGGCCATGTCAGCTTGGCAGTTCCTTGGAAAAGCATCATCTCTCCCAGTCTGGCTCTGCATGCAGAAATGTAACCTGAAGCTGTATCATGCAAAATAGGAAGTAAGTTATCAACTCTGCGCAGAAATGCCGTTGAGGCGTCCGGATAAAAGTTCAGATGGACAGAAAGATAATGGAGTCCATGGTTCAACTTTCTTTTGAAACAAACAATGCATGTTGGTTTCTATGCATCCAAGATGAGAATGACCATTCAGGCTGTTACCAATGAAAACTACAAAAGCCAGCAAAAGCATTCGGAAACGCTGAGTGGCAAAGAAAAGAAAATGTTGTTGGACATATTAAGATGGTGATTTTGAGGGAAAACGAGATGATTGCTGTGATCTGTGTCCTTCGTGCACCACCATGTTTCACTGCAAAAACACACTAAAGGAAGGTTTGAATGACATTGGAAGAGATGTAAATGACATGGCTCCGTAGTGGCACTGCGTTTGAGGAAAAGCAAACCATCTCTTAAAACTTCCAAAGCAATCTCAAAAAACTTCTCCGAACAGGCTCCAGCACTACCTCACGACCAGCACCTGGTTCCCTTGGTGACCCATGTGACTCTGAGCAGGTGTACTTTGACGTATGATGACTTCTCTACAAATGACAGTAGTTTCCTCTCCTTGCGTGACCCTTGGTGTGTGTTTTGGATTGAGATACAAACATAAGACGGTAACGTTCAGTTTGAAGAAGAAGAAGTATTGCAGTGCTTCTGCAAGAGGTTTACGGCAGCCGCCGCGAACGGATCCTCCAGTCTGAGGTGTTGAGCTGTCAGATTTTTAATCAACAGGCAGGTAATTGGCAAGTGAGGCGTGACTGTATTGGTCTTTTATGCAGTGTTATGTTTGAGGGTTAACAAAGCGTGAGATTGGGCTGTGCCTGTATGCCGCACATTCTCAGTTTGCAGGCCTTTTGTTCTGCGGTCCTTTGTGGAGCCTACCCTGAATTCATTGAAATCCTCCACTGCTGAGTGAGCCGAAGGAGCTGCTTTTTTTTTTTTTTTTTTCGCACACTCTCATTCTCTCCTCGTTTCTCACATACGCAGACGCGCACAAAGGCTGAAGCTCTGCCAGCATTTCGTGGGATAATCTACCTTCCTGGAGGTTTGCTGAAGCACCCCTCCCTCCCACCGCTCCCACCACAAACTCTCTTCTTCCCCTCTTCCTCCTCCCTCCTCTGTCCTCTCCCCCTCTTCTTATCAGCCCCAGTGTAAAGGAGCATGTGGTTTCCTGCCAACTTCTGGGAGCCGTGAGCTGCCTCTGCAAACAGGAACATGCATGAAAACATTCCACAGCTGAAGGAAACAGTGTCCTTAAATGTCCCCTGCCCCCCCATCTCTTCTTTTTTTTTTTTCTTCCTCCAACCACTTAAATCCCAGACCACTAGACAATCAGTACACATAAACACACACACAAACATATACAGACGCAGAAGAACGAGGCGCAACCGCGCAGCACAGCCACAGACGTGGAAATGAAGTTTCTGTGTGTGTGAGAGAGGCAGAAAAAAGGCAGAGATCAACAGAAACCGTGTGAGACGGCGACAGAGTGTGTGTGGGCACGGGTATGTATTTCATGCAAAGAAATCTATGACCAGCTTATTCCACATCATTTAACAGCATGTGCGCTCATCAGAATTTTGGCTGTAGAGCAGGAGTCCAACTCTGATGAAACACCTCTCCTTGGTGGGCTTATTCACCCCACTCATCTATAAGTCGTTAGAGAGGTTCTTCTACTTTGTGCTTTTGTATTGGTAATCCACAAAAGCATTTGCCGAAAAGTGAGCTGTTTGAAGAGGACTGAAAAAGCTGTTAGGAGAGCAAATTTGTTAAATATCATGTCAGCACTCTTTGATACCTGACAGCAGGAGTGAATACATGTTTTTTTTTTTTTACTTTTGACAAATGTTGTGAGTCACAAAGCCAATCATTCAAATACAGGCTCACATGGGCAGGTGAAAGGTCAATTGGGTCTAATTGTGGTAACATTTTGGAGCTGGAAGAGACACAATAGAAGTCTGGGTGTTTCCACAATCAAGCAGACGGATGAATTTTAATGACAAGAGTGTCGTTGCTGTGAAAAGAGAATTGGGTTGGCATAGAAAGAAGTAAACATGGGGGACTGATTCTTCTCCAAAGTAAATAAAAATGCTTGGATTCATACAAGCGATCAAGCACAACAGATGGTTTTAAATCAGTTAGAGTCTTATTCATAAAGTGTGTTTTCCCTCCTGGCATGGAAGCCTGGATTGGGGAATGTGTTTGGGAATTCTCTGAAAGGAGTTTAATCATAAGTTACTTTTCTCTAGTGTATGAATCAGTGCTGGAACGAGAGAGGTGTAAACTCAACCGCTGCATTTTCAGGAGCCCGTTCTCCCACTTCCCCTCCTCATCCCGTCTCCTCCATTTCTAGATGTTTTCGAGGAACAAGTTAACGGAACAAAATGGACCAGACAGAGATTTGGAGAAAGCGACGTCTCCTCCGCTTTTCCTGAGTGGTTGCACTCAGCAGGAGTGTGCGTGGCCCGCGCCCACATAAATGATTCACAGGCGTCCTGAAATTACACAGTGGAAGAGGAGTCTTGGATGCTCAGCACCGACGCATCAGGGTGGGAGACAAAATGGTTTTTAGTATGTTAATCATATTTTTCTATGTTCAGTGAATTTAATGGTCAAATGGTTTTTTTTTTTTTATCTCTTACTGCTCAAGCTTTGAGTTGGCTGAAAAAAAAAAGTTTTAATGGGTGTAAGTGAGTGTTCAGCTATAAGAATGAGAGCTTGTCTCTCACCAATTTAATCCCTTAATTTAAACGTTAAAAAAAAAACATTAGAATGTATAAAAGTCTCAGACAGAACCTGCTTACATTTCTGACAACTTATTTTTTGGTTTGAATGTTTGGTAAACTGTCAGCCTCTGATGGGATTGATACAACTACCAACCACCACATGATGGGACGCATTCACTCTCACCATAACCTTGACATTTACAAATTCTGCAAAGCTCTGGATAACAGATCAACAACTTTTCCCACAAATTTAACTTAAGTTTCCTTTGTCAGCTCAAAGGAAGCGCTGTTTGGCTCGGGTGTCATCGCGCTTTGTGCTTCACTTCGGGACCGGAGCATTTCTGCTTTTCCATATATACAAATGAGAACAAAGTCACGACTACCTTTGAGGAAAAACAGCAGGACTGTGTGCACTGTCGCCCCCATTTAAGCTCTTATCGCCCATCACTCTCTGTGTAATCCATCCTGTCATTGATAGTGGGCCATCTGGAACGGCTAAGAACACCTTTTTCCTAACACGTGGTCAAATTACACGCATTTAGAGGTTAAACAGCGGTAAATGATTGCGGTGCTGGTTAGGCAACTGGAACTCTTGTTTAAGGTTCTACGAAGGTTAATAAGGGGTGAGTGGTAACCGTAGGTCAGTGACAGGATGCAAACTCTGGTTTCTTTGATGCCCTTCACACTTTCAAGCTCATTTCATTTTTGACCTCATTCAGTTTGTGCATCACTTTTTACATCCCTGGCACAATGGTATGGCAGAATCTCTTTCCTCGCTGCTCTATGATGGCAGACTAATCAGTTCCCTTTTAAGTATGGCTGCTCCTACCACCTATAAAGATAGAATATTTGATCATCAACATGATCAGAAAATCTCTTCTCTAGTCATGCCTCTATATAAAGGTTACATTGATTCCAGCACCAGAAATAAATGTCGGAATTAGAGATAACTGCAGGAATTGTTCAATGTAGACACAATTCCTGGTGGGGGTTTTATCATGCTGTGAATATGATATTTGATCGGCATATCGACTGTACCAGAGACTGAACCTGAGATCTCTCCAAGCACTACACATTAGACATATTCTTACACCTTCATGCCTGCGAGCAGTACAACCTCATTCTTCTGCTGCCAGACACTCTGCAGCTCTCCGGAGTTATTGGAATTTGAGACTGCCTCATGCTTCAAACAAAGTGCTCGCTTGAGCTGAGGGATGCAGTGAGATTGAGTCGGAGCCCTTTTAAATTGTAGATAAACCAACAATCTGACAGCGGCTCCCACTTTCTTTGAACCTCGTGGAATTAGATTCTGCACTTTTGCACCAACATAAATGACGAGACTGTCATTCTATTTTGCGCTACAAAAAAGTTCTCTCGCTGTATCCCACCCCCTGACTCGTTTCACCACCTTAACGCTGAGCCCCTCATAAATATTGAATGAGGACTAACTGTTTGCTTTGTGAAATCGCCTCCTAGTAATGTAAGGGCCTTGCTCGAGTCTGTAGTCAACAAGAGGGAGGGAAGAATCTGCTCCGTAAGTGCACTTCTCTCACCTTTGAGCCAGCATAAGTGTTTCTAAAGGCCCTGTTTAATATGCTCTTTTCCTGTATCAATGGCTCGTATCTATACAGATAATGTGTATTTTTTTTTCCTATACAATGTAGTTAATAGGCAACTCAACCACTTACAACCCCTTTACAGGTTGGTGGTAACTGGAACTTGGAAATTGTGACAAAAAAAAAAACAAACAAAAAGCCAAGGAGCTAATTTCAGAGGCAGTGAGGCAAAGGCGTAATGTTGTTTTGACTGAACTGTAGTTATCAGTCGGCTACTGTGATGAAGCTCAATTAGAGCAGTATGCAATGAGCCAAGCAAAGGTAATCTCTGAGCAGAGGGCAAACCAACACAGAGACACGGACAGTCGCTCTGAGTTGAAAAAGCAAGAGATTGACAATAGAATCTGGAGTCGTGGAGAGCAGCTAATGAGCCTACATGATTCACGCTTGGTCTCCCCCACAGGGAGCCTTGTCCTGGGCAGAGCGGAGGCACGCAAGAGGTGCAGTGTTTGCGCCAACACATTCCATGACGCTGCCTGTCAGAGCCAGGAGGGCAAATGGGGGATTAAGTGTTTTCCTTGTTAATGCTGGGTGAAGCAAAGATTTCTGCATCTTATTGGAGTCCGGAATCAATTACATTTATGGTGACATGGAAGCTGGTATGAAAACATGAAACTCTAATGCAGGTCATTTTTGGATATGCTTATTCACTATGAATAACAACTCCACGTAAGAACATTATTTTCTGACTTTATGTGTGAGAAATGTGGATAAACTATGGATATAACATATGTGAAAACCTTCCTGTTTCGGTGTTAAAAAAAAAAAATGCAGGGAGCTCTTTCTGTGGAGTTCATGCTGAGAGAGAGGTGGACCAAATTATGATTCATCCTGCAGTAATGTTGTACACTAGTGCTGGGCAATATGACGATATATATCGTGGGGAAGATAGAAAAGTGTGTATCGTGCCATTTCTCTTCTATCGTTTCTATCGTTTCTAACCTAATTTTATCAATTATTACAGCAAATATGTAATTAAATAACCTGCAACGATAAATTTGATAGAATCATATCTACTTCTACAAAGTAGCCTTTTATGTTATGCACTTTTATTCATGGTTAATGCCTTAAACAGAGTTCTCTTCAACCCTGATGTTTACTTTAGACACTTTATATTGGTTTGCAAACTTTGCACTACAAGGTTACAGTTTTCAGAAAGTTGAAAAATAATTTGTGTTTATTTTTTATAGCTGAACTTCAGGGCAAAAATGTGTTTTTCCTCTCAGAAACTGTTGTGCACTTTAAAAAAAATGTTAAACTACTGTACCTCTGTACCTACCTGTTTTTGCTGCACTAAAATGTATGTTTGTGACAGTTCAGCTAAATGTCCTTTCAAAATAAAGTTGAAAAGTAAGCAATGAAATTTTTGTCAAACTTTTCAGAGCATAACTGAAAACATACTTTATTATGGTATATCGTAATATATATCATTATCGTGATATAAATAGTCCATATCGTGATATATGATTTTTTCCATATCGCCCAGCACTATTGTACGCATGCACCGTCTTGCTTTGATGTAGTCATTAACAGTCCCTTCAATTTGAGCAGGCACACTAGAATAACATAAGCTTAATAATGATACACATTTCCTCTTTTGGACTTTTGAACCAATTTGAATGTGCTCAGAAAGTTCAGTAAAGAACTCCTGATCACAGGCACTATGATGCAGCTCTACAAACTGTAGGTAAAGACTGTCGAGCTGCAGTTTTGAGGAGGGGTCTGTCAAGCATCCACAGCAGTTATTAGCAGAGGTACTAAATACCAATCTAGACTTTTAAACCTTCGCGGCCGCTGATTGGCCAGCTGGCGGTCACGTGGTGAAGTGCAGTCAGTCGCTGTGCCGTGCCTCGAGCCAGCGCTGAGTGGAGCCTGTCTGCCAACAGCTTCAGCAGCGGCTCTATCTGGATCCTACTACACTCACTGACAATTAAACGAGGCCCCCTTTTCTTCTCATTTTTGAGGATAATTCTTCACCATGGGCGACAAAAAGAGCCCTACCAGGTAATGTGGCCACCCATTGTCGATTTAGACCATGTTCTGTGCGATTTTGGGATCGAAATTTGGATGCGTCTCTCTCACACAAGGATCGTTTCTCCCTTTTTCAGTTGGTATGCCACAGCTAGCTAGAATAGTGCAGTCACTATGGCGGCTTCTCGTTCCCTACAACCCAGTCACTTAACAGACAAAGAGAATTTTTTCTGAGGATACGCCTGGTATTTCCCCCAACGCTCCTGCGCTTCGACGGAGCCTTTCGGAGGGCCAATGTCGAAATGAGCATTGTTTTATATCGGTTTGGTAAGCCGACCCAGTAAGCTTCGATGCCAAAATTTTTTAGCAGCGCTCCCCTGCCTGCCTGCTAGCCTAGCTGGCGATACAGTCGGACGGTGTGGACAGTCGCCCGTTTCTCCACCGGTTGAGATTTATCAGCGAAGTGAGCTCTACTTACCGGGACTCGAACCGTATGTTAATGATAATACACAAAGCGGGGGAGATGTTAAGTAGCTTGTGTAACACGCAGCAGGTTTACGTTTGACACAGTCTCTTATGCTATTAATTCATTAAAAAAAAAATATGCTGGTGGCATTTTGTGAAACCAACTTTGACCTTAACATTTTTTTTTGTAATTTTTGTAAAAGGCCAAAAAGACAAGCCAAACAGAGCGCTGACGACGGCTACTGGGACTGTAGCGTGTGCACCTTCAGGAACACCGCCGAGGCTTTCAAATGCAGCATCTGCGATGTGAGGAAGGGCACATCCACAAGGTAACGTAGCTCTCTCTCTTTCTCTCTCTCTTTCCCTCTCTCTCTCTCGTCTCGGTGTCTCGTCCCCCCCATTGCTTCCTTGGCTGCAGCAGTATTGTATCGCAATTTATGGGAATGACAACTTTGATCGACAACCTGTTTGTCTGTGAGCGGGTGGAGACTTGTTGATTGAGAATCTTGCAAATGTTTTTTTTTTTTTTTTTTTTTTTTTCGTCCGGAGGTTCTCACTTCACGCGACCATCATTGCATTGCTTTTATGCATTTGTCAAGGTAGGCTGGCTGCTTTGCTAGCCGGAGAAGGAGGAGGTTGGGGTGGGGATGAGGGACCGTACTTCATGATGGCTGCACAGCTCCAGAGCGTCATTAAGAGAGCTGTCTTTTTTCTCATGAAGTGATACAATGAATACAGAAGAGCTACCTGTAGGATTAAGGCTCTATAAATGGTTGTTGGAGAGTGATGATGTTTCTTAGATTAAGAGAATTAGTTGTAATCAAGTTTGGAAATTAACTCGAAGATTGAATCCCCAACCTGGATGTGACAGAATTTAGGCTGATCACCTTGTTTTAAAGTGCTAAAATGCTTCCCCCAGATGCTCTTAACCTAGTTAACTGCAAACTTGGCTTTATTCTCAGCTGGTTTCGGGTATTTCTCAACAGGCTTGTCTTTCCCAGACATTTCCCCCAAAGCTTTAACTTAAAGGAAATTTGAAGTCGTCAGCAGAGGACGTCATCTTTATGGGAAACAGAGATGAAATAGTTGTGTGTCACGATGGGATTCCCTTTCGGTTTTTAAATATACTGACGCCTACTTCTTTTGTTCTGGGGAATGTTTTTTTGATGACGATTTGCTTGTGTCACAAGAGTATACGCCTGTTTGATCACATTATCAGTTGCTTGATGAGACGGAGAGACAGATGAGTCATTTGTGGGTTTGTTGACACGTCCCTTGTACTCTAACCTTTTTTTGAGCTGCGGTTTTACCATAAGCGTCTCGACAGACATCCCCGGCCCACCACAAGTGGGAGAACTTGCTGTATGGAGAAATCAAGAGATTGAATTCAGTCTCATTTGTCTGGTTCTTTTCCCTCCTGTGCGTACCGTAAAACCACAGCTGATGATGTTTGCTGAAAGCGGGAAGCTGAAACAAGCATGTTTCAGCCATGCTGCCCCTGTACTCTGGCAACAGCCCAGGTGCCTTTTTTGTGATAAATGAGAGCACAAAGCATCACTGGAGAATTTAGTCGCATGTTTCTGTTTGATCTAAATGGTTAACCTTTGATTAATGCAGTTGTGTCATTGTGGAACGGCCTCTTATTCTATTGAGTACTAATTAGTTGTCTTTTACTCACCGTTTGATGTAATCTGGCTAAGCAAGATGCTCTTAGCCAAATGATTCACATTAAAGGCTTTGGTGTAGGTTTTTTTTTTCTCGTTTCTATTATCAGGGACATGATTTTATTAAAAAGTTCTGGCAAAGCTATGTTTTGCATGCTGTGCTTGTGCGGAAGAGTTTCATATATTTCTTTCACGATCACCAAAGATGCATATCTAGTGGAGCTTTTATTTTCTGTGTCCTGCTTAGGTAGCGATTCCTCTACTAAGGAAAAGAAGAGAGACAGACTTTTATTCCCATGAAGCTGTTGCTGAGTAGATGCTGATACAACAGGTTGTAACTGTCAGATGCCCATATATTGAAGTGCCTGATTGTTGCAGTTTGAATTTGGGTTTGCTAATGCGTCCCTTGGTGAAATTCAAGATTAGGTGAATATTTCCATCCCCTTCCACCTGTCACAGTCATTAAGACACCAGCTGTTTCTACAGGTGTTGATGAGGAGCACAGAACTGACGTGATTCATGGTTATTAACACATTGTGTCTTACACTCCAACGAGGCTTGAATCACACTTTAACCCCTGCCAGCAGCAGGAAAGCTGCGCAACTGGCAGTTATGCAGCTCTGATTTGTGCTAATGAAGGCAAGAATGTGTGTTAATGGGAGCAAAACTCTGGCTGTGGCATCAGCATGCATAGAGAGGCCCCCGCTCTCCCAATGCACCTGTTGACCCAGTCCAGCTTAGTGATGAAACATGATACCCAAGTAGGCTAAATCTAGCCTTTGGCTTTCTGACTCTTAAACAAGAAAGCACTCTGCTTTTTGTACGTGACCTTGCTGCTAATCTACAAGTCCAAGCAGTCTGAGAGTTCAGCCTCTGCACCCACTTCTTGGGTAATTGGAGAAAGACTTGCATTAGCATCTCCTGTGAGGTGGATGCTTACACATTTAAATGTTTCTGGCATATGTACTTGATCTTTCAATGAATGACAGTGTATTTTGTGCATCAGTTTGCTTTGCGGTGGTGTTTTGTATGCACCTCTGGCAGCCCCGGGGCCAGAGAGAAACCATTAGGAGAACTCTAAAGTTGATTGATGGTGGGGATCACAGGAAGTCTTGAGGTACCTCAGTCTTTGAATGTTGTGCTGTTATTTACGCTGTGCGGCTCTGTCATCAACTATTTAGAGTACCTTTCATCTGTGCTTCATTTGAAATGGAATAAATGTGTATCTCTTGCATATTAGTGGAACAGAGTGTATTGTTTTGAAAAATCTGGTTAAATAGTTTATAACACGCTCAAAGCTTTGACTGCTGCAGGGCCACAGAACCTTCAACCATTACAGCTGATAGTAGTAAATCATCTTGCAAGTTAATACAGAGTCTAATAAACGTTTTTACAAGCATGCTTTGAACCAAAATCCAAACAACTTGTTGCTGCAATGTTGATGTGTTTTGACGCACAGTGAATGTAGATGGATAACGGAGATCTAAACAAATATCTTGTCCTGGAATCTTTATGGTCAGATTTTTTCACTAAAATAAAGCAAAACTTGCTAAAGCAATCTGAATCGGTAGTGAGATATTATAAAAGTGTAAAAATATTATCCTAATGTTACAAGACTTTTGAATGTGATTTATTCTTTGTGATTGTCGCCTGATTAGAAAGGCACAGCCAGCTTTCACTGTTTTCAGGGAATTGAAAAAGGCTGTGCTGTAAGTGAGCGTATTTCAGTCACTTGTGGCTTGTCTAGATGTTGTGCCTTATTGATCATGTATGTCAATCAGCCATGCTCATTTACTGTATTTTTCCACAGCCATGAAGATGTAAATTATCTATTGGCTTTAGCCCGTGGCATTTTAGTGCAGGCAAGATGAGTAAACCATAAATGTGCTTTAAAGGTATATAAGGAAATAAGCCAAACTATAGACTATATAAGTGTTATCAAACTTTAAAACCATCAAGGATCTTTGGAGCACTTACATGTCTGTGAAAGTATTGAGGTGACACAATTGTTAGAAACGCACTACAATATTCTCTTTTTCTCTTTGCGTTCATCTTGGTGTACGTGCGCTTGTCTGTCTCTTACAATGATGGAATAGAGTCATTATAATCCATGGATTCTACCACTGTCACATTAAGGCAAATTGACTGGGATAATAGAATTACATAAGAGGGACATGGTGGTGCTTCCTCACCCGTTCCCTGTGTAGACAGCAGCCCCCACCCAGAGGAAACTGCTTTTGCTTATCCAGCATTATCAGCATCTGCACTAAAGTCCTGAACACGAGCGGATAGCCCTAATCTTTACATGTTAATTGCCGGATTTAGAAGTTCTTAATTACTTCATGGGATTTGGCAGTGTGTGAGTGATTAAATACAATAGCCAATTTGGCAATCTGACAAAACAGAAATGTTGAGAGCTGTTGAATTGGGGGCTCCTCCCATTGAAGGAAAAAATGAGGCAAGCAAATGAGTGTGACAACAAGGCAGGGAGCAGTCTGGAAAATCCAGAACAAGGCACATGAGGACAGGGAGAGGCAATAAGGAAGAAAAAGGATGAGAAAGGAGGATTGGAGGGCAAGGAGAGAAAAAAAAACCACTGAAGGGACATTGCAGAGTATAACGTCCGAACACTTCTGTGTGTGTTGAGGAGAGGGGGGGTATGGCTATCAGGGGGGGTGCTCACTCACCCAGGAGTCTCCAGGGGCTAGAGCAAAGCGAAGCACATCATTACCCAGGGAGGGAGAGACTGGACAGGCTCTTCCATTTCCACCAGCACCACCATCTATCTGTGGTAAGAGAACGGCACCATTTCACTCGTCAGCTGCTACAGATGAGTTTTAAGAGAATTAGAAGTGACATGCTTTTAAACCTTTTTGATCTTCATTTCATCCAAGCCGTGGTTGGTCTAAAAGTTACTAAGAAACTGAACTCCAGGATAAATCAAATCGGTTTGGTGCATTTGGATCTTGGTTAGAGTTGGTGTCGGGTTTCCCCACATCTTGTTTTTGTTTGCTTGCAAGATGGTGTTCCCTTTGTGTAGAATCTGAAAGCCTGCTGTGAAGGTGCTGTGTCCCCTCAGGCTGTTGTGCTTAATTATTTGTTGAACAAATTCCAAAGCGTGCACAGTACGGCAACTGGGCAAGAATATGACATGACATCAGCGGAGAGCTGGTAACCAAGTCTTGACAGATAAACGACGTTTACAAGAAAATGGTGTGAAGAGAGGGGGGAGATGACAAAGAGTTTACTTTGTGGGATTTAGAGAAGCTGGATGGAGCTGAAGGAGTGGAAAAGGTGAAGACGAGCGAAATGAGGAAGAGGACGGCAAAGCAGTGATGCTGAGCAGCGCTGCAGTGCTGTTGATGGGGGAAGTTTACACGTGTTTAATGCCTCTGCAATAACTCACTGTCAGTTCTACTCAATACCAGGCCAGTTCACATCCTGAAAAGTCAGACATGAAATGGCTTGATGTGAAAATGAAGTATCTTTTACACTTGACCAGATACAAAGTTAGAGAGTTCCTCCATCACATAAGCTGCTTTTTTCTTTCTTATGTCTGTCTGCGCACAAATGAGACATTCTGACTCCTTTTCTTGTTCTGAGAAGTGGAAGTTATGATCCTGGCTACCGACATGGTTAATAAAATCAACAGTCACTGCAGAAAAGCTTTTCTTTTAGAAGATCCCATTTGCAAGGCTCCAGACTAAATATTTTCACAAGTACCGCAACAAAACTTTGGGTTGATACTTTAAAGTTTTTTTTTTTTTTTCAGTCTTGTTTGTATTTCTGATTAGTAAATGATTGGGCAATTAACTGAAAATTTTAAGAAATGATCAAATTTTTCCTTTCATTTTTAAGTAAAAAAAGGCCAATGAATTCATGCTGTAAGGGGGGGAAATGAGTGATCTTTTAAGTATAAAATTCCAAAATTAGAGAATCTCAAAACCGACACTTTAAATGGAACTGTTGTAATTGTGAGCACTATACACACACATATATAAAGCTTAAATTGAAAACACTAGATACAGATTACGGAGCCTACCTCCTCTTCAAGACGACGTCTTTTCTGAAGAAGGTGAAAGTGAACATAAGCAGAACAGATGTATTTAGGTCCACATTACGGCGCTACGGCAGCAGCTCAACAGGTGCCTGTCGGCTAACGTACATTAACAGCGGGATAAGCGTCTCTGCACATGTTGAGCATCTAGATTTGATACAGACACGGGGTGGTTTAACATGATGAGTTAGAGTTTTTCGGACCACCTTTGGGCTTATTTTACCACTTTGTAACGGCACGTCTTACCTTCACATAGACCGTATCTTCGTCGCTTGAATCACGCCTCTTCCACCACAACGTCTTCTGCGTCTTCTCGATTTATAGGCCCACCGCAAGTTCTTCTTCTGCGACTTATACATTTATAGGCGGCATCACAATGCATACCGCCACCTAGTGCTGGGCGATATGGAAAAAATCATATATCACGATATGGACTATTTTATATCACGATAACGATATATATCACGATATACCATAATAAAGTATGTTTTCAGTTATTCTCTGAAAAGTTTGACAAAAATGTAATTGCTTACTTTTCAACTTTATTTTGAAAGGACATTTAGCTGAACTGTCTCAAACATACATTTTAGCGCAGCAAAAACAGGTAGGTACAGAGGTAGAGTAGCTTTCACTTTTTTTTTTAAAGTGCACAACAGTTTCTGAGAGGAAAAACACATTTTTGCACTGAAGTTTAGCTATAAAAAATAAACACAAATTATTTTTCAACTTTCTGAAATCTGTAACCTTGTAGTGCAAAGTTTGCAAACCAATATAAAGTGTCTAAAGTAAACATCAGGGTTGAAGAGAATTCTGTTTAAGGCATTAACCATGAATAAAAGTGCAAACATAAAAGGCTACTTTGTAGAAGTAGATATGATTCTATCAAATTTATCATTGCAGGTTATTTAATTACATATTTGCTGTAATAATTGATAAAATTAGGTTAGAAACGATAGAAACGATAGAAACGATAGAAGAGAAATGGCACGATATACACTTTTATATTGTCCCCACGATATATATTGTCATATTGCCCAGCACTACCGCCACCCAATGCGACAGAATTGAAACGACATGCGACATTCACAAAGTAAACAGTCTGGAGGTGAGGGCGAGTCAAAAGCTGAAAAATATATTCATCGCGGCCAACATCTATTCGTGGCAGTGCTGCCACGGAATAAATGAACGTGTGGGGAAACGCTGTATTGTAACCGAGATGGATAAATATGAACATGTTTAGGTGGATTTCAGTATAAGCTTGGCTGTTGGCAGATTTACTGCATTGATCCAAATACAAGATGAATTTTTCTTCACCGTGAATGGATCTGAATAAGTTGGGTCATTTTATATTTGGGGTCTAGATTTTGTCAACAGCTAGATCATTGCATCCAAAACAACCTGAATGTGCCTTTTAGACTAAACTGGATATAACGGTTCCGGGAGATTTGAGAGATGCAGAAACACGACAGGCATCCTATGCAAAGTGGTGCAAAAGTGCAAGGGAGGAAACGAATGAGGAATAAGTTTTGATGTTAACTTAAAAGTGATAGTAATTTAATAATAAATTTAAAAAAAAAGGGAGTGACTATGTTTAAATCCAGCCTCAACTGATGCAGATGGATGTTGCGATGCAGTGGACTGCATGTTTGCACTCAGGCCAGTCTTGCCAGTGGTGAATCTTGGATTTTTCTAATGGATTTTGGATTTTTATGGATTTTATGTGTTTTTATCAAGGGGCCCCATATCTCATCTAGGAGATATGGGGACAAATATTTGAAATCGAGTATTTGTTCAGCATCCTTGCACATAGTGTTTTGATAAAGTGTGTATGCAGTTGTGCCTGTGAGCCCTTGTTTACTTTATGCAATTAAATAATTAATTAATAGACAAAGGTTAGATGGAAAAAACAAATTAATTCTACATTTATTTTTACTCTACATAGAGAAAAGAAGTCACGCACTCGTAATATTTTGTTGAACTGCCTTTAACTTTGATTACATGCACAGACTTTGGCAGAGTTACATTGCTTAGGTCTGATTAAGTTGTTTTTTTTTATCTCCTGACCATATCTTTCTTAAGGATGATGGTTCCCCACTATCCTTCCAGTGTTTAATAATGCATTGGATAGTTCTTAAACCAATTTTAGTAGTTTCAGCAATCTCCTAGGATGTTTTCTTTCTTTGATGCGTGCCAATAATGTGATGCTTCTGTTCAGATTAACATCTTTTCCAGGACCACAGGATCAGTCTTCCAATATAGTCTTTAAAGAAATGAGAAGCTACTTACTGCATCAGTTAGGGGTAAATAACTTGCTGCCAGCTGAAACACAGCCATCCATGCAGTAAATATCCAGTGGGAGAATCTTACTGATATGCTTAGTTAAATCCAGGTGATTTTTTTTTTTTTGTTTTTTGGGTCGGGCGGGCGGTGTAGTTAGTACATAGTGTGTGTTGCCTCGCTCTGGCCATAAGTCTTTGGAGAGAAGCTGCTGTCTTTTCATCACTATGTCAATTAAGTTATTGAAATACTGGAAATAAATTCCTCATATTTAAATCAAAAAAGGTCCTTACTAAGACAAGATTTTCTTCTTTTTCAAAGGTGCACACATGCATCATTTCTAATCAACAATCACTTTGAAGCTGCTTTATTTGGTTTTAATGAACGTTATTGTAATTGCTGCAGGCTGATTAGATTATTTTTGCCTTCAACTTGCTGCTGTCAAATGTGCTGTAGTCTCTCAGTGCATCTACAGGCACAGTTTTTGCTCGCTGCTTTTGTTAACCTTCATAAGTAATTTATTTTTAACTTTATGGTTAAATCTGAAACCTAGTTTTCAGATAAAGATTTGTCCACACTGAGAGCAGTATATGTATAGTTTTATTTTCCTTACAGCCTCATTACCTTATTACCTGCATGTGTAGTTCATGCGAGGAGGAACAGAAGAGAATCTGCTGATTCCACATGTTGTCATCAGAAATCTGAGGCTGTGGTATCAAAGGAGAGGTTGAAGGATATTTTCTTCTAAGAAAAGAAACTGGTAGTTTAAAGTGCCCAGTGAAGCGAGAGCAACAGACCAGGGTAGATGACAGCCTGCGCACCATTGTTCCCACCTGGAACCATTGTTATGATTAAAGGTTCACGCTCGCGCTCCGTATTTTACTCACACAGGACATACGCGTAAACGCACTCCTCCTCTTTTGTGTGTGTGTGTCTGCACACACAAAAGCTGCATGTGGTGTATGGATTAATATGAATTCATTGGCAGGTTGAAAAATAATTTCACATCAACCTTTCAGTAAAGGCAGGAATTTATTCTAAAATGATCCCCAGAAAATGTCAGGCTGCAAATGCCCCTTAGACTAAGAATGACATTAATGAAAAAGGAGAAAAGTGTGGCCCATGCCCTCTTTCAATGCACAGACACACACGCGCACACACACACACACACCAGCTATTACCAAACAAGAACAGGAAGCTTGTGGAGATTTCAAGATGGCATGCAATGTCAGAATTGGCCGATATGGTGAGGAGCAATGATGAGTTATTTTAAATGAAAGTGAAAATTACTGGGGGAAAAAAAGCGCTACTGATGCTAAATAATCTTTGACTGCTGATTGAAGAAAACAGTTGAGTACATTTCTGTCTAATTGGCAGTTGGCTCAAAGTCTAGTGATTAATTTCATAGCTACAATTAATGCTATTAGTATTCCTTGTTTCTCTAAATACAGAGAGTGAAGGTGGAGAAGCGACAGTAATATTAAGCCCTCAAAATCCTGACTGGAAAGGACAGATGAAGGGGTGAGGTGCTTAATGCCTCTGGGCAGTGGGAATGATTGAAAAGAGCTTATAGCCTGAGGCAGCTCTTTAGATGCTATCCTCAGCCGCCCAGCACTCACACACATTACTTTATCCACGCATGGCTGCAAGTGACAATACTGTCACCTCTCACCTCTCACAACTTCCTCATTGAAATATGGTGGTGCTTAAACGTCTTATTTTTAAGTATGTAAGTGTCTGCATGTTAACTGATAATAGTTGCTTTTTAGGAAAATATTAGAAACATGAGAGATCACTCAATCTTGCACTAATATTGTAGCCCAAATGATGAATCCAGGCGAGGGTTTTCACCTGTTTTACCTTGGCCTCTGAGGGGGTGTGTTGTGTGTGTGTTTTTATCAGTCAGTTGATAAATCATAGGATGATATTCCTTTAATATTTGCTGCTTTCTCTGACAAATTTATCTTGAGTTCTGGATTTTTGGTTGGACAAAATGTCAAGGCTTGAACTGACTCAAATATCAAAAGTTAGAGCTTAATATTTTTCTGTTTTTAACTGCTTTAGTGACAAACATTAATATCAAATGAATAATATATATGAATAACTATTGATATAAATGAATGCCTTAGATTGCATCGACAGAATGTGACTTTGCTCACATGATATTATGGAAAAATGCTTGAGTCAGATCAGATCCACAAATCAAGTTCAGACATAGCTGTGCGCTGCACAGCCCAGACATATTTCAAGTTTTTCTAGGGGGGGGGGGCTGTCCAATGTTCAACTACAGAACAATAGAGCGTGCAGATAAACATACCAGCTGACAAATTAACAAGCTCCCAGCAGCACTGGTGACTCTGGGCTCTGCTCTGCCATCCTTCATACTGATGGGGGGAGGGGAAGGTATCATGTGATTCTACATATTGACTAAGGCGTAAAGCAAGTGTTGACACAAATGAATGCATGCTGATTGTCAGTTAGATGGCTGCCAGCGTGTTACTTGAAGCTGGTGTGAATCGGTCCCAAAGCCCTCTGGCATTCTCACTGGATGTGAGCTGTGTGGTCTGGGCTGCAGCTGTGACCTCTTCAGCCAGGTTCACTATCACGTGCACGCAGAGATGATTTATACCACTGAAAAAGTGATCAGATTGTTGAAAAATAGGACATTTTTCTTGTGGTGATTAATAGTCTGAATAAATAAAAACCACCGTCACCAGGTGGTTTGGAGTGATAGTTTATGTCATTGTAAGTGGAGACACGGCTGCTGAAAGAACTGAAGAGGAGGTCAGCCCTGTTAAAATTCCAGTCTCCCAGTTTTACCCTGGAACCCCCGCTGGTGGAAATGCACCGTCTGTGGGCCGTCTCTCTTCACTCAGCTGTCTGCCACTGCATTCACTCAGTCTGGCAGGACATAATTGCTCGTCCTCTACACGACACTTCAAATAAAAGAGCTTAATGAGGGCTTTCCTTCATGTTTCTATATCACGCTCTCCATCGCTCATTCATTCTCTTCATTACTCTCTCTCCATGAAGCACTCGAGCATGTTGTTTTTGGGCTCTGCAGAGGGAGTGACAATTTCAGCTTTTGCGCTTGGCTTCCACGTGCGGGCCGGCCAGCAGAAGCACCAGCTGAGCAGAGGTGTGCCGTCTCTTTCACGGTTCATGTGGAGAAGAGAATCGGACCACGGGTGTCAGTCTGACTGAATTAGGAGCCTTTAAGAATGATGATAGTTATTTCAGAGCATTTTGTGGAGGGAGTCTCTCCACTCCTCCGTCTCCAAGATGGTAAAAATGTATGGGAAAGCATTGGATGAGCTGTCAATCATGGGCTATTGTTCTGCAAAGGAGAGTTATATGCTGTAAGCCCCCGCAGGAGGGAATGATATAACGGCAGGGTTTACACACAAACACAAACTGCTTCCCTTGTACTGCTGCCAAAATTCCCCATTCTGGCAGCAGTGGGAGGTTGGAGTAATTTCTGCAATTGTACACTGGCGATCACTTCTGGTCCTGCTCCCAGTATCATTTACAGCGCCTTTTGTGCTCTATTAGGTGCTTCTTATTAGATAAGGATGTATTTTTCTGCTGTAGAGCAAACTTTTACCGTCTTTCAGTCTGTCCAGTACTGTTTTGCTCAAGAACACAGACGTACTCTGGTTATGAACTATAACTTTGAATTCGTGGTAAAGTAAATACTTTGAGAGGAAGACCTCCAATGTATAAGATTTGTTGTACATGCACATGATGTCACGAAGAATCCTGAAGTCACGTTAATGATTCACACAGCAGTAAAGCCGGTGTAAAGCCATTATATCTGGTCAGTTAATGAATATCAGTGTGAAGAGAGACATGACTTTATCATGCCAGCTGCATCTCATGGCTGACGTACAGCTGGCACCGAATCATACGTACAGCACCACCTCTGGCTAAAGGGAAGAAGGAGCTGTGAATCTTATAAGTCACAGTTTTTCATTCATTCACCACCTCTTCCACTAATGGCTCCCTTGTCCAAAAAAGGAAAAACAAAAGATTGTTGGTCCTGTTGGAAGCTGTGTGTTTGCTCATGACTGTGTTACAGAGGAAAAAAAAATTTTTTTTTTCAACTGGGTATAAATCGGTGAGGTGCATATCATCACTGTACCTTTGATAAGTCTTTAAAAAAATACCTCACATGTTTTAGCGAACCAGCTCAAGTTTTTGCAAAAGCTCTGTCACTTTTACAGGCAAGTGTGTTTAAGAGCCATGGTTTCTATGCCACATTTGCCTTTCAGGCAGGACTGGATAGTAAATCAAGTGATGGGCCATTAAGTTAAGCAGTTAAGAAGCAGGCATCTATGTCACTTGACTTCTACAGTTCTCATCTTGCAAAGATTTCTCACTAATGGGCAACAGGTAGATGACATCCCTGGTTCTAGCTGCTAATAGATTCCACATCAACAGCTCAAAGCTCATTAGTATTCCCCCTCTGCTTGTGTATTTACCTTCTTGTGTGATTATTACACTGTGATGTTCTGTTACTGCATTCTGATCAGCTGGAAGGACAGCTTCTCTGTCTGTAATAAGTCGCAGCAAAAGGTGACCCCATCAGGTTTATGGAACAATTGAGTTTGTAAAGAACTGATCTGAAACAAAAAATAAAATATAAAATCTTGACATTTAAAGTACTAGAGTAATAAGAGTTGAAGAGACTTGCAGAGTGGGGAGTCGATTGTTTTAAAAAGAAAACAGCAGTGATTTAAGTACAAAAAAAACAAGTCACTTTACTAGCAATGTGTAGTTTAAGACCAATTAAGAAGCTGTATTTTTCTGTAGTGTTGCAAAGATCAAAAAAGTTTCTATAACTTTCAAGCCTCCCTGCTTAAACTCACAGCAGTTGAGAGCCTTTCACACCAGGAGTGAGAAGATAATGATGTGACAATGAGGATGAACAGTAATGTTCTATCATTTAAAATGCTCGCTGAGCCCCCAGAAAGATTTTTATGGCCTGTTTACCACTGAGGCAAGAAGAAAATCCAGAGTGCATGGGTTCATGAAATTTTGCCAAGATGTTACAAAAACTGCTGTCTTCTGAGGATGAATTCAATTATTATTTTCATATGAGTCAAAATAATTTTGATGACCTGACCTGTTTGATGAACTGTCAAACAGGGCATCATTAAAAAAGAACAAACTTCAGAGACCGCATCAGTGCCAAAGACCTCTTGGCTGTCTGTAATATGTTTGACATCACTGTGAAAGTGATCCGAACCATATTTTTTTTTTTTTTTTGCCCAGTCCTCGTTGTCATGGAAAGTGATGTGAACTCATTATGAACTTCAATTGGAACGGATTTTACAGTAGTTGAAGATTAATGATCTTTTAGAGGTGAATCTAAACTTGTGAAGTGGTACGTTTGTGTTTACGAGCATACTAGTGATTTACTCCTCACCGTACTTTCCCAGTTATAGCCTGCACTTTGGTTTCTACAAACATTTCTAGAGACCATCCCACTCCTGGGCCAGTGAGGAATTTTTTTTGTGGCAGTTTGAAGCTCTGAAGTCCAACCAACACTTGTTTCGTTTTGGATGACATTCCACAATTGACACTTGAAATGAAGTTGTTTGGCCAAAAAGGAAAAAAAATTAAAGAAGCAGAAGATAGAATAGGAATTATCATCCTGGGTTAGCTGAAGCTAAGTCATATCCCAGCTGGCTTCTTAGAGCTGCTGTTTCAACCTTTTTGCAGCATGGCGCCATGCAGTTGGAGGAAATTCTCCAGAATCTCTGGACAAACCTGTGGGTCACATGACTGGATAGTTTGTAGTTTCTACAGTCAGTGAGGACGACACATCTTGGCAAGATACTCATGTTGTTGACATTTTGCACTGTAGCCTAAGGCCTTGTTTATCTCTACATCAGGGAAATGCTGCTATCGCCTGTTTGTAAGTGTTCATGGTTAAAATTAGAGGTTTTTTATATTTAAAAGTATGACCCCAGTATGATTCAAAAAGGGCTCTGTGATTGCTTGAGAGCAATATCATGTCTGACTAAATCTAAGTCTGACAAATGGTTCTAACTTGGCTGTAATCAGATTAGAGGACATAAGCGGCATGCTGCAAATGTTCCACCTTGTGATTCTGTACATTCATTTTATTGAAGCCGTGAGTTAATGAGATTAGGTGCTCTGCCAGATAGTGACAGCAGAAAGCTCGGACCGCCAGTGCCTTTTAAATTCAGTCGCCTCCCCTTGTGTGCAGCAGTGTGCCTGTGTTGATGTATGGCCAAATTCAGATCACTCATCCACTACTAGGCTAATCCACATTTGTGCCTTGGATCTGCTCCACAGGAAACCCAGGATAAACTCCCAGCTGGTTGCCCAGCAGGTGGCTCAGCAGTACCCGATGCCTCCCCCGGCCAAAAAGGACCGGAGAGAGAGGAGCGAGCGCACAGATAAGGAGCGCCCGGATGTTGAAGGTGAGCGAGCCAGCGCAGAAGGACGCCCAGGGGGCGAGCGTCCAGAGAGCGTCAGGCCAGAAGGAGAAACCCCCGAGAACGACATGAGTGACAAGGAGCAACCCATCAAAGACAAACCTGACAGAGAAAAGGACATTAGCCCAGCTGTCACAAAGAAGCCCGGCAGCAAAAAGACCAGGTCCATATACACAAGTCAGCATGTCAAGTATTTATGTCTGGATGTCTGCAGGGCTGGCCTTAATCTTTGCTTATCTGTTTTCTTCCAGACCCAAATCAGACAACCATCAAAGTCCACCGAGTGACAAACTGAGCATACAGTCTGGTAAATCAGCAACCAAGACCAACAAGAACTCTCACATTTCCAGGTATCTGGCACCCCCTCTTCTTCTACATCCTTTGGTTTCACTTCCATGAACACACAGCACTTCCTGGTAGAGAAGCTTATGCAGCTCAAAGGTAGTGGGAAACCTCGAATGATTCATCAATGATCTTTTACTCTAAACACCCACTCTCACTTTTCACACACTTGTTCTGACTTCTCATGTGTCATCTGACAAATTGAGCAATTTAGTGTAACCGCCCCCGCAGAGCTGGAAGTAACAGAGAGGCACATACCGGCTCTTAATTTTGACTCTTCCCTTTCTATCTCTGCACTCAGACCCAAACTGAAGAACATTGATCGGAGTACCGCCCAGCAGTTGGCCATCACCGTAGGGAACGTAACGGTGATCATAACGGACTTTAAGGAGAAAACGCGCTCCTCATCCACATCCTCGTCCACCATCACATCCAGCGCGGGTTCTGAACAGCAGCACCAGAGCTCCGGCTCCGAGAGCATGGACAAAGGCTCGTCGCGGGCCTCCACCCCTAAAGGGGATCTCTCTGTCGGGCACGACGAATCATTTTGAAGCCCCCCGTCCTCATCCTGCCCCACACACCCCCCTTTTCCTCCTTGTTTCTGGACAATATGGATCCCACCAGGGGGAGAGATCTCACCTTTCCCATCGCTGCCCTCCATTCCATGATCTCCCCGGGATGCTGAGAGGAGCTGGCTTTGCTGAGAGGAACAGTGTGACGCACCTTTCAGGAATCAAAAACCCTGCTTGGGGAACTTCCTTTCTGGTCCCACCATGACGTAGGCGTGGAGAGCTGGGCTACATAGAATAACGCCCCACCCCCCCCGACCCCTAACAGTAGCATCCAGACACTTGTATGTATTGTTTTATATTTGTATGTGGATGTGAGGCCAAGTTGACTTTCTGTTTTTGTTCTGTTTTTGTAAAGAAGAATTCTCCGCTGGGCACAATAACCACCACCATTTTAAAAAACTATTATCCTTATTTATTACCTGTTGCACCTGTATACTTTGATATTCTCCTTTTTTATGTTCGAGCTTTGCCGTGTAGCTCTGCTGACTGATCGTTCCTTCAGTGTTTTTACTACATTGAAAATGTTAAGATAACACACACACACGCATACAACATGTGAATACACACACACATGCGCATACTGGTGCTAGATACACTGTGAAGCGGTTTTGCAGACCTGGGACTGCCCGTTCACTTAATGTGACAAAGTGCTGATGAATCAAATTCTCATTCACTTTTTTTATTTTGTTTGTCCCCCAACAACACTGTCTCACCCTGAACACTGTCGAGACCTCCATCAGGTCCGCTCTTCTGTACTTGTCGGAGGAACATCCACTGAATTTCACACACCTGACTTTTTTCATCTGAATTGACAGATTTTTAGTACGCTATAGCAAATGACACATTATCTTCTGCCCTTGATTGTACAGTGTAGGCTGTTGTGTAAAACACTAAAAGCTGTTGCATTCCTTTGTTCTATAAGTTTCCTGACTGAAGTTGGAGCCGCCCGCTCAGTTTTCAAGCCAGAGTTTTCTTTATTGTTGTGACTGAAGGAAGCAGTTCCGCTTGGTGAAACCAAATTGAACTGTTGCGTCAAGCTCTTGTGAATCAGTTTCTTTTTTTTTGTTGTTGTTGTTGTTCAGAATCTTCATCTTCTCAACTCAGAAAACAAGTGCAACAAAATGAATAACTTACAAAAGGTTGACAATTGAATTGACTTGTTTTTATTTGTGTTAATTTTAATTAAGACTCCTGTCCTTGAAGGCAAAAATATTGCAGTACTTAATAGAATATAATTGTCCTTTCAATTTTATAACAGCAAGGGTTATGTAAGGATTTTAATTCACTTTCACCTTAGCTGATAATAGACCAACCTAATTTCCTTTTAACTGTATTAAATTGTATAAAGAATAAATGTGTATATGATATCTTAGTTTTATTTATTGAAGGACCAAAGGAATTTCATATTGACATGATACATAGATGAATAACATTTTGAAATGCAATTATCTAATGTGTGAGATGAATAACAGTTTAAATAAAGACTAATATAATCCATGTAAATGGTGTTCTTATTGTCCACTCATCTCTGCGTGGCTAAATTGGAGCAGATATTTTCATACTGTGAGTGGAGTTGAAGGAACGGAGCAGCTTCATGCGCAGTGGTGGATGTAGTTTCACGGTGTTCAGAGGCAGTCTGGGTGTTGGTGGGCAGCTGAGAGGAGCTCTGGCTCTCAGCTGTGAAAACCTTCAGGCTGCTGGACAACCACAGACCCTGTAGCCCCCCCCCCTCCCCTCCCCTCCCCCAACAGAGACCCCCAGCTCACCAACTGAGCTGCTCCCAGAGCAACTTAAACCAGGTTAGGTGAGGCTAATATCCCCCTCGGGACCTGAGGGGCGGGATTTACTTTGTATCGCTTAAGCGCTTTGCAGTTTCACATGTAGGGATGATATTCATGTGTGTGTTGTAAACAATGTTTCATGTCCAGGATGATGGTTTGTTTTTTTTTGTTTTTGTTTTTTTCCCTGCTTTTGAGCTATAGTTAACACGTAATTATGTACCGTATTGCATACAAATATGGAATCGGTGTTCAAAGTGGGGAAAAACCAATGTGAATACAGCAGAGACATGGGACTTGAGTCAGGAGGATGTTTTTGTCCAATTTTTACTGAACACAACACTGCTTTGTAATGCAATGTATTAGGACTGGGCCTAAGAAGCCATCTTCTCACCTGCCTTATCTGTAACCACACTCACATGACTGAGTTACTCCAGCAGAGGGGATTCATTGTTAAATTATTTACAAATGGCCATTTGTTGAGTTTATGTATTATTGCTTGTATATAGAATTTTGAAAAGTTGAAAAAGCAAACACTATAAATAATGGCATTGGAGATGAAGTTTTTTTGTTTCCTGTTTTTTCCTTCCGCGCAAGCAGTTCTGTTCTTGTGTGCGACCAGTAACCTTAATTTACTGTGTAAAGATGGTTACATATTTTAGCTTTGTTTGTCAGAGACACAAATATAGAATGCTTGTTTACTTACTGTATAACCTTTAACGTGAACTTCTAAATAAGTGTATTATACAGACTCATTTCTTCCTCTAATAATGTGTTGTAAAATGCTTTTAAAGTTATTGCTCTGTTTTTAAAAAAAAATGTATGGACAGTAATAATCCATCCTTTGTTTAATCCAGTTTTAGTTTTTCTTTTGTCTTTTTGTTTTTTTTTTTTTTGGTTTTCTTTTAAATTTTTTACACTGATGTGTCATTGTTTCCTCTTGTGAAATGGTCACATTATGTTCCTGTTGTGGAAATGTGCGCAGCATTTTCAGCGGATCACAGCTCCCTGTCTAGCTAATGATGTTAACTAATACATGTTTCTGGCATGTGCACGACTTTGCGCTTATAGGCTTTCTTGATCATTTTCCTTTGCTTCAAATAGAAATGTCTATTTATGAATTTTGCTTGTAGTTTTTCACAAATAAAACTGTCAAAGTTCTAATTTGCTGGCTGTCTCGTGTCCCTTATTCTCTCTTTGGACTGTTGAGCAAAAAACTCCAGCCACTGGTCACCTTGATTCCAAGGCATTTATAGACTGTTGTTAAAAGAAGAGGGGATGTGGTCAACGATACCCCAGCTTAACTTCATCAAACTGAAGTTTGATGTTTTCATTTTCTTTAGATATTTTGGTTTCTATGCTGTATTGTTAATAAAATGGCACTTTATGATGTAGACCTCTTAAATTGCTCTTCAAATATCTGATCAGTCAGAACCCACTTTATCAAACTGAAGCACCACTTTTTATTCCAAGTAGAAAACTGAAGCTACTCAGAAGTGCCTCATACAACCTCACTGTTAAAAAAAAAACACACACAAAAAAACAATACCAACAAACAAAAAAGTCTTTTAATCAAATATTAGTTTGTTGAGAATCCGGTACAAGCAATAAATCACCAAAGCCTTTGTTTGTCAGAGACAAACCGTGCGCTGCTCTGCCTGGAGTTGCTCCTGCTGTCTTCAGTTGTTGTTTGCTTGTGGATCTTTGTCTGGTTTTTCCTCAGTACGTGAAATACACATCAGGAATCAAAAATGTCACATAAACCAATAAACATCAGTGACGCGGTGCCTGTGGAAGACGCACATGCTGTTATGCTCCATAGGCTGTAATTAAAGCAAAACAAACAAAATAAAAAAAAAAAACTGGCTTTTTGAAGTTGCTTAAGAGAGGAGTGCTTTCTATTTCATTCAGTTTTCTGAAAATTCTTGTGTGAAAGATTCATTTTGTCTTTTCAGCCTAAGTGTGACCTGCTTCACGTGCATAATTGACACTTCCAGATGTTCCACCTGTGTATGAAGAAACATGTCTACTCACCACTTTATTCAAGTTTTATGTCACTGAACGCACCGCGGCATGTCGAGTTTTATTTCCAACTGCACAGTCTGAACGTGCAAGATTATTTCCGTCTGGGGACGTCATGTCTGTTTTCAACACATTATTTGTGAACTTGTTCGATTTCAGCCACGGGATCAATTTCTCACATTGATCCTGTCATAATCTCTCAGTCAGTTATCTCTACGTGCACCTCAAAAGACACTGCTTTAAAAAAAAACTATCAGTGTTCTAGCTCAATGCTATGTTACGCAGGAAGGACAGTTTACAAAACTGAGAGACTTTGAGTAAGCAAACATGAACTGTACAGCGAGGTGAAGATCCTGTGATTTTAACTTTTAAAGGTTTAACACCAAGCTTTCCATCCGGCAAATAAGTTGCAGTTTTTAAGGCAAAGCTATTTTTTTGTGTGTGTGTATGTATGTGTAGACTCTCCACCTCTGTCTCCAGCTCTCTTTGAGGCCTGACCTTTGACCTACCTGGACGAGGGCTGCTTCAGGGGCAGGAAGGAGAACTCTCTCTCTCTCTCTCTGGGGATACTTAAGTAAATGATGAAAGAAAAACAGCTTTCAGGTCAAGCTGCAACAATCAAGGGCAAAAACTCTACAAACAGAATAAAAGCCTGTCAGGGGTGATAATTAAATTGATGTTAGGCCTTCGTCTTTGTAGCTGTTGTTTAACTCCACGCAGAAATATACATCCCTCATTGATCACTCACTCCGCATGAGCTCAGATGTAGCAGCAGACAAAAGCTCATCTGGGATCACTTCACTTCCATTCAACAGCCCAACCATCTGTCAGCCAAGTCTGTCGTACCGTGACCGCATCCATATGTCGAGGAAGGCTTGAATACCTGCAGATAAGAACGGGCCTCTTATGTGAAACGCATGATGCAGAACGCTGGCAACGTGTGAAGAAGAGGTGAGCCGCACTTCCTCTCCAACCACAGATTCGGGTGACGTTCACAGTGGCGTGTGTGGTCATGTTCCAGAGGTGCGGCGGAAGATTGATGGTTTATTTAGCTGTGTGACATCATCAATAACTTCTGCTCACTGGAGGTTATTCTTACCGCTGAGCAACAGACGTGCAGAGGAAAACTCCAGTGAGTCACTGACTGCTGTTACAGCTGCTTATTGACCACAATACTCCGTCTGTACGTACAGCAGCTGTTCTGATCATGGGAAGATCAGAATCGACACACAAAAGAAACTGGTTTAATGGTCGTGACTTACTACTGAACGACTAATCAGTGTGGTCACTTAATAATAGAACAGCACGTTTAAACAGGAGCCAAGAAAATGGTGACACAAGTATTAGATTAGTTCCATGTGCAGGATTCAACCATCTCTGGTTCACTAATAAAGCCAGTCCTCCTCCTTTCTTCTCGCCGCTAGCTTTAGCATCTCTGAGCGTATGAGGGTGAATCCAGCTAGATCCACGATGTAGTCTGAGATGTTCTGATTCAACCCGGTTTCAGTAAAACACATAAGGCTGGCACTCACGATACACTTTCTGAGTCTTCACCAGTTTATCCAGTTCATCACTCTTGATGGTCAGGGAGTTGACATTCCCATGATGACTGACTTGTATCTCCATTTCCTGGCCTTCACCTTGGCCTTCCTCTTAATCTCATCTGGAATAGGATGATATACTCCAGATTTGCTCCATTTCAATGAAAGAAGCTCGTCTCTTGAATAAACTCTTCTCTCTGCAGTAAAATCCATCAGTGGTTGATTTAAAAAAAAAAAAAAAGACAAAACACCAAAAATAGTGCAAAAATGGACGAGTTGTAATTAAAGACAAGCTGCCAGCTTCAGCCAGCGCATTCTGGGGGGGGAAAAAAAGTAATTACACCAGTTTGTGTTTAAAAGTAGGGGTGCTCCGATCGATCGGTGACCTGATCGGATCGGCCGATATGCATATGATCGGGATCGGTCAGAATTGTCATTAAGCCGATCAAAAACGCTCTATTCTCGTGCGCATACACTGTGTATAGACCGTTTCGGGCCAGCCCCCCGGAAGTACCCCGTCCGCCATTGCGGGGTTGTGCTACAGAGCGACACTTTCACCGGCTCGCAGATTAACCAGTGTTTTTCTCTTTCTACAAATATATATTTTTATAATGTCGAGTCGGTCGAGTGGGAATAATGTTCCGTCATAAACTGTGCCAACAATGGCGTGAAAATTCAACAATGGAAGAAGAAAGTATGAAATACACAAGCCTTTACTGCACGAAGACTGCCTTGTTTGCAGCCATACAGTTTGCACCGATTTCCTGGGCGCACCGACAACCAAGAAGTTAGGAAGACGTGGGTGAAAAATATCAACAGAAAGGACTTTGTTCCAAATGAATACAGCCATGTGAGTTTTCGTTAACATTCAATGTCATACTACTCATAGTCTCACTGAGAGTCCCGGACGATTCTGGCCGAAAGAACAGCAGTATGAGGCTACTGTAGCCCTCGGCACTAGCACAAGCCTATCAATCAATGAATCAATCAATCAATGAATTAATTAATCAACGAATTAATTAATCAATGAATTTAATTAATCAATGAATGAATGAATGACTTAGGAGAATGATTAAATAAATTAAATATAACATTAACACATAGCCTAATTTACCGCTAGCGTTAACGTTACAGTAGCATAATCTTTATGGCTTGTTGACGTTAGTTATAACCAGCGTTGCAGCGTTCCACAGTTTTTAGTGTTTGATTATGGGAATAGATCATGCTATTTCCAAAACCAATCACTAAAAACAGCGATAAACTACCTTCATCTGTAACTGGAGGCCACTGCCTAACATCATCAATCCAAGACATGTCTGCGTTATCCGTAACAGATGCTCCACGCTGCTGTGTTTGGGTTAGTTGGTGGAGAACCGCACACTCCAGTTATGGCGGGGCCACTAGGGGGCGCATGTCCACAATTTTCAAGTCGAAAAGGTCTAAGACAGCAAGAAACAAAGGGAAATAAATACAATCGGTGATCGGTATCGGATCGGCCGATATTGATTTCAGTGATCGGTGATCGGCCCCAAAAACCCTGATCGGAGCACCCTTATTTAAAAGCAAAGAATCAAAAATACTTTAAAGTTAATTATTTTGCAAGTGTTTTATTCCAACATGAAATAAAGCAACTAGAAAAGCGCTTGGAGAGCGCAGAGCTCCGCCAAGCACAACAGTTCCTCCCATATAGTGATTTACAGATTGGGATAAAATCTGCCATCTGGATCAGCCTTTGAAATTTGATAGAGGTGCCCATTGTCAATCCCTGAATCAAATTTCATGAGTTTTGGGCAATAATTAACAGAGATATTGAGAAACAAATTTTTCGGCCCCATTGACCGCTGTCATGTTTTGCACAGGGGGAAGGAGCAGGAGGTCCAATATACAAAAAGGGTTTATTGAACAAAATCCAAAATCCAAAAATCCAAAAATCCAAAAACATGGAAATCCAAAATCCAAAAGTCCAAACACATGAAAACATGAAAACACAAAAATATAAACTTAACTTCATGTCTACAACCAAGGAGAAGAAGGACGACGAGAGAGGAACAGGCAAGACTGAACAACACCAAACATCCCACAAAGACTAACGGACCCACGCAGACAATGACAAGACTTAAATACACAGACAAACGAGAGGCAGGTGAAGGGAATCAAGGTAACAAGAGGGAGGAAGCAAAGCAGAAAACAATGAAGACAAGACAGACCTTTCAAAGTAAAACAGGAACCACTAAAGACAGGAAGAGACGCCAACGTGACAGACACACACAGGGCTGCCATGGCAACCGCAATGTTATTGAAAATTTGAAAGTGATACAGAATCCAAGATTTCCTCCCGATCACAACCAAAATGAAATCAGTTCTTTCTTTTCACATTTCTGACAACTCCTGAAAAAATGTCATCAAAATCCATCCATAACTTGAGTTATCTTGTACACAGACAGACAGATGTTGTTACCATCTTTTAGGAGATGGTTATAACACCTCAGGCACTTAAAAACATGAGTTTGATATTGACGCTCACAACTCAAGGTGCATTCATCCTCTTCCTGAGCTCTAGGATGTAACACACACTGAGCTCTTCACACATCCAGTCGGGTTGTTGGTAAATTGACAGTTGGTGTAGATGGAGGCGACAGAAACCCTGGAAAAAACTGGTGGTGAAAATACATCAACACGCACGTGCTCACTGACAACTTGGACGCACATATTCAGCCACCCAGGAAGGAGACCATTCAATCGAGCCAGGAGCCTCCTCATGGCACCAACCCCCATTTTTCCTGTCTGCTCTCTTTGCCTTTGGATTTTTGATTCTTTGATTATCCTGCTTTGGGCAGCATTTTAGTTAAATAAAGGATGTTGTTCCTGATCCTTAATGTCATCCAACATTTTGGTCCCACTCTTGCAATTCTCAACAACATGTAGAGAGAATTATCTGTTAAAGCTTGTCCAGATCACTTATTCTATCATAAGCTGGTGCTCACAAATAATTGAGTTAAATGTTGTTCAAGATGATTGATCTTTCCTTTATGAATGTGTTTAGAAATGTTCTTACACACATGTTTAAGGTGCATATTGACACACAAAAAGCTCAGCAGATTTGATTTAACTTCTACAGCTTTAAACAACAGAGAGAAGAAACCATTTATTTGGTGCTTATCAATCAAAATGACATGAACTTCTATTCTTGGGGAGTGAAGCTCTCTTTACTAACAGAGCTGTGTAATTGTGGCGAGGCAGCAGTCGTAGTTCATTTCCTGAGATGTATATTTATGCCCAGACATCTGACTGAAGAGCCCTGCGGTTTATTTCTATTGACGTGATTACAATTAAGCTCTCGAGGACGTCTCACTCAGATTTGTAACACGCCACAGCTCACAACTGGATCTCCACTGGGAAGCGCCAGCTTCACAGCCACAGTTTCTCACCGCATGAGTGAGCGCAGTTCAGCCGCAAGCATTATCGCACTGACATGATGATAGGCCTCTTGTTAAAGCGCTGCTCCGCGCACAATGCTGTGTTTGTCTGCTCAAACGCTGCAGAGCCAGAAGAAAGTCATACGGATTCTCAGTTGCCGCTTGTCTGCCGAGATCAAATCTCCCAATAAAAGCGCGATAATAAAGGATTTATTGAACAGCAGCCTCGGCGCTCGTGAAGCGGAACAGTAAATCTCTGTGGAAGTACACCTTCTTTCTTCCTGCCTAACTTTTTTTTTTTCTTTTACAGCTGCTGCATGCTTTCTTCCTACTTTGTGCCAAAAGCTAAACAGGAAAAAGAAGTGCTCATCTCAGGCAGCCCCTGTGCATGTTTCCCCCACCCTGGAGGTGTGAAGGCATCACAGAAGTAAGTGCAACTTGTCAAAATGATACAGGATAACGAGGGACCGACTGAGTCGGCACATGCATGTTGATAGTCGCTCTGAGGTACATAATGAGTACCCTTAAGGATAGTGTTAACGTGACTTGAGGTGCGGTAAATTATTGATGAACTTTGGCGCGTCAGGAGGAAGATTCACCCGCAGGTCAAAAGCTCAGCCTGTGATATCAGTTACAGCTGACTCTGAGACTCTATAAACTATAAATACATTAAACAATACAGCTGCAGGTTTTTATTTGGTTTTGAGTGCATTTTTGAAAATCTTCAAACCATTAAACGAGGCTGAATCAGCCACAAGGGACAGAATTTTATCTCAGTAATTAGCAGCTAATGTTGCCCTCATTCAAAGAAAAAACCTCTACAGTGTGCTCTGTTGGATGCTCTGTCTTCTCTCCTTGGATGAGAATGCCTTACTTAACGATTTAGGCTAATTATCGCTGAACAAATGGTTTCTCACTGTCAACCTGTGTTGAGTAATCGTTGTTGACCTACTCACTGAACTCACTGTTTTAAGTATGCCAACTGTATAACATTCACTCCGCTTAATTATTAATAGGATCAAACAGCGCGGGGCGCACTATTCATTTAATCTGTGTTACTAATAACTGCAGTTGCAAAGTCCACAGCTAAGTCAGGGGAGAAGCAGAGGAAGATGAATGGGAGCAAGATGCAGGAATGAGAGCTGGAGCTGTCTGGAGCGGACTGTTTCCAGTATGAAACCCCATCCATCCATCCATCCGTCCATCCATCCATCCATCCATCCATCAATTATCTATACCCGCTTAATCCTCTGCAGGGTCACGGGGATATATATATATATATATATTAGGGCTGGGCAACAATTAAGAATTTTAATCGCGATTAATGGCATTATTTCCCTGATTAATCACGATTAATCGCATTGTAATAAAGGAGTCAAATAATGAATTCAAAAGTAGTGTAAAATGCACTTTTATTCAAATGTTCTGCTGCCATATGAACTAAAGTGTCATAACATTTGTTGTTCAAACACTTTTAACATCAGCACTTGTCAGTAACACATATTTAGTGTTAATCTCATCTTAAAAAATGTCAAATAAAATCAAGCTTATTGCCACTGCCAGGACATTAATGTCATCCTGTTTGTTTAAAGAATAAAAAAAAGTCTACCAACAAAATCCAACAAAATGATTGTGGCTCAGCACAATCTGAACATTAAAAAAAAGTAATTTCTGAGGTAACAGCAGAAACTTTTAACGGGGAGTTCAACTTGGCAGTTGTTACAAATAACCTTGTTTCTGTTGAATCCTCCATCTGGGAGAAATTTAAAATAAAAATGTCCATGTTAAAGTTCAGTAACTTTACCAATCCGTGTATCATTCGTTCTTTCCATTTTAAATTGTCAATCAAAAATTTAAAAAATAAAATGAAATGTGACATTTTAATACGTTTTTCATTTTTTAATTTAACACAAAAAAAGAAAAAATGCCTGTTTTTTTTTTATATTTCAATTTTAGACTTGGATCAAAATACGAAATGAAAGAACTGAATTTGTGGTAAAATCGCACATTTACATGCCAATTCTTTTCCGGTTCCGCAGCAGCCAGTAACAGAAATTTCAAAATAAAAGCATGTGAGCAACATGCGTTAACGCGCGATAAAATAAATGTCGGCGTTAGGCTGTTCTGAGACATGTAAACCTTTGTTTTAGGCTACTTTCTAAATAGTGTTAATTTTAGCAACAACATATAGTAAATCAGGTGGAACCTGTGCAGCTGTTGGTCTGTTCTTATCACCAGCTTGTAGCTGTGAGACTTACTATATCCAGGAAACTTTCTGGAGTTACAGCAACCCCAGTCTTTTATTGGGTGGTGAGGAGTATAAACTTTTGTTAGGGACCAAAAGGACGTGGATCAAATCCATTTTGAGTTAGAATATGTGTTTGTGGCAAAGCGGCAATCAATGTTAGCACAAGAAGCAATGGAGCTACATCGAAATCAATGGCTATTTTAAACCTCTGACTCCAAAATGTCATTCCATTTAATCCATCAACATTATCAGTTTAGTGGACTGACATTTTGGAGTCTTGTCAGATGCTTGAAATAGCCATTTATTTTTTGACATCGTTCCATTCCCCCCTGTGCTGATAATAATTGCCATTTTGCTGCAGCATAGACTATTTATCGTCATCTTTCTCTGTTCTAATGTTGAGGAGCTCTGGGCAGCATTTGTACATCTTACAGGGTATACCACTGGGTCCTGGAGGGGAGCTGGCTGTAGCTGCCCTGAATAACTCCTTCATCTTCTTTCATGTGGGCCCTCTGGTGTTGAAGTCCACACTAGCTGACGGAAGTACAATTTGGTTTTGCGTGGGGGAGGTCCTCGCTCTTGCTCCCTTCTATGATCATTCACAATCTGATGCAGATATCAGTTCACCTCCTCCCTGCAGCGGATGAAACATCCGTCGTTCTTCTGGCCCAGGAGCTGTTAACTCAACCCAAAGGGATTGGCCACAAATGCAAATTGTTTTCTTGATCTTTTTTTCCATCTCCTTCTGTGCCACTTTGCTCTTCGAAGTTACTTCTTTCTTCGTCAGAAAGTGAAAGCTTGGTGAGTGGCGTCTTCTTCTCCTCAGCTGCTCCCTTGAACTGCCATCGGAGCAGTTCAATGCCTGGTGCAGTCTACTGGACCAAGCGTTTCATCTTGGTCTGATGGATCCAGAGGCCACATTCGCTCTTGCAAACCCAAAGTGAACAAAATAATAAAACTTGAAATGCATTTGCAGGCCAATGAATGAGCCTGCCTTAGGGATCCATTCATCTGGAAATTCCATTCAACTTTATTTGTATAGTGTCTATTACAATGCAAGTTGACCCTAGGAGCTTTTCAGAGATCCAGAGCACGGCCCCCAAGCACATATTATTATCTAGAGCTAATATTATAAAATCCTTATTATAGAAACCACGGCAAGTAAAAAAAAAAAAAAAAAAAAAAAAACTTGAAAAACCCTTTAAGCCAAAAAGTGCCTTTAAAAAAATTCGCCCTTTAAGGAGGGCGAAACCTAGAGCAGGATCTGACTCGTAGGGCGAAACCTTCCTGCCGAAGGAGAGCCGAGTGAAGGAAAAAAAGAGGAGGGAGAGAGGACAGAGAGAGGAGAGGCACAAACATTTTGGTAACATTATATGGGATAACATATATTAAAAGTAATTATCTGTTAGCTGGAGAACTAAGAACACCATGTACTTATATTTTCACTGATGCAGTGTTAGTACATGAACTACAGAGATGACTGTATAAACAGATGTAGGCAGCAACACTGAGGTGGTCAGAGGATCACAAAAAATATTACAGGAACAATGATGGCCAGTTACATTTATGAGGTGCTCCTAATTAACTATAGATACAGCTGAAGCTGAAGGAAGAGGAGCAAAGGTGATGAATTTTGGATCAGCTGTGGTAATATGGTGTCTAAACAACATATCCTGATCAAAACTAACTCCCAGGTTTTCCATAGTTATTCTGGAGGTCAACATTAAAATCAGCCAATCCATTTCTGAGGTTATTTACCAAAACATGAAACCCCTTTTTATCAGAATTTAAAAGTAAATTTTGTGGACATCCACAAAGTTTAGCTAAAAGTTCTGTTTCATCAGGCTTCATGGATAAATACAACTCATATCATCAGCTATGGTTTAAACCAGCCTAGTGCTGTCCCTTTAATCCCCATAATGTGCTCTAATCTGTGCAGCGAAATGATGTGATTGATGGTATCAAAAGCAGCACTGAGGTCCAGCAGAACCAGTATGGACACTAATCCATTGTCTGAGGCCACGAGGAGGTCGTTAGTGACTCTTTTCAGCGCTGTTTCTGTGCTATGATAGAATCTGAACCCTGACTGAAAATGTTAAATAAATATGCAGGTGGTCACCGCGCTGGCTTGCAATGACTTTTTCCAGAATTTAACATATAAATGGAAGGTTGGATATCGGTCTCTAATTTGCTAAAATGTCTGGATCAAGAGATGTTTTTTTTTCAAGTGAAGGTTTAATTTCTAAATAAAAACCTGTGGTACATATCCGGATTTTAGGGACAGGTTAATCTGATCCAATATTGACATACCATTAACAGAGAAAACATACAAGGTAACCTGCCGGCCAAATTTAATGCCTCACACTTCAGTTCATACAGGGCTGAGGGGAGATCATGAATAGTTTTCAAATTAAGATCAGTATAAGGTGAAAAAACAAAACAAACCAAAAAAACAAGAACATGACATGCACTAAATAAGCACAATAAAATAATCCATGTTTATGTGTTGATGGGGGCTAACGCAGCTTCCCTACTGTCAGACTCAGTGATGGATAACATCTTTGGTATCTTTGTGGTTTTTCCCTCCTGGTTCTTGTGATGAAGAAGGAGAAAGGAAGTGGAAATAGGATGTTAAGGGGAGGGTTTTTGAAAGCTGTGATAAAGAAAAGAGCAAATGGTTAAACACAATTACTCAGGAAAGTGGAGAAAATGTAATTACATTTGGCAAGCTCTTTGCTCCTTTATTTAATGGGAAAGTCGCCAGACTGACAACGAACAGAACTATCGTTTTAAAACCGGCTTTACGGTCCTCCATTTTTGTCTGTGTATTATGCTCATGCTGTTGTTCATTTCTTTATTTTTTAATTTATTTATGTACCACTACATGAGCATCCTTGATTATAAGCAGACATTTATAGTCAGGAAGACTTGCATTAAATAAAACAACTGGAAACCTCCAGGTTCAGATGTTTTTTTTTGGGTCACATTTGGACAGACGTTTGAATCTGAACGGCCTGCTCTGAGTGATTAGCCCTTTGCTCATTTGGTCAGAAAGTTTGTTCCACCTCGAGCCTCTGAGGACCTCTCTGCTCGAGTTGCTGGCCATCATTCAAACTGCAGCTCCGGCACCGGGCTGACAGCTTGGCAAGACTCCAAACTTGTGTTTCCATCTGGGAGCCATCCAAACAAAATCTTGGAGCGCACAGCCGAGCTCGTAATGACTGAGGCAGTGAACTGCAGCTCGGCTAACATGAACTCATTCACTTGTGGTGACTCTGGGCTTAAGAAGATTTGTTTCCCCTATTTTTTTTTTTTTTTTTTTACCTGTATTTTTTCAGTGTTTGAAAAGAGAAAATAAGGTTTCAACTCTTTTTTTCCCCCCCCGGCTCTGAAATCTGTGCTGCCAGTGTTTATTTGCAGTTGTTACTCCTCACAAATTAAACTCTTACAATCCCTAAAACAGTATAACCCCAGATTTTCCACTCACAATTAGGTCATTTTTACAACAAATGCTGCAACAAAGACTGTTCAAAGCAGCACCTTTGACAGGTTTCAGTAAACTGATATCATGGAGGGAACGCACCACTGTCACTGCAGAGATTTAATCTTCTGCCTGATTGCCTGGTTTACAGGTGTTCCTGTCAATGGCTGTGAAGTAATTACCCTGATATTTATCTCATTTCAAGACTATGATTTTACAGTCTCTGATTTTCTCAGAGGCGACAGCAACGCAGCAGCTGATAATGAAGGCAACGCAGAAGATGAAGAGGAGGTGCGGGAAGGGGATTAGAGATCCTGAGGGAGGCAAAATAAAGGGGTGTCTGCTGAGACATTTAATTCACAAGTGAGAAGCTGATGCGCAGCGCTGTGATGGAAGAGTGGCTCAGCTACTGCTTGATTATTTTTCCGAGGCTTATATGTTGCTGTGAAAACCCCTCTTCTCTGCCGTGGGGAGCACAATGAGATGCTGAGAGCGCAGTGCGTATGAGTCTCAGTCTTATTTCAAGCTCTGGTGGGGATGGCTGTCTGGTTTCAGGAGTGGAGGTGGGAGAGCGGAGGGGTGTGTTGGTTGTTACAGTCCTGTTGAAGGTGTCAGTACCTACAAGGGCTGTGAGAGGTGCCAGGCCCTGCTGCCAACTGGCACGATGAGCAGCGAGCATCGCTCCTGCGCCACCCACAGAGCGCTGTGAGCCCCTCAGACTCAGCGAGCCAGAGAATCAGATAGGCTGTTGCCTCAACTCGCCAACAATGTACTGTAAAAGCGAATTAAGGGTAAGACAAATGTATGTGCAGAGAATAGAAATTCTGTTGCCAAGCTTTGTTTGGAGCCAACCAGCCTCTTTTTTTCCCCTCACAGCCTCAATCAGACTGAGATTCAAAAGAAAAACCTCACCTCTCTGCTGCACACCTACCACGCCACCCCAACCGGCCACAGGGAAATGAAGTAAAGGGGGGTGTCTGTTGGCTTAAAGATAGAAATTGCTTCTGGCCCTCTCATACATTTCATCAGCTTTGGAAGTCACCCATATTTTTGAGAATTAATGGCTAGGATTTCTATGAATGTGAAAACAGGCTGCTGTGCCGTTATGCAGCTCAGCTGCTTCTTGCTACTGTGGAAGCAGGCATGTGGCCACAGCTGATACACCCTCAGCCAGAACTCATTAGCTCACTGCTTTAGTCACGGGGAGTCTGCGGTGGCTTTGGTTTCTACACTGTTACTGTTAAAGTTGAAATGAAATATATTTTCTTTACTTCTTCTCATGAAATGAGTGTGACACTTTATTCTTGATAGCTTGTTTGAAAACAAAATGACTCCATCTTTATAGGCAACAGTGCATATGTGGGCTGAGCTCTCGTTCTATGTGGTGAGCTTCTCTATAATCTCCATGCGCTCATCAACATATGGATATTCTATGACAGTTTATGGGTTCAAACATGTTTTTTTTTTTATAGAATATTATTTAGTCACGCAGATAATCCACAGAAATCAAAAGATTAATAGTTGATGGCCGTGATCTTCGGATCCTCAGGCAGCATTGCATTAAAAAAAAGAAAAAAGAAAGTATAAATTGTATGAACTAGCATAATCAGTGGTGAAAATTCAAAAGCAAATACAGCTCTTTTCTCTGACCACAGATGATGATTAAAATGTTATCATCCAAAGAGGGAAAAAAAACCAAACAACCCAAAAACCGAATGAACTGGACCAGAGAGGAGAGGGAACTAATGTGTAGAACTAATTTCTAAATCTGGCAGCAGCAGTGATTTAAAGTGTCTAGTGATACCATTTAAATTAACTTACAGACATAAAGAGTACTGAACAGAATATACCCATATACACACACACAGTATACAAGCAACAAATTAGGTGTTAAACCAGTTTACTATTTATTTATGTATTTTTACTTAACAAAAAAAAAATATATATATATATATATATATATATATATATGTTTATTTAATATGCTGGAGAACCACCTGTGGCAGCAGTACCTGGATGTTATCTGAGTGCTGATATCAGTCTCTTCCATTGTTGCAGAAGTTCACTGAGGTTTGTTCGGCTCTCTGAAGGTCCCACCTTCTCAGAGCAGTTTTCCTAACATACTAACATCCTAACAGAAGCTCTTATTGACTCACCTACAGAAGGTAAAAACTTTCTCAGTCCGTCTCAGTCTGGAAGTCATTTGAGCATGTTACAACACATTGTAAATTACTTCAGACCATCTACATCTCTCTTGTCCTGTTTCCTGCGTTCTCTCCACAGTTATGAGCAAAGGCAATGCTCTCCCACAAATCTTAAAAAAGAAAGAAAAGAACAATGAATGCAATGTGCTCAGTCTTTTAAGAAACAACTACGACAAAAGAAAATCAAGCAACGTTTATTTAAAAATCCAGTGGGAAACAACACTACCTTTTCTCAAATATTTTTTATCAACAGATTGCTCACAATTCTGTTTTATTGTAGGTGCAATGTTGGAACATCCATCCATCCATCCATCCATCCATCCATCCATCCATCCATCCATCCATCCATCCATCCATCCATCCATCCATCCATCCATCCATCCATCCATCCATCCATCCATCCATCCATTCCATCCATCCATCCATCCATCCATCCATCCATCCATCCATCCATCCATCCATCCATCCACCCATCCATCCATCCATCCATCCATCCAACCATCCATCATCCAAGCCATCCCATCCATCCAGCCATCCATCCAAGCCAGCCAGCCAGCCAGCCATCCATCCATCCATCCATCCATCCAGCCATCCATCCATCCATCCAGCCATCCATCCAGCCATCCATCCATCCATCCATCCATCAAGCCAGGCATCCATCCATCCATCCATCCATCCAGCCAGCCATCAGCCATCCATCCATCCATCCATTCATCCATTCATCCATCCATCCATCCATCCATCCATCCATCCATCCATCCATCCATCCATCCATCCATCCATTCCATCCATCCATCCATCCATCCAACCATCCATCCATCCATCCATTCCATCCATCCATCCATCCATCCATCCATCCATCCATCCATCCATCCATCCATCCATCCATCCATCCATCCATCCATCTTCAGTTCATCCAGGTTCATCTTACAGCAGCAGCAGCCTGAACTTGTCATTTTTACATTTCCTATGTTTTAGCTCTTCAGAGAAATTATATAAGTGAAAGGTAAACTGAGCTGGGCTCCAGAAGATCCAAATGATCATGAATTAACAAAGAAAGAGTTTATGTATATATTTCAACTATAAGTGGGGCTAATCATCTGCTGGCTGTGGCTCCACAGGAGAACCGCCCCTCTGCAGTGAAGGGAGATAATTACCAGGACACTGATAAGACGCTTCACTCAACCAGCTGACTTGTACATGACTGGGATTTCTTCCCTCTCTTCCTGCGTGACTCTGCTTTTAGATCCTCCAACAGGGATTACCTACACAGGCATTACACCGGTGAGTACAAGGGTCAGGTTAAAAGGGCCACTTGGTTTCAGGCCAGCTGAAACATTCACTAACTCCCTGGCTCCTCTCAGACCTCCCTCTCCCAGCAGATCTAAAAGGAATAACTTAGAAAGGTCATCTTTGAGCTACATATTTAAAATCAAGTTAGGTTTGCATGGTCAGTTTGGATGGATGATGTCTGGACACCAAGGTCCTTATAAATCGATCAGTGTGCCACGCTGCCAATCATTGATCCAGACAGCTGAATCTGAGGGCAACACATTCACTCTTTCAGCCTCAACCCTTTTTCACCCCTTTATTTATTTATTTATTTATTTATTTTTTATATTTCTCTGAGCACTGCACAGTCTGAGCTTGGAGTAAATTGTGTCCACTCCTGGGAAGATTAGAGACTGTCTTGATTGTTTTTCACCTATTAATATTGAGCTGCACATAGTTAGGATTTCTTTAATGACTCCTTCTAGATTGATGCACAGCAACATTTCAGTTGTCTAAAACCACTGCTTATGTCTTTCTCTCTCTGCATTGTGTTAACACACGTCCAGACCAGCAAACTGTCAAAACATCTCCATTTATGGAGGTCTGTTCACCCGCTGAGGATCATTTCATCAAGGGTTGATGATTAACAGCACTGGACTGCAACTTGACTCGTTCATATTTCATATAAATAATGGCACATAAAAAGTTTATAGGTTAATGTTTATCTAAGGTTGTATTTGTTTAATAAGATCCACTACAATCAGGTGATTTTTTAAAAATGTTTTCACACAAAAAAGTATCAAAAGAATAGTATTAAAAGTATATTTTATGCATAATAAAGCATTATGATGTGGTTTCCCTCAAAAATGACAATTTGTATGTCAGTGGAGCTTCCTAAATGAATAAACAAATGTGAAACTGTATTTTGCTATCAGTATTCAATGGTTTGGATTCACCTTTATGAAACGGTGCACAGCAATCTTTTCTGAAACCTAACCAAGTAGTTACAAGGTCTACTCTTTTCTAAAGGGAACAGCGATGGTTCAGCGTAACCAAACAGAGAGTCAAGCAAAAAGCAAACAGCAAGTGAATCAAAACAAGGAAGTGAAAACCAGCCCCATGAGAAGAAAAGGCTGCTTACACCCGAGCCGTGTGTATCCTGTGGCTTTCTGATACCAGCTGCCTCATGGGGAATTTGTAATCTGCAGGATGACATTTTGCATTCGAGGTCAACGTCTTATATTTCATTGGAGAAGTGGTATCAGTGGACATAAGACGTGCCACAGGCTTTGATATAACACCAGTATTTGATGTTCTCCAAATGAAAACTGCTTGCAGCACCAAAAGCCTCTTAACATTGAACAGATCAAGGCTGAAAGTGGGTCAAGGGTAAATCAAGAGCTTTGTTTAATAGCATTCATTTATTGAATTGTGGTTTTCAGAATTTAAACCCAACAACTCAATGTATAAATACATTCCAAGTTAAGCTATTCCTTTTTATATTGTAAATGTACTTGAACTAATACAGTTACATTTATGAGAACAAATTTGAAAGTTTGAGAAAGTTCTGTAAATTGGCAGCTCATCAAAGTTGAACTACTTCATTCAAACTCCAGATATTATCCACCACATTTGTGTGGTCTTTGTGCTTTTCTTTAGTAAAGGTGATGTGATCTGACTGGTGGGATTCCTGCATAGTTGAGAAGACAGTCCTTACAAAAAAAAAAGTTTGTCCATAGCCGTTGATTCCTTATAAAGATATGACCAAGTAAATGTGTCATGATTTCTCAACATCATTAGATTTGCCATGTACGTTTCCTTTTTGTGTCTTTATGTCTCTGTTTTTAGTTTTAAAGGAGACAAATGCATGCACACAGAACACCTTGCAGGGTAGATTTCTTTGAGAATTACTTTTTTTTTTTTTTTTGTCTGATCCCTGCTTGTTGAGTTTCTAACAAGGAGGCAGACGATGCAGGAAGGGTTCAGTCAGTCCTTGTATCTGTTTCACAGCCAACCAGTGATAATCCCGGCTCATTCTCACCCTCACAGCAGGGGAGCTGGAAACAATCTCACTTTGCCTGCATGTACAACCAGAGCCAGATGTCTTCACTACCGATATCAAACAAGCCAGAATAAACATTTTTTTTTTTTAAAGAAATCATCATGGCATGTGTAGGATTTCAACACAGTAATTTTGATTAGTCCAAATTTCAGATGCGTCTGACGGTATCAATGAATGGACCTGACTTTTTAAACTGTTAAATTAAAAGTGCAAGCTGACATACTTAACATTTCAAACTTTCTAAGACAATTAAAATCCAAATAAATCTGAATTATGTGGTCTTATTGACAGATTTGGTGAACTTTAGTGACTGAGTGAAAAAGAGAGAGATCTTTCGCCACTTTTCTTTGGGTATAATCATGACACATAAAACTACTGGTGCAAGTCCAGAAGCTTTAAAATATCATTATCAGCATTTTGGGACTGATGAAGAATCATAAAATCTTTGCAGCCTGTGATAAAACAAAGGGAAATAAACAAAACAGCCGGCAGGAAAATTAGAAGCAGCCCATTAGTTTTCATTGTCTAATGTTGCCATCTTGTGGTCAAAACTGGTGTCAACAGTTTTCCTTGAATTCAATCAGTGCTTCTGAGCCATACTTTTAAAAATCTCAAAATACATCTTCCCCTGCATCCATTTCCTGAGCACTGGTGCCTGATGTACGAGTGTCTCTCGTCCCAGTCGATTAAACCACTGATCCAGTGGTTTGGGGTGTTGGGAGCGCTGATGTGATCGGTGGAGACACCCAGCGGTAATGTCGTTCTCTCTGCTCCGTTCAGCTCATTTGGCCTCTGTGTCTTCTTCCAGTTAATAAAATAAGACAGACTCCCTGGGCTTCCATTCATGAAACCATCACAGGTTTTACTGGCTGACCCTGAACCCACTCCCACCGCTGAATGTGGCCATTGAGGGAAATGATGTGTACCCCTCTGCTCATTTGAGCTCCCATCTTAAGATGTAAAAACATGATTCTCAAGATGGCCTTGAAAACACGGCAGATGCGAAATTGCCATGTTAATTATCATTACGCGCCACTTAGGATTCTGTCAACACTCAAGATGCTCTGAGGAGCAGGAGTCCACTTTAATCTTCCAGAACATATTCCCAGAAGACGTGGGACATGTCAGTAAATTCTCCCTGATACTGTTGGACCAGCAATTCAACTTCAGTGAGGTGAGTGTGAAGGCCATATGTTGTTCATTGTCCCAAGTAATCCCTCTTTCTCCACTGAGACATCAGGAAATCCCCTGTTCCTGAACGAGTTGCAATAATCCTCTGTGGATATAATAAGTTATTGCATAATAACACAGTACAGAGAATTTACAAACATTTCTGTAGAAGCTGAAGGTGGCTTTATTTAGCGACACCACCCTGAGGCAGGATATTATAGGAAAAAAACCCAGCTGATGTAAGTGCATTGTAAGCCCTGTTAACTGCATGATGACTTTGAGGTTACAGTTACAGGTACAGTTAAGGTGTACATTTGACATCACTATAAAGTCATCACGGCTAAAAACAAGCTGTGTTGGCAAATTTAGTTTTATTCAAAATGTTTTTTGAGCATGTTAACGTGGGTTTGTAACTAGCGGGCAGTTTTTCTCTGTTTGCATCAGACAGATGAGGACAATTACACAACATCTCTCCCCAGAAAAAAAAAAAGCCCATTAAAAAGTTCATAGTGAAACTAGACTAAACGACAGGGAGAGGATGGGGGAGAACAGCTGCAGCTGCCCAGCTGTTGCTGGGAGCGATTAAAGCAGTTTCGCTGAGAGGACAGCAGTAGCACAGGTGTGGAGGCTACCTGGGATTCCCATGATTACGTGATGCTGTTTCTGAAACGTAACTCTGAAGTGTTTTCTGCTCCTCACTGTCATACAGTCAACAACTCTATTTTCACAGGCCCCTCTGCTTAACCTGCTTCCCCCGAGACCTAATTCTGGATAAATGGAAGTTAATGGTAGGATGGATGGTGTTTTCTAAATTCTGAATGATTTATATACATTTATCATTCAAACATTTACATTCAAATATTGATTCCTGCAAATTTCTGACACTGCTTAATAGCTGGGGCAGCCTGTCTTTGATTGTTAGATGGTTCTTTATTTCATCTTTTTTTCTCTCTCACTGTGACATACGGTATACAACCTTTTTTTGAGCTAGCATTGCCAGTTTTATTCCATGACTGTGCATTTTTCCTCTGAAATCAGTATGAGCCAGACAGACGAAGTCCATAATCTGAGGCCGCGAGTAGATCATTGGTAACGTTCACCAGTCACCAACAATCTCTTGAGCTAAAATGTTAACCTTAGCATTTTAGCTGATGGAGTCACAGACGTAAACGTGGGCTGTTTTTAAATCCCCATAAAAGCAGTAATTTGTACTGCATCACCACCATTTCAAGGTTCACATTAAAACCACTGAAATAACCGAAGCATGACTCCATTTTAGTCTTGAATTTCACGACTCAAATGTGTTTAAATGTTAATGTAGCCTCATGTCTTTCAGCAGGCTGAATGCTGCAATATTTCTTCAAAGATGTGAGTGGAAATGTCCTTTTATTGTTGGTGGGAGGCAATAAACAGGATTCTTTCTCAAGACTAAATACTGAGGGAGACAGCGTTGCTGGCGGCAGCGTATCATTATCTGGTGTGCCCTTGATCCTTCAGCTGTCATTTGAAGTCTCAGGCTGTCTCCCAAGTCTCAAATGTTTACTCCTCTTTGACCGAATCAGATCTGTGTGTCTCTTACTGAACAGACATCACTGTTAAGTGTTTTTTTTTTTCTTAGCTTGTGTACATTTGCCTTCTTGTCAACTTGTCTTCTGCGTGAGAACTCGAAACAACAAACTGTTCAGTACAATGGGAAGAAAACTTACATCTTTTTAAAATATTTCTAAATGTAAAAGCATCTTATTTAAAAAAACACCAATTAAAGATCAACAGGCTGAGACTTTCTGCCTTTCTTTCTACCGATGGCACCACTCTGAAACATTCAGTTTCTGTTCTTATTTCTGTCCTATTCAAGGTCACTGGACGGCTGGAGTCTATCCACGTCAGTGGACTAGAAGTGGGGTGCACCTTTGATAAGTAACTGGTCCACACAGAGGCCACATAGAGACAAACAACCATGGGTGCTAACAATCCCTCCTTAGGACAGTTTAGAACCACATGACTGCATGTTTCTGGGCGGTGGAAGAAAACCAGAGCACCTGGGTCTCTCAAGAAAACCTACAGTTGGTGGTTTGCTTTTGTCAAACTGTCAAACGTGTAGTAATGTCAACTCAAAGATGCAGAAATTGAAAAGACTTCTACTTTTTTGCTGTTTTGCATGGTGGCATTCATGCAACCTGATTCAAATTTTTAAAAAAAAGCAAAGGTATGATACAATTTCAAGCTGCAGCCTTGTCATGTAATGATTTGGGGATCGCAGAAAGTGTAGTCCTTTTAAAAAAATTTCAGTCTTTATTGCTTTTGGTATGAACATACAAATGTGTAACTCTTCCAAGCTCCCTGAATCTTTTTGAGCAACCACACTGCTTTCAAATCAAAATATATTCAGTGAGTTTAGATCTTTTTTAGTTCTGATTACACAGATCCACAGTGAAATAGGCAGTCACTGCTTGCTGCCCCAGATTCTATTAAATTTTAATGAAGGATTTTAAAAAAAAAATACAGTTTCTGACTCTTTAAGTGAAGAAAAAAAAAATATTTCTTTTGTTTTAGCTTTGACAAAATAGGTTTTTGCAATCTGGGTGCAGCAAACACTGCTGCAGGTCTCAGCACAGTCACAATGAGACTTGTGTTTGGTGATGTGGCTCGAAGCTCTGTGTAGACAAAACCACCGTGACCAGTATGAAGCCTGCAGCTCAAGCCTTTTTCTAAGTTAGCAACCCATTTGTCTCTCTAATATTACTGTGCCGTTTACTTCAATATACACTTTATTAAGTCGTATAAAATTAGATAAGTGATTGCGATGACTCAGTGAGCCTGGCGGGCCTCTCATTTCCATTCATGCCTTTCGTGTGACATGAAAGATTGGGTTCCACCCTGTGCCCTGGATTTTTCCTCCCCTGAACAGACTGATATTTATAGGAAAGACATCTGAATTATTGATCTGGAATGTTAAGAAATGGCCTGCTGCGTCACAAAGGCACAAAAAAAGCCTGATGGCGGTGCCGGATGGAGTTAGTGGAGCAGAAGTTTCTGACAAAGATGGACGACTGAGAGCTGCACATTGCTCTGCTCTTGTTTCCAAATTGACAACTCTCTGAAGCTTGTCTCCTTTCCGTCTTCAATTCTCTCTCCTGTGTGTTCTCAGAAACACAGCCGCTGCTCATTTCACCACATCATTATCAAGGTTTAGCTCTGGCGCATCAGTGCAGCTTTGCACATATTTGTATTTATTAAACTCCCCCAGCAGGACTTGACATGACAGAAAATGCAAACATGCCACTGTACTACTGTGTATTCAGGTTAATACAAAAGCCATTCATGTTTCTGTATTGCGACCTGACTTATCTTGCGCTTAATGAACACAAAATACATTTGTACTGCAGTGTATCACCTCTGGAGGCTGCTTTCACTTTGCACTAATTAAACGCTTGCAGCTTTAATGGTATGAGGTGCTGAGGTCACGCAATTGTTGAACAACAGAGGATCATTGTTTAAAGAGAGAGAACAGAAAGTCATTAGAAATGTCACATGAATATTCAGGCATCTACGTGCAGCCTGAGATGGACAACAACAGCTGTGCCCTTACATCTTCATCTTCATCCTCCTAATTATGGGGATATGTTAATTTAATCTGTTGCCTGGAGTCAAGTTCCTCATTCTCTCTGTCGCTCTTTCTCCAGCCTCCTCCCCATCCCCATCCCCTTCTCCCTCTGATCATCCCTGCTCTCTCCATCACCCACCGGCTGAACTGCCTCTGAGGTGAAATCAGATCGCTATAGAATATGCACCACACACACACACACACACACACACACACACACACACACACACACACACACACATCCTTGTATTTTCCCCTCAGGGGGCCCAACAGTTTTTTGCTCATTTATGGGGTCCACCCTTTCCAGTGGTTCTACAATGGTGTAAAAAATCAGGTAGGGTTAAAAAAAAAGCCCCAGTCACAAAAATCACTTTAATTTAACAGAATTATGAAGTTTTGTCTCCATGTCAGTTTTTTTGGTCACTTGGGGGGCCCGTTTCTAACATGACCTACATGTGAGGTCCAGTGTTACACGCACGCACACACACACACACACACAGAAAACTGAAGCAGCAGCAGGCTCACAGATGCAAACTCATCTTATCTTGTGACTGCGAAGACGCAGGGATGCGGTGGGGGAGATGGTGGCAATCTTTGTCAATTTCAAGTTTCCGAGTTTATCAGCTGAACCTGTGAAGCCAAGCCAGTTAAGGAAACATGACATTTTCAGAGTAAACGCACAGCACACCGGCTGCCGCGCCTCTCTAGTGAATATAACGTAACATGCTGCCATTTGGTGATTGCTTTTATTCAAAGTGCCTGGCGGTTCTAAGAGACAGCCTGAAATTTTAGCATGGCAGGGAGTCAGGTGTTTGATCCTGGTTGGCAGAGCTCGTGTCAGCCAGGAAGCTATACTTTCTAGTAAAGGCTGCTGAAGAAGATGTCATTTGAAGATCAGCGCTAAAGGGTGATATCAAATGCAATCTCACAGAGAGAGTGAGTGCTGGAGTATGATAAATGTTGAGGAGCCTCTTCGTTTTTCTGTCTTGCCATCGCGTCTTGGTCTGGTTGGACTGAAGCAGGTATGTGTGACAGCTGCAGAGAAGCTTCTTTATCTCCTCCTGTGGGTCCCACCTCCACCAGCTGAATGCCTTCAGACATAAACTGCACCAGTCTGCCGCAAGGGACGTATTATTGGGGAGATAATGCACTCTCTTAATATTTGATCAGAGCTTGACATTTTACAGTTGACAAGTACATTCTGAGCTTTTTGGCACATTTTATCTCCAGCAGGCGTTCAGGATCCAAGACTGTACTGAGAAATAATGTGCATCACAGCACTCATAAGTAACCAATCTTTTCAAAAACGGTAGAAAACATTTGAGTTACAATATGTTATATGTATACCTAGGTTATATTATCCATCATGTAGATCCAATAAAAAGCATTATATTTTCATTTCCAATTTAGTGAAAAAGAACTATAAAAAAAAATAAATAAAAAACAGGAAATATTCAAGTAAATATATTTATCCCATTATTGTCCTTAAGCACAAAACAAAATGATAAAATGCCCATTGTGTCTTTATTCTGCTGATTACAGGTTACGATTGATTTATGCTTCCAGCAACTACACTAATAACCTCTGAATAGGACAAACCTTGTTGTCATTTACGCTTGTCTGATGTCGTTTGTGTCAATCTGTAAATGCATCTCCAAATGCTAGATGGCGGTGCAATGCGTTTATCATTTTACAGGTTAAAATCACGTTTACATTCAGGGATGGACTGGGACAAAAAAACGGCCCTGGACTCCATGATTGTTTACTCAAAAACACTAACATTAAAGAACGACTAAACATCACTTGCATTTCCAAAACAAAAATAAACATAAACATTGTCTTTTATACTGCTATTTTATAGTTACTTGTATGCTTGCATTTTAAACAGAATAAAAAATCTATATCTATATCACATATGCTTGATTAACATTTGTTTGTTAGCAGTATTTGGATTGACAGCCATTAAACCTGTACTTAAACCTCTAAAATTCAAACACTTTGGATAAACATATTATTTAAAACCTAGACTACAGACGAGAAGAATAAAACAGATTTGTTTTTCCTAAATCCCATTAAATTTTTAGCCTTTTAGGTCTATTCTATGTAGGAATTAGCCTGCTTGACACATTTTAGAGTTTTAATATTATGCTAGGGTGACCCAAAAATCCAAAGAGAGGACACCCTACCGGCCTCTTGTTGAAACTTCAAAAATACTCAAAGCTAGTCAAAGATGACAAAGTTGCTTTATAAACCATACATTTATTTAAAGCATCCCTTTTCTGTTTGAAATGAAAATTTTCTGATATGTAAACATAAATAATGCCTCATAACCAGTAACATGTGGTGAAATTCATGGCTGGTGAGGCACTGACTCCATCAGAATTAGATTTACACATTTATGAACCCAAAAGAGTAGATTATTCACCATTCGTCAGCAGCACAATGATAAATTGTGCCAAAATGAAAAACACTTCTCCCCCTCAAACTTTCTGTGAACTATGAACTGAACTAGTTCATTTTAATTTCTGTTAACTATGAACTTAACTAAATCGTGTAGAAAGTGAACTTGCCCCACACTGAGCAACAAAATTTGACAGTATAATACCTTATACCAGTGGTGCGCAAACTGTGGTACGGGTACCACCAGTGATACGTGAATGCTCTCTGGTGGTACACGGGGGAATGTCATGACTTTCCACATTTTTTCCACAATTTCATTTTTTTTAAAACCATCGGAAACATACAATGCATTATAAATACAACATTTCAAACGAAATGTGTAGCTTAAGATAATTAAAACTGTGTCTTTAAAAAATATTTGTTGCATATTCAGTTGCAGTGCAGATGTTTATTTTGCTCTGTATGAGAGTATGAGTATGTGAGAATTGTTGGACAGAGTTGTAAATGTCTGATTCAGTGAAATAACAATTCAGGTAATAAACCACAATAAGGAATAAACATCTCTCTGTGTTTAAAGCTAATTGAGATGGATATATGGCTATATTTTAAAATTGGTCATCATGGTGGTACTCAGAGAGCTGAACAGTTTCTCAGGTGGTACGCAGAATTAAAAGTTTGAGAACCACTACCTTATACTATCCATCCTTCCATCAATGTCCCTCCTTTCCAGAACTTTTTTTGTGTGTTTCCTTTCTGATCTTCAGTGTAACTGAAGGCAACCTGTTTGTTTTGTCTTTTTTTATTTTTTGTTGGTGTGTTCATTTTTAGTGATTTATTCATAGACACAGCCAGCTTCTAAACGAGACTTCAGAAATAGACTTCAGTCTCGGGGGAATCCTGGGGAGAAGAAAAGGGGGCAAATAAACAAAACCATTATTTTTGATGTGATGCAACACTGTGGCACAGAAAAGTCACTTCCAGCAATATCTGAAATATAGTGAAAAGTTATTAACATAACCACATGTGGACAGATAACCTTTTAGTGGCAGAACATTGGTCACTGGAGAAAAAGCATCTGGCCTTTCTGAATTGTTTATACTAAGAAGGACATTTGGTGAAAAGCAGTAATGAGAGGATGTAATCGTCTTTTTTTTCCCATACTTACAGGACATTTATTTATTCAGCTAGCTCCATAATGTATGATATACGCTGTGAGATTGATTTTTCTTTAAACAATCTCATGAGCATACATTTAGTTATGTGGGATCAACGTCCTGCTCACTCTGAGTGTGCGATTTCATTCTTCTTGGCTGAGTCCCATTTCCTGGGAAAGTGGTGTTTAAACTGAGAGAAATGACCAGAAGGCATGACTGCGATCCCTTGCACAGCCCCCCCCCATCTCTCTTTCTCATGTTTTAACCACAACCAGGTCTCTGTGATATCCACAATCACAGCCGAACGTTTCACTGTGTAGGGAGGAAAAGAGCTGATATTTGGAGCAGAGATTCCCTGAATCCTCAGCAGGACTGGGGAGGGTTGAGAGCGTATGAACAGTTCGGCATGAGATAAGGGAACAGCTGATTACGAGGGCTGATGTTTGTAATGCATTTTATCAGTACTTTTTTGTTTTAGTTAGGTTTTTTTTTTTTTTTTTTTACATTTTCTCTCTGTATTTTGTTTACATAATCTGTATTCTCCACTGGACAGTGTACATCTATTTGAAAATTGCTGACTTAATGTACCCAAATATTAGCTTTGTTTTTGACACGCTTATGCACATACTACATCCCAGCATTAATGAAATCTTACATTTAATTGCTCTGCATGAAAATAACTTAATCTTCTCTGTAATTGCTGTCTTTACTTGATTTTCTCTATTCATCTGGGTTTTACTTCATCTTTGTGGTTTCTAAAAGATTTATGCACAGACCAGCACTTGTTATACCCAGGTGGTTAAAATTCATTTACAGTTGTGTACTTAGAATTAGAATATTATTTACTTACTAACATTTTTTTTTCAAGACCATATCGGATTTCAGAGCCTTTATGTTGCTGCTGTAGAGGTCAGAGAATAATGTATTAAGATTTGTTAAGGGTGTCCCACTCCTTTCGCCTGTGAGTGTAATCAGATATGAGGCCATTGCTCTCTCCTAACTCTCAAACTCTTTGCACAGTTCAAGCACAATTTTGCGTGGGCAGTGGGTCAAGCTTTGCGTCAGTAAAATAGTCCTCTACCCTCCCGTGTGCTTCTTCATCTCATCTGCCTCCAAGGTTTCTTCTGGAGGGCCCTGGCAACAGCAAAGTTAATAAAACAGACAATGTATCATCACTCACCACAGATGGACGTCATCCATGCTGTTTGAAAACTTTGAACAATAAAGCTCCGACATATCTGTCCTAGTAGAACACTCAGCTCCCTAAATGCAGGTTTGATCGCTGTTCCAAGAGTCTGTAGGACCAGAAAGGGTGGCAGAGCCTTTAGTTATCAGGGTTTGGGACGGTGCTTTATAAGTATTTTGTTGCTGTATTATAATACACCTCACAAGATGTATCATTTTGCAAATTTTTGCAAATTCTTGACTTTCGACACTATTAACCAATAAATAATAATAATAAAAAAAGGCATGAACAGTGTTACCTGTACTTTATTTTTTCATGGATTCACAGTGGTGGTGAATCTAAAGTACATTTTCATAGATACATGTCAAACTTGACTCAATATGTAAACATCTGAAGATGTGACGAGTATAACTTCCTTTTCGGCTGCTCTCTGTTTGGACGTGCCACAGCGGAGTGATCTGCATGTTTCATTTGGCACAAGTTTTATGCCGGATGCAACTGGGATTCAAAACCTTGACCTCCAACAGGATACAACCAGCACAACCACTAAGCCACCTCCTGGAAAAGTTCTCAAACATAGGCAAAAAATGAAATTTAGGCTGGTTTAAAATGAAGGTGGAGTGGTTAGACAGAATTATATGTCCTGTTTAGAGGTTACTGTTATACATCGTTATAAAAGACACCTGTGCAGTGCGGATGTGGGGAATTGCTAAAAAAAAATCACCCAATGAAATGTTGAAATATTGTATTAATTCTGTAACAAAGGACAAAGTTAATTTTGTCTGAATCAGATAAAGAAAAAGCATACACGTGACAATATTAGTTTACTGAGAAATAAGAAACAAGAAAAGGTTTATAATTAAAGTCAGACCTTCACAGTTCACATATATTATCTCATTTCTGAAAGACATATTTCCAGAGTGAGACGTGACTAATCCAATTGAATGAAAATATCATTTGAACACAGCACAAATACCGTGTCCTCTCATCACAAACCTGATATTAGTTTATTGTTCAAGGTTTCTGGCAGTTATATGGCAGTTGCCAAACAAACCCGAAACTATAAATGAAAATCCAGATTCAGCTTTTTGAAAGTTTAACAGCAAATCAGTTGAACTTATTCTTGTTGTGACACTGAAATCACATTCAACTTTGAGCATAGCTGTGGGTTGTTGTACTTGAAAGAGGCAAATAACAAATAAAGCCAGTCCTCCTCCTTTCTTCTTGCCACTAGCTTTAGCATCTCTGTCTGACCGTATGAGGGTGAATCCAGGTAGATCCAAGATGGAGTCTGAGATTTTTTGATTCAACCTGGTTTCAGTAAAACACATAAGGCTCCACTCACCCAGTGTTGTACCTGAACGCGTTCATTGAATGAAAGTTTGCGAACTAGTTCATATTTTGTGCGAACATGAACTGAACGCGCTCTTCCCCTTGACAAGCGTCGGATGTGAACGGGTTCATTTGGGCAATTGTGAACGACACTCTTTCAAAGTTCATGCATGGTCAAAACCGTGCCAGGTTTCCAGTGAACCCCATATAAAATACATCACAAATGAGCCTAATATGTATCTGAGGAAAGCAATCAAACATGGCAACACAGGCTGTCGCTTCTGTCATGCTAACAAACGTTTAAATCAAACATTTAAAATAAGCATGGAGGAAGGTGAAAGCTGCAGTTGCCCAGAGCCAGAGGAGCGCCCTGACTCCAAAGATTACACTGTAATCTTTGGTGTTGGGGATTAAAATATTGAAATTTGCACCTTAAGGACCTGTTTTTGTCTTATAATAAAGACCTCAGAGTGCTGGTTTACTTGTCGTTCCTTAAATATCTAAAAGTAGATTTGGAGGACGGGCCATAGTAGATACCTCTACTATGGGAACCAGCTACTAATCTGAGTTAAGGAGGCTGACACCATCTCCATCTTTAAAACTAAATTTTAAACATTTCTGTTTAGTAAAGCCTACAGTTAGTCTAAACAGTAGTGTGTTAGGGCCAGTAGTCATAACTACAGTTATAGGATCCAAGACTAGAGCAGTCTAATCTTAAACGATGCATCGTCATAGCTATGCTGCTATAGGCCTACGCTGCAGGGGGACGCCAACATGATCTGCTGAGCGGTGCCTCCACCGCTCTTCTCTCCTTTCCTTTCCTTTTCTTCCTTCAGCTCAATCCATAGTTAATTAGAAGCACCTCAAAATGTAACTGTGCTCCATTGTTCCTGTAGATTTTTGTGCTGTTTTGCCCACCTTTTTTTTCTTTTTCTTTTTGTATGTTTGCAGGCCAGAGTTTCCAGAGTTACATACTAGCCTGCAGTTCCATCCTCTAACCATCCTAGCATTTACCTCCAACTGTGTGTGTGTGTAGTGTCTTGGTGATACAGATAAAATTGTAATAGTAATAACTCTATAATAGTAATAGATGCTATACAGATAAAATTAAATTGAATTTTAAAATTAGCTTCAGTCTGTACAATTTGGATATTGATATCTGAAATAATTATTTTGATTCAGAGAGACTCAACAAGGAAAAAAAGAAATAAAACCAGCAGTGGCTCTGTCAAATCTAATTTTTGGCAGATGAGTGAAACCTGAAATCGGCAAATCCAGCACTGCGGGAGGCCTCCAGCCTGTTAAGATGAATTCATAAGAACAAGAAGAAGTGCTTTTTAGTACAGCTTAATTTTCCCCACATTCTTATTATTACTTACATAACTTTTCTAGCCTATTGTTTACGACATCCCTTTTCAGCGACTTCATAGAATTTGTCTTTTCTCCTGCTTTTCAGCAAAATCCCATCTTTTTTTTCTACCCTGTGCAACATCCCCCTGAGCTCTCAGCTGTGTTCTATTTTTAGAGGAGCACTCTAGCAGTTTCGTTTCACAATGTGCTGCAGTTGCATCTTCACTTCTGTGAGATATGGTGACAAGTTGACAATGGTAATCATTCGCATTTCCTCTATGTGAATGGATGGAGTACATTTTTAGACCTAAAAACGTTCCCTCAGATATGAGTCAATACATTAAATACAATTCTATAAAATGCTTTTTAATTGTGTAAGCAGTTTCTAGACTGAGAACACATTTACAAAATTCTCATTTGTTCATTTTTTTTTAAATTACTGCTTCATCCTGTTCGGGGGTGGGATGGGTGGCTGAAGCCAATCCCAGCTGTCAAAAATTCTCTTATGAGATAAATTTGCCTCTCAACTCTGCTAGTTTTAAACTCATCCAATCTCAGACAAGACAACACATCCCTAAGTTGCTTTTAAAATGATTGATCTAAGGCTGAACTTTTCCTGAACTGCATTACTGTACAATATTGGGAAAAGAAAAAAATATCAAGTCCTTTCACAACATCTTTATTATGATTCAGATATATGACAGAACTCGATATATTACACTGTGTGATCATTTATTGAACAAAACTCTCACAAAATAGGTCAAGATCACATGATTTGTGAATTTGTTTTGGGGGAATTTGAACCACCTCTTCTTTACAGTGTTGCTTTCAGCTCATTGATGTTTATGGGCATTCAGACAATCGGTTGTTGATGTACCGGTGTGCTTGGGATAGTTGTCCTAGTGCATGACCTAATTTCAGCCAAGCTGTTTATTTCTCAAGTAGTTTGGCATATACAAAGTACATGAAAGGGTTCCAAGCCTTGACTGCAGGAAGCCCAGGTCATGTGTCTGCTGGGAACTCTACTCGAGGGAAAACTTCTTTAGGTCATTGCTGGTGTCTTCGTTCCTTTGAACTGTGTTCAGTTCAGTTCAATAATACTTTATTAATCCATGAAGAATAATTATATGTTGCAGGAACTGTCATTTGTTTTAGTTTCTTCAAAGCGTCATTATAGGTGGTTCTAGCTGTGGACATAAATGTTCTCCTGCAGTGATCTGTGTTTCAGCAGACATGAAAAAGCCTCTGACTATACGACTGTAGCTGAGTCAGTGTGTTGTGAAGATGATGCTTTCTTTTTCTTTTAATGACTATATTAACAGCATGACTGGGTTAGTCAACTGGAAGCCTATGAAGTCATATAAGTCAATAGAAGTAAGCCTAATTAATTACGTAATTAGAGGCAGAGCTTGAATTAAAAAGTGAGTTCATCTTGTGTCCCATCCATTTTTCAATTGATGTCCTCTGATTACAATTACTTGGACAGACACAAAGTACTATTAGCCAACAGAGGAGTGTACAATTTGATAAGGGTATAATTAAGATTTATAGTTATTCCTGAGTGTTTAACCCATGAAGTTGCTCTGTTCTTGTCTTCTGTTGTTCCTATGAAATCCTGTATCTTCATGTCAGAATGCTCAGCTTTATTCCAATCATCGTAATTATGTCATGAAAGAGAGGGCTTACACCTGAAACATTAAAAAAAAATAAACAAAGAACAATTTCCTGCTGCAGAACATGAATAAAATCAGCAGGAGATGCCAGATGCAAAGAAAAACTGTAGGCGAACTCTGTACTAGGAGGATTTGTGTATGGGAGGGGAGGGGGGGGGTTGACAAATGGGACAAGAGCCATTTAAGTGACAATGACAAAGAGGCAGGAAGTCAGATTATCATCTGGAGGGAAGGAAGTATATTGAAGGTGATAGCTTTACCCTGCGGCAGGTGAAATGAGTCTGAGAGGAGTGAACGGCAGGCTGGGTCTTTAATCACTGGGCTGCCTGCTTGTGTTAGCAACTATCCAACAGGACTGAAGAAAAGTCTACAATATCTTCTATTTATGTCCTAAGTCTGGACTCCATAAGCCAATGAAAGTACACACATGCAATCTTGCTATAGAATAATAACAACTATATCCTATTCATGAATGACATATATCTGAATACAGACGCTGGAAAAATATCAGTTTTGGTTTTATTGGATCTCAGCGCTGCATTCGATACAGCTGACTACATTATATTACTCAAACGACTGGAGAACTGGGTGGGTCTCTCTGGTGCTACACTGAACTGGTTCAAAACGTACCTGGAGAACAGGAAGTACTTTGTGTCAGTAGGCAACTTTACATCTCACCAGACAAAAATTACATGTGGCGATCCCCAGGGTTCCATCCTGGGGCCTCGTCTGTTTAACATCTACATGCTCCCACTGGCCCAGGTCATAAAGAACAACAATACTAGTTACCATAGCTACGCTGTTGACACAGATATATATTACAATGTCACCAGGAGACTGAGGCCCTGTACAGGCTCTCGGGAAAAGCATTGAGGAGATTAATGACTGGATGTGCCTTAACTTCCTACAGCTGAACAAAAACAAACTGAGGTGATTGTTTTTTGGAGCCAAAGAGAAACGACTGCAGGTCTCCACAGAGCTTGAATCTATAGATCTAAAAACCACCAATCAGGCCACAAATCTGGGTGTAGTGATGGATTCAGATCTAAACTTTGAAAAACACATTAAGGCAATCACTAAATCAGCCTACTATCACCTGAAGAACATCTTGAGGATAAAAGATCTGATGTCTCAGCAAAATCTGGAAAAACTAGTCCATGTGTTCATTTTCAGTCGGCTTGATTATTGTAACAGCGATTTTTACTGGTTTAGCTAAATATCAGTTACACAGCTGCAGCTCATTCAGAACTCTGCTGCCCGAGTTCTCACTAAGATCAGAAGAGTGGACCACATCAGTCCAGTTCGGAGGTCCTGACACTGGCTGCCTGTCTGTCAAATGATAGACTTTAAAGTTCTATTACTGGTCTACAAAGCTCTGAATGGTTTAGGACCAGAATACATCAGTGACCTCCTGACCCAGTATGAACCCACCAGACCCTCAGGTCATGTGGATCCGGTTAATTATCAGTCCCCAGAGTCAGAACCAGACATGGAGAAGCTGCGTTCAGTTTCTATGCTCCACATGTCTGGAACAAACTCCCAGAAAACCTCAGATCAGCTGAATCACTCAGTTTATTTAAATCCAGGTTGAAGACTCACCTGTTCTCAGCTGCCTTTAAATAAGAATTTATTCAGGAGCTCAAATCTGCACAGCCTTTTCAAAACTCTTTTTTTCTTTGTTTTTATGCTTTTATTCTTTTACTTTTTGATCCTTTCTTTTTTCTACGATGCTTTTAATGTTTTATGTAAAGCACTTTGAATTGTTTTGTACATGAAATGTGCTATACAAATAAACTTCCCTCGCCTTGCCTTGCCTATTTTTTCAAAGGACATCATTTGGAAATATGTAAAAGCTTGAATTACTTCCTTGTTGTTTGAATCCACATCTGTCCAGATCTTTGATAGTTTGAATAATTATATCAGCATGCCTTCAGCCAAAGTAGTTGCCAGCATGGGAACAGAATACATCAACTAATTTTTTTCTTTGTATGCTTGTGTCCCTCTAAATTGCATTTTTTGTTGGGATCCTTCTTATAATCAACATACTCAAAGACAGTGTGTCTTGTTTCAGCAAACAAATAATGTCTTGCTGTCTAAACTATTCAATTTGCAACAAAGGTGAAGTTAATAATAACAACAACAAGCCTATAACATTGACTCTAGGCCATAATTTGATGATTAACTTTATAGTTGTGTTATCAGCTGTATGTTTTGGACACTCGGGTGAAGAGAGGATCTTAGCCAGTGGTGTTCCTCACCTCAATGATGCAATGGGCAACCCCTCATTTAGACATTAACAGAAGCATGGAAAAACATGTGATTAATCAGCAGTAGGTCATTTCCAGGCGAGTTTTCACTTTATCCAGTGATCATGGATAATCTGGGATAACAGAGGGGAACACTGGAGATCTTTGCTGACATGCTGAGTTTAAAGATTGCTTTGGGGCTGTCAGGTTCAACTCCTGGATTGCAACCCTTTGCCACATGTCTTCCCGACTGCCTCTCTGCCCCAAATGCCTTTTTCTCTTCGTTGCTGATAAAGACCACGAGAGCCAAAAAATCTTTTTAAAAAAGATTGCTTTGAGCCAAGGTCACAGAGGAAGCAGGGATCCATCTAGGGGTGGACTGAGTTCCTCAAACCTCTGGATGTGATGCTGTCCTGGACCATAAGGATGGAGAGACTGACTTGTACAGGTTGGTGAGGCAAGCAGCAGGCTAGGATGATCAAGCATAGAGATAGAAATGTCTTGACAGGTTCCAGATGAGTGATGGGAAGATGGAACGAGTGCTTTGAAGAGTTGATGAATGAGGAAAATGAAAGAGAACAAAGAACAGAAGAGGTGACTGTTAATTAAAGATTAGTAAAGGCTGAAGTGAGAAGAGCATTGAAGAAGATGAAGAATGGAAAGACAGTCCTGATGATATACCTGTGGAGATATGGAAGTGTCGAAAAGAGGTGGTAGAAGAGTTTTGACAAGGACATTTAACAAGATCTTAGACAGTGAGAGGATGCCTGAGGAATGGAGAAGTGTGCTGATGCTGATTTTTAAAAACAAGGGAGAAGTGCAGATCTGTTGCAACTATAAAAGAATAAAGTTGATGAGCTACACAATGAAGTGATGGGAAAGAGTAGTGGAAGCCAGACTAAGTTAATCAAGTCAGTGGTAGTTTGTATCACACGTGGTGCAAGTTTACAACTTACCTTGCTCCTATCCACCTACACTATCAGTGATTACTAACAGACACTTATGTATGTAACGCTAAAAAAGATCCTATCATGTCAAACTCTGGGACATGGGTCAGAAAGGATATGGCACTATTTTGATTTAAACAAAATGAAGCCAAAAAAAAGGAAAAATGTGAACAATAACTCACTCTTCCCTTTCATAAAACCTTTCCTGTCCATATTCATAATCCTAACTGTCAGACTGGTACATCTGCCATACAAGCTCTTGCTTCTGACAGTGGACAAAGCAATCAGCTGCTGCCCTGAAGGCATACTTGCACTCAGCTACCAGTGTTTGTTTGTTTGTTTTTACTTATTTTAACCAGTGCATATCAACAGAAAGAGAAATAAGAGAAGAAGGAGAAATGGGGACAGCATTTGTCTTTTGAGCATCTCTGATCTCCCTCAAGCTGTTATCACAGTGGAAAGTGGATACCTTTGAGGGAGATTGGTGGTTCAAATCCAACAATAACGGCATGCTAATTCGTCGCCAAAAGCCACTGTTACTCCAATGACTTTTATGTGTACAGATTTAGAATATACGCCTAAAAACATAATCATGCTTTTATTATAGACGGAACAATAAAATTAACAAAAGTCAACTATCCATCCATCCATTGTCTATACCCGCTTAATCCTATCTAGGGTCATGGGGATCTGCTGGAGTCTATCCCAGCTCTCATTGGGTGAAAGGCAGGGGTCCATCCTGGACACACACTCATAATCACTCCAACGGGCAATTTAGAACTACCAATCAACCTGACATGCATGTCTTTGGACTGTGGGAGGAAGCCGGAGTACCCGGAGGAAACCCACGCAAGCACGGGGAGAACATCCCCACAGAAAAGCCCCTGCCGAGGTTCAAACCAGAAACCCTGCAACGTTGTGTCTGATGTGGTGGTCAGTGATACAGAAGCTCCACAGGGGACTGTGCTCTCCCCCTTCCTCTTCACCTTATACACCACTGATTTTCAGTACAAGTCATGTCACCTGCAGAAGTTTTCTGATGACTCAGCTGTTGTTGGGTGTATAAGAGGGGGAGATGAGAGTGAGTACAGGGCACTGGTGGACAACTTTGTAGAGTGGACGGAGCAGAATCACCTGAGGCTGAACGTCAACAAGACCAGAGAGATGGTGATGGACTTCAGGAGGAAGAAGACGCCTGCACAGCCTCTACAGATCAGAGGTGGTAGAGGAGGGGAAGGACTACAAATACCTGGGAGTGGTGATCGGCAACAGTCTGGACTGGAAATCTAACACAGATGCTGTGTACAAAAGGTGATGAGCAGACTATTGTGTTTTTTCATGTCTTGCTGCTGCTACAATGCAATTTCCCAGTTTGGGATCAATAAAGTACATCTATCTATCTAGATATGTTCAAATGTCACAGCTACCTTCAGGAGAGCATGCTGCTGTTGTCTGCTTCAGGTGCTCTGGCTACATGGGAAATGCAATCCAAGGGAGGATCCCATGCAAAAAGAGAGGGAGGAAATGTGGAATGCTTCTAAAAACATGAGTGAATATCAGCACCACCTTTTGGATCAGCCTTCTCCATATGTGCACCCACATGCTGATGCCGTTTCTGCTTCTGCCTCAGGCAGTTTGGATAAAGTCTACAGTTCTGGCTCTGCACAGCCAGATGTCTATAAAGAGGGCAGTGAGATTATGGCTAGCTCCCAGTAGGAATGCAGGATTTTTCCAGAGTCCATTCATGTCTACATCAGGATTTGGACATTTCATCCTGTGCCATGTGTGCATGGTGGCTACCATCAAAGGGTCAGCAGAACAGTAATTTTAAGGAAATATAAATGTATCTACATTTCAATCAAAGAACTGCATTTGGATTCAACTATTAATTCTAGACATGATTTCATTTGCCCTGGAAGTCCCATTTATCAAAAAAAAAACTTTCTTGTACATTGAAATTTTATTATATTTATTATTTTGTTATTTTTTTTCAGGGGTAAATGGCTTTTAAAGTGGTGCAGACTTCTGACAGACAAATCTGGCTTTATGTCTTATGTTGGGTAGCACAGCAACCTTGGAGTCGGCTGTAATCACCTGGTTCTTACCTAGACTGCCACTTCCCCATCGATATTTGTGAATTGATCTCAGCTGTATCCTAGTTAAAGCCATCTATGTGCTTACTGGATCCTATTCCTTCTAAACCAGGGGTGGGCAATCCCAGTCCTCAAGGCCCGCTGTCCTGCATGTCATAGATGTTCGCCTGGCACAACCCACCTGATTCAAATGAAATGATCACCATCAGCTATCATCAAGGTCTGCACAAGACCATTAAAAGCATTCATTTGAATCAGGTGCGCTAAAGCAGGGAAACTAAGACTTGCAGGACACCGGCCTGAAAAGACTCAAGGATTTCCCCACCCCTGTTCTGAGCTATTCAAAGAAGTTCTTCCCACAATTGTCTCTGTAATCTTGGATCTTGTCACCCCTTTTAACTGGACATGTACCAAGGGCTTTTATGATTGCACTAATTAAGCCTCTACTTTAAAAGTTGTCTTTGGATTTTGATGATGAAGGCAGCTAAAGGCCTATTTCCAACCTTCTACTTATTTCCAAAATTCTTGAGAAAATTGTTGCAAATCAGCTAAATGACTTTCTTTAGTGAAACAACATAAATAGTGAGCTTACTTTATGTTCAAATGCTTCCTTTATGCACCTAGCATCTTTACGCTGCCTCTCTGATCTCAGTTTAAGATTGTCCGGATCATTTCATGGCATCAACATTCTCTTTCTGCAGGTCCTACCATGGTGTTAATGGTTCCTACTGCAGGTATTGCTGGGTTCCTTCTCCTTTACTGGTTATGAGAGGCAGCACGCAGAGACTGCTGTTCATGGACGTGTTCATGTATTTACATGGATGTTTTACTGATGAAAGCCACAAGCTGAAGCATTTACTTCTATTCAAGCTGTTCCACACGCTACAAAGTTGTGATGTCATGAGCCCTCTTCAGAAAGAATCAATAAGCATTATTTGAGGGCTGAAACCTTCCACTGACTCTTTACATTCATCAATATTAAAAACAAATCATTATTAATGTGCCTGACAAGACTTTCAACTCAGCTTTATTTGTATAGCGTCTACTACAACGCAGATGTTTCTCCAGGCGCTCTTCAGAGAGCCACAGCATGAGCCCTGAGAAGAAACAGTGTGTTCCCTCTAAGAGGGGAGACCCCTTCAGCAGGACCTGGATCATCAGGGGGGACCCTCCTGCTGAAGACCAGGCCCTCATAGATGAAAGGATGCACATGTCTGTTCAGGACTGGAACAGAGTCAATCAAGAGGACATCTACATACTGGTACTTTATGATTATTTACCAGGTTAGTCCCAGTAACATCAATGATCTCTCTTACAAGGGAGACCTGGACCACACTTACTCCTACAGGCAATTTAGAGTCACCAATGAACCGATCATGAATGTGTTCGGACTGCAGGAGGAAGCTGGAGAACCAGGAGGAAACCCACACAAGCATGAGGAGATCTCATGGGCTCCGCCAGGGTTCGAACCAGAAACCTTCTTGCTGTGAGGTAACAGTGCTGACCACCACGCCGCCGTGCTAAAATAGACTTTAGTTCAAACCTGTTGCCTCACACCAAGAAAGGCTTCACTGCAGTAAAATCAAAGTTAGCGTGGAGTCAAATGAAGGTAGCAGACGTCCTCCACCTGCTCTGAGCTGATAAAGGAAACTTCTAGGACAGGTGTGAAGCTGCAGTCTAGATGCTTTGAAATAATTCTGACAGTCTAACCAACATCAGATCAAACAGAAGATGATCAGTCCAACACTTACGTGTCTGCAGACGCTGCTTGGCTGGATGAAGTCACCTGGATGGCTGAATGCTGCTGTTGCTGCTGCTCGCTCTCACCTGCCCTTATATCCACAACTGATGTGTCCAGGTGTGTGAGAAAACTCCACCTACCACTTCTCTGGAAAAACACCAAGATACAGTAAGCTGGTTACTTCTCAGCATCCTCCTCCTCCTCCCACCTGCAGAGCTGTTACTCAGCTCTTCCACAGAATCCACAGTCAGTTGATCACCAGCTGAAACTGGAGCTCCTCCCACATCAGGGAAACAGGGAAAGCAGTGCTAAGAGGACAAATTAGTTCATACTCGACTTATAAAAAAAAAGAAAAAACAAGAAGAAGAATGAAGTTTGGAATAAAAGATTAAAGAATTAGAAATAACAAATGCTAATAATCCCTCCTGTAATGTTTCATCCTGTAATGTTTCTGCGATTTTTTCTTGATTTTTTTATTATATTATATATTCCTGAAAAATCCGCAAATAACTAAAACCACGGAACTTAAACTGTGAATTGGCAAGGGATCACTGTAAATCAAATTTACAAGATATTGACACATTTCTAAATGATATTAACCTTCCTCGCCTGACAGAAGATTAAGTTAAAGAGCTGGAGGAGCCAATTACCATAACAGAACTTCATAAAGCTCTTAAACTTATGTCTAATATTAAATCACCAGGTCCACTTTTGGAACATCCTAGCACCAGTATTTTTACGACTGACAGATGACATCAAGCAAAAATCTCAGCTTCCTGCAGAAATAAATACTGCTACTATCTCTTTAATACTAAAACCTGGTAAAGACCCCACATCTTTATCAAGTTATTGTCCACTGTCTTAAATTAATACAGATACAAAAATCATAAGTAAATCACTCTGAATAGAAAAAATAACTCCACTTATTATCCACTCAGATCAAACAGGTTTTATTAAAGGAAGACAGTCTTGTAATAATCTACGCAGACTATTTCATTTAATTCATCATACGTCACAAATACACCGACAGCGATATTTTCATTGGACGCAGAAAAAGCATTTGACAAGGTTAGCTGGGAATTTCTATTTCAAACACTTAAAAGATTTGGCTTCATTCATCCATTGGATAAGTATTCTTTATAGCTCACCACAAACGGCATAATGTCACAGCGTTTCACTTCCCACCGGGGTACAAGGCAGGGACGCCCACTTTCTCCATCCCTATTTACTATTTTTATAGAACCTCTCGCAGCAGCTGTACGTAAGCATAGTAACATTTCAGGAATGCAGACAGGAAATGCAACACATAAGATTAGTTTATATGCAGATGACGTTCTTTTATACCTACAAAACCCGTCAACATCCCTCCCCCAAACTATCACTCTAATAAATTTGTTCTCCAGGATCTCAGATTACTCTACTAACTGGACTAAATCCAGTAGTTGGGATGTGGCTGCGCAAACAGTACTTCTATCATTTAAAACAGACAATATTAAATATCTAGGATTAAATATTTCCCCTAAATTGTCAGAATTAGTTGGGCTTAACTATAATTCTCTATTAAAAACAGTAGAAGGAAACCTTTAACGTTGGATAAATCTATCAATAAACCTAATAGGCAGAATAACCACAGTTAAAATGACCATCCTTCCTATGATCAACTATCTTTTCTTAATGATCCCAATTAAACCTCAAAGCTCTTGGTTTAAATCTCTAGACTCTATAGTCTCAGAATATTATTGGAAAAACAATTAAATTATCCACACTACAGAAATCCAAATCTAAAGGTGGTCTGGAGGCTCCAAACTTCTCTTATTATTTCCTTGGAAACAAAATCCAATATATTTATAAATGGATAAATCCTAAGCAATGTGACTCTTCTTGGATGGACTTAGAGCAATCATGTTGCAAAGAAATCAACATTTACAATTTGCCTTTCATAAGTCGCTCAATTACTCACCATACCTGTTTTAAAAACCCAATTATAGCTACAACCTTGACAGCCTGGTGGGATTTTCACCAGATAGCTAATACCAGCATCTCACCGAGTAAACACAGACCTTTTTGAAATAATCCTGACTTCCAAATAAACGCGAAACCCCTAAATTTCATGTCATGGATTAACAAGGGCATCAACATCTCAATCATATCTATGAAAATAATTCTATGGTCACATTTTCTCATCTTGTCCAGAAATACAACATTGGACAAAAGCAATTCCTGGAATATCTTCAGGTTAAAATTACCGTACAGGCTAAAATGAATAAAACACCTAACCTCAGTCTTCCACAGTTGATCTTAGAATTTACTAGAATCTCTAGTCACCAAAAAATCTTGTCTAAAATGTATAAGGTTGAAGAGATGCTGGAGAATCTGACATAGTTGCATTCTCAAGACCTCCTCATTACAACTATGTCCGATTCTCCAGCACCTCTTCAACACCAGTCTGAGACAGAAAACAGTTCCTGTGCTGTGGAAAATGTTAGGAAGTTTAAGCTGATCTCATGATACATTTTTCATATCCATATTGATTGAACTCTTGAACCTCCTGTATGTATGTACTGATTGAACTTGGAACTTGAACCTCATGAACTTGTCTACTTTGCAGAACAGCAGAGTGTTACACCAGTTTGAACTTCCCTAAAGTATCTATTCTTAATATTCTTAATTCTGTTTTAGATGTTGCAATTCTGTCCAGCTTTCACTCCTTTCCTAAATACTGTAGTAACGTTTCCTAACATCTACCCTGACCTTTATGAACTTGTGAACACCCCCACCCTGATCTTTTCTGTAATAAATACATGCTTTTTGTAAAGGGACTGCGGAGTTGTTGTGATGCACTCACAGGTGTCAGACTGCCCCCCCTTTGCAAAGGTGTTCAAAAGGCTGACTGTCTCTTGTCCGGTTCTTTCTTAATAAGTAGTGGTACGAGAACTAAACCCTATCAGAAAACATCCTGCCTTGTTCCAGTGCCTAAAAAACCACAACCAGCTGAACCTAATGACTACAGACCAGTTGCCCTGACATCTCACATCATGAAAGTCCTGGAGAGACTCTTACTGGTCCACCTCAACAAGCAGGTCAGCACCTTTCAGGACCCGTTACAGTTTGCATATCGTAATGGGCTTGGGGTTGAAGACGCCATCATCTACCTGCTTCACAGAGCCCACTCTCATCTGGACCAATCAGGCAGCACTTTGAGGGTCATGTTCTTTGATTTCTCAAGTGCTTTTAATACAATTCAGCCTGCGTTGTTATGTGAGAAGCTCCATCAGTTCCAGGTGGATTCCTCCACAACCTCCTGGATTTATGACGACCTCACAAACAGACCACAGTTTGTGAGACTGAAAGGTTGTGTGTCTGAGATGGAGGTCAGCAGCATTGGAGCACCACAAGGAACTGTTCTCTCACCATTTCTCTTCACGCTCTACACCTCTGACTTCCAGTCCAACTCTGAATCCTGTCATCTGCAGAAATACTCTGGTGACTCTGCAGTTGTTGGGTGTATCAGCAACGGACAGGAAGCAGAGTACAAAGAACTGATCTGTCAGTTTGTTCCAATCATCTCGTATTAAATACCAGCAAAACTAAGGAGATGATTGTCCACTTCAGGAGGAGCAAGAATCAACACAGCAGTGTTTCCATCCTGGGAAAGGAGGTGGAGGTGGTGGAGGAATACAAGTATCTTGGAGTTCAGCTTGACAACAGACTGGAGTGGAAATGCAACACAGAATACATCTACAAGAAAGGTCAGAGCAGACTCTACTTTTTAAGAAAGCTGAGATCTTTTAATGTCTGCACCAAGATGTTGCACATCTTCTATAGGTCTGTTGTTGAAAGTGCAATCAGCTTTGCAGCCATCTGCTGGGGCAGCAGCATCAGAACCAGAACCAGAACCAGAACCAGAGACCTGAAGAGAATCAACAAACTGATCAGGAAAGCTGGATCTGTGCTGGGTGGAACTCTGGAGCCGCTGGAGCTGATTGTTCAAAAAAGAATGCTGCACAAGCTGATGAAGATGATGGAGGACTCTTCACACCCTCTCCATGAAGATGATGGAGGACTCTTCACACCCTCTCCATGAAGATGATGGAGGAATCTTCACACCCTCTCCATGAAGATGATGGAGGACTCTTCACACCCTCTCCATGAAGATGATGGAGGACTCTTCACACCCTCTCCATGAAGATGATGGAGGACTCTTCACACCCTCTCCATGCAGATGATGGAGGACTCCACGACACAGTGATCAAACAACAGAGTGTTCAGTGAGAGACTTCTTCAGGTCCGTTGCAGAAGATCATTCCTGCCAGCAGCCATCAGCCTGTGACGGCCACAGGCCTCAGATCAGTTTCCCTGTGTTCCTGCCTCTGTTTTTTCTTGCTCTCCCTGGTTGCTTGCCCCTCCCTCCTCATTGGTGATTGCTTTCACCTGCACCTAGCCTTTAAAAGCTTGGGGAAATCCCAGATGGCTCTCTCTCCCTCCTGAAAGGCTGGTGCCTTCCTGGCACTCTGGTTTTGTTTGGGTTGTTTATGTTTAGTTTAGCCTTGGTTTCCTTGGTTTCTCTGACTTAATCATTGAGTTCCTTATGTTGCTTTACCTTTAATAAATTTATCATTCTGTTTAAAAGCTGTTATTGGGTGGACCTCCCTTCTTTGTTATGCTCTCCCACGAGCTGGGCATAACAAGCCTCCACAACAAGACATCCTAATTGATTATTATTGCTGTTGATTAGTATTGATGTCATTTATTGTTGAAAAAAAAAACCTACTACAATGTTGAATTTCCCTTCTGGGATTAATAAAGAATTTTTCATTTCATTTCATAAATTAATTTCAACAATTGACTGTACAATCTCAGTCCCTTCAATTAGATGGGAGCAGGATTTAGAACTCACAGACAATGAAGAATTCTGGCCCCAAATTTGCAAAAATATATTATTTTCAGCTGCTAATGCAAATTTACAACTCATATAATATGAAATAATCCACAGAGTGCACTTTACCAGGAAAAAAAATGTTTAAAATGGGCTTTAGAGAGACAAAAATCTGCTTACATTGTATGCAGAATGCAGCTGACTCCTACTTTCATGCACACCAGTTAAAACATTCTGGCTCAATGGGTCCTGGTTGGGTGTGGGGCCGGGGTGGCGGGTTTTCTCTGGGGGCGGGGGCGGTCGCTGCCTCCTGTGTGCTGCCTCCCTGTGGGGCGGCGGGGGTGGCCCGTGCCTGGGGGTGGTGCATCTCCCCTGGTATGTCCGGGTGGTGGTGGCCGGCCTATCTCTCAAATTTTGAAATTTTGGCAAACGACTCGGATCGGGCCCAAACTCGTTCTCAGACACCCCCGGGGACCTGGGGAGGTCCGGGGGGGACTATCACTTTGTATGGCGTCCATTATAAATACTTGCCATTGTATGGATATTTTCATACAGGGGCATAATTTGAGAGGGTTCCCCAAATATTGTGAAAAATTTGGGCCCTCTGGAGTGTCGTGTTCCCCAAAACCCAACCCTAATTTTTGAATGGTTTCGATAGAGAGGCGTACAGCTGTCCATCTCCTTATCGAAATGAATTGCCTTCTGAGTGATTTTTTGGGGGGCAAATTGTTGTCGATTCCCATCGTCGGAAGCCGCTCTTCGCAGCCGCGTTGGGCCCGTTGGCCTGAGATGCTCCTGGGTGAAAAGGCCCCTGAAAAACTACTTTTAATGGATTTAACCAGTCTGAGGACAGCAGTATGCCGAAGTATTAAAATGTATTGCCTATGAGGCCAATTTCGGGGGTCTCTGGAGCAGAGAAGTCCAGTACTAAGATTTTTTCACTCCTGGAACGTCCTGGGACGTTCTGGTTGTCGCGGGGGGAGCAATTTTTGACAAAAGTCCCAAATGCTCTGATCAGCCCATGTGTTTCTGACAGACCTAGGAGGTCTGTAACGAAGCAACACTTCGTTACTGGGTGTAAATAACTGTACAGCACTTTAAATCATGGGTTTAAGCATAATTGCACTTTATTTCACACTTTGCACTTTAAACTTTGCACATAAATGTTGTTTTTGAGTGAACCACTTCATAATGCAAGTTCTTTGTTTTCCAGATCCTGTAAAAAAGAAGCATTGATGAAGTTAATGGTTTAAGATGTGTGTAAATGTGGGTGCAGGATGTGATTTTAAAGGAAAATAAGTACTCACCTAGCTATTGTCCTCTGCAGGGGTGCGCGGGCAAATACTTCCCCAGAGACCGGGAGGCTATTTAAAGGTTCCGGGAGAGGCCATTGGATAGATGTGGGTGGGGATGAAATTGATTGTTTTTGGTTTAAGGTGTTGAAGATGGGGTACAGGAATTTTAAAATGTTTGCTAAAACTCTACTGTAGTTTGGAGTGTATGTGTGTAAATATATAGGTTTAAGATTTTAGGAATAATTTTTTGTATTGAGATGTGGAAGTACCTCTGGTTTTGAGAGTGGTTCAGGCCAATCAGGAGTAGAAGATATAAATGGGGCCAGTTGGCTCATTTGGAGAGGCTGAGCTGCTCCATACTAAGAGAGTGTCTTTCCTTACCTTTTTGTAACGTGTGAAGGAATAAAATTCTTTTTGTATTTGATCCTCTTTGGGTTGCGTCACTGTTTCTGGCCGCTCACACAGCAGCCATCCTCCACAAGGTCCTGTAAAATGTTTCATGTGTCTTGGACACTGCGTTTGTGAATATTTACCATATGTGGAGAGACAGTGGTTCTGAGGCAGCTACAAAGGTCCAATTCTCACCAAACTTGCACTCAGGAAGAGGACGTGATCAAATCAAGGGTTAGAAAGAGAAATAATTCTCCCAGAACACCTTTTTTTACTTCCAGGGCAGGGATCGGGCCTCCGCGAAAGCGTATACAGGAAATGTGCACTATTTTCAGCCTCGGTCCACAGGTCGTCCTCGTCGCTCCCGGAATAAAATAATGAAAGTTCCTCCGATCATAACCAAACTTGACACACTTAAAGAAGGCTTAGGGCCAACACATAGTCAAAAATTTCAGCCTCCGGAACTGCACCGTTCCCGAGATACCAACTGAAGACCACTGCAGAGCAGGTTCCTTTACAAGTGTGTATCTCGGCCATATATGCTTGGATTCCCACCAAATTTGCACTGCTATTCCAGGCTGAATAGAGGATCACACCACCCCATGCCTGACTCTTCGAACCTCCTCCTGAAGGAAGTAGGTCTAGCAGCATCAGAGGCAAATGAGCTTTATATATCCTATATTAGGGTGATTAGAACATCCTACTGTGTGAGTTTGGTGTCAGAGTATCATCAGTAAGTAAAAAATCTTAAATAATCACAGAGCAGACAATGTCAATAGATTAATCAAACAAAACTTTATTTCATACATCTCTAATCCAACACAAAGTGAATGACAACCATTTGCATTGCCCCCCATCCTCTATGCCTCACATTAAACAGTCTACATGAACTGTCACCGAGCCATAATTTTGACGTGTCAGTCCTCATACTGTTGTGTCCGCAAACTGGTGAAATTTGTTTTCGGTACTGTACGCTTGCACTGCAAAACTGAAATCAAATTTAATCAGTCCGCGGACACAGCAGTCCGCGGACTGACACGCTATTATTACGGCTCAGTGCCAGTTCGTGTATAGTAACAAAACTGCACTGGGGGGCTATGTACTGTAGCTGGGGGGCTGAAATTCGAACTGCAGCATCTCACAGGTACCCTCTAACCCCTTTCAAAGCCTCAAGGTTGTCGGAGTACTTTTGTGACCAAGCTCCACGCACGACCTCGGGATGATGCTTTAGGCACGTCTGAGACCCCCCCCAGGACGTGTTTCCAAGGTCCAAACCCCCATTGGAGACCTTTAAAATTTTTGTCTTTTTTCACCGTTTGGACTCTGTCACAGTGGCCCTCAAGGCTGTCTGACCCTCTATTTTGGGACATTTCTGAAGATTTGTGTTTTCGGACCCAAAAAACGAGTGTCACCTCCTTCCATACAGTGGCAAACAGTTTTAGTGGTGTACACGAACTGGCACCGAGCCGTAATTTTGATGTGTCAGTCCGCGTACTGTTGTGTCTGCGAACTGGTCAAATTTGTTTTTGGTACTGTACGCTTGCAATGCAAAACCGAAATCAAATTCAATCAGTCCACGGACTGTTGTGTCCACGCTATTATTACAGCTCAGTGCTCAGTGCCAGTTTGTGTACAGGACCAAAACAGCCCCCCACCGCACAGCCCATTTCATCACATTTGACTACAGTGAGGGAAATGGCAATACGATGGCAGGTCCCTGCTTTTGGGGGGCCCTCCACTGGTGGGGCCCTCCTTGCACCTGTGCATGGGCCCAGGCGTGCCCCTGCTGTTGGGCTGGGTACCCGGTGTGGCCCCTGGGGGTGTCTTGGGTGGGGGGGTTGTTGGCCTGCTGCGGGCGGGCACGCGGTGTTGTGGGGGTGCGCCCTGCGCCTGTCCTGGCGCAGCAGTCCTGGCATGGCCTTCTGGTGCGGGCTGCTTCCTCTCGTTTGTCACCACTGTTGTGCAGATGGGGGTGGGCGGCGGGCGGGGGGGGTCACATCCCACTGGTTTCCCCCTCCCTCCCTTTCTCTGTCTCACCTGTCTACCTCTCCCGCTCTCCGTCGGCGGTTGGTGGTGGGGGCGGGGGAGCTCGGTTGTCCTTGGGCTGCATGGGGCGATGGCGACCAGGGCTGCATTTTCTGCGGTGCTGCTAGTGTGGGCTGGGGCCTGGTGGGTGGGGGGGGCCGGGGGGGTGGGCAGGCCTTGTCGCGGTTTTTGGCCTTCTGGCATTGGGGGGTCCCAAGAGCCCCCGGCAGGCGCCCCCGGCAGGCGCCCCCGGCAGGCGCCCCCGGCAGGCGGGCTGCAGCTCGGAGTTGGGCCCAGCCCACTTTCTGGCAACACTTCCCACCGAGGCAGCAGTGAGGACCCCCAGGAAGAGGCGAGGCAGGCGCTCGCTGTTGGGTCTATTCTGGAATAAACAATACCAAAGAGACGGAGACAATACCTTGTTCAGCTGTGCAGACGGGAGAGACTTCGCGGAGGCTTGAGTTTGCTCAGTTTCTCCAACGAGTCTCTCCGCGCAGCCTATTTTATTAAGCTTCACACAAGGAGTGGTTACATGGGTCACATAATAAGTATTCTGCTCAGCAACAAGATAACTATAGCATGCCATCCTGTTCCGGATGCACATGCATGTGCGGTTTAACACTTCTGCATTGTTCTAAGGAATACCAGTTGCTTCAGAGTTGAGTTCCTGGAACAGAAGTCTGAAATCAGGAACTCAGCCCTAACCACAACCCGTTAGGAGTTTGCGAATGCGAGTTCAGGGGCGTAGCTAGTCATTTGGGGGCCCAAGGCAAACCCAGTCATGGGGCCCTCCACACCCCTGTACTGTTTATATGGATGCACAATTCATATCCATTGTCATATGGTGTGTTTTTATCTCTTAAATTTGTTGTTCTTATTTCCTTTTTTTAATCTAATATTCCTGCACAAACTTTTGTTGTGCTAGAGTACACTGCACATGTGTTCAATGTCAATAAAGTCAATATACAAGGCATAACTTTTAACAAAATCAATCACTGTCTCATTCTGAGAATCAACAAATAAGACAGTGTTAATATTGTACCTAATAACATAACACAATACATTTCCTCAAGTACTGTACTTTAGGTCAATTTTGACAAAAGGTGAGTTTGTAATTCAGGCCACTTAGTTCTGCTTTTGAAATCAGTTATCTGACTTGCATTTGAGTTTTTATAAATCCCCATGTCCAGTGAATAATATTTATCATCAATTGATTCATTTTGATAAAGCTTTCAGTTACCTGATAAAGCCATTAAATCATATATTGTTATCATTATTGTTGTTATTGTTAGCATTCATAATAATAATAATAATAATAATGATGAGCTTTATAATGCATCTTACGTCAAATAAATGACACAAAAAAGCTACAATTTTACAAATACATAAAACAATATAAAATCATTAATAAATAAAACAATGTAAAAGTCAACTAAGGAAAACACCGTTCTCTACAGTAACAATTTAATACTCACATCTTCGTCATGAAAAGCGTCAGGTAGTTCATGACTTTCCACTTCTAAACTGACACTGACAGCTCTGCTGCTGTTGCTACTGGCGTCTGTGTCTTGCTGGGGATTTTCCTGAATATTCGGAGTTGCCGCCGTGAAAAAGGTCGAACCCTTAGGTAGTTTTGATCAAAACTGTTTGCTTTCCTCCCGCCTTTTCCTCTTCTCTGCTCCACTGGGATAATTTCGTTTCATCTTCTCTCCCTCCAAATCGCGCCACAGAGTTTGTTTTGCTTCGGTCTTCTGGAGTCTGGTGTGCACATGCGCAGTAATGTGGAATAGTCCACTGCATGAGAAGTGAGGGGGAGCAGTCGAAACGCTCATGATAGATTACGCATTTTGATGCGTTTTAACGCGTAATTCAAGGCTAAAACAATAGGTAGTGTTTTAATGATGGAAAATAATTTTGAAAAAATGTAAGAATATGGTTTTATTGAGACATTTGGGGGCCCCTGTAGAACTTGGGGCCCCAGGCAATTGCCTGTGTTTGCCTAATGGTAAGTCCGCCTTGTGCGAGTTGTCACGAAGTAAGTAGTTAACACAAAGAATAGCATGCAAAATGATGAGAGTGATCTTGTTTCACTCTAACACTCGCGGTCTGGGGTGACCCCACAGGTCTACCAGTCCTCGTGGGGTTCCCGTCCTCTGAGGACGTGCTTTCACCTCCGGTTCCCAGCTCTGCGGCAGTCCAAGAGGATGTGCCTTCACCTCCTGTCCATGGCCATGGGGAAGGCCCTACAGTCCACACAGGGGGAGTTAGAGGCCTTCATGGACCTTTACCACAGGCTCATGGTGAGCATGGCGGGGACAAGGAACGAGCAGCGGTGGGTCTGTATGCGAGACATTTTATTATGGACTTTGGCTGACAAGCCAATGGACCTCGTCCGGTTCAAGGAGGAGCTGACGGACTTCCTTGTCTCTGACCCATGGAACCGACAATCACTGGCACCGCTGCTTTCAGGTTCCAAGGTTGTCAACGCCAACGCACTCTCGCCTGTGTCCGAGGTGGTCGACGCACCTTTCCCCGTCTCCCAGGTGGTCGACGCGCCTTTCCCCGTCTCCGAGGCGGTCGACGCGCCTTTCCCCGTCTCCGAGGTGGTCGACGCGCGCTCGCCCGATCCCGCCTCCGAGGTGGTCGACGCGCGCTCGCCCGATCCCGCCTCCGAGGTGGTCCACGCGCCTTTCCCCCGTGTCCGAGGTGGTCGACGCGCGCTCGCCCGATCCCGCCTCCGAGGTGGTCGACGCGCGCGCTCGCCCGATCCCGCCTCCGAGGTGGTCGACGCGCGCTCGCCCGATCCCGCCTCCGAGGTGGTCGACGCGCGCTCGCCCGATCCCGTCTCCGAGGTGGTCGACGCACCTTTCCCCGTTTCCGAGGCGGTCGACGCACCTTTCCCCGTCTCCGAGGTGGTCGACGCGCCCGATCCCGTCTCCGAGGTGGTCGAGCGCCGATCTCCGAGGTGGTCGACGCGCCCGATCCCGTCTCCGAGGTGGTCGACGCGCGCTCGCCGATCCCGTCTCCGAGGTGGTCGACGCGCGCTCGCCCGATCCCGTCTCCGAGGTGGTCGACGCGCGCTCGCCCGATCCCGCCTCCGAGGTGGTCGACGCGCGCTCGCCCGATCCCGTCTCCGAGGTGGTCGACGCACCTTTCCCCGTCTCCGAGGCGGTCGACGCACCTTTCCCCGTCTCCGAGGTGGTCGACGCGCCCGATCCCGTCTCCGAGGTGGTCGACGCGCCCGATCCCGTCTCCGAGGTGGTCGACGCGCCCGATCCCGTCTCCGAGGTGGTCGACGCGCGCTCGCCCGATCCCGTCTCCGAGGTGGTCGACGCGCGCTCGCCCGATCCTGTCTCCGAGGTGGTCGACGCGCCCGATCCCGTCTCCGAGGTGGTCGACGCGCCCGATCCCGCCTCCGAGGTGGTTGACACACGTTCGCCCAATCCCATCTACCAGGTGGTCGACGCACCTTTCCCCATCTCCGAGGTGGTCATCGCACCTTTCCCCGTCTTCGAGGTGGTCGACGCAGATTTTCTGCAGCAGGAGGGGTCTGACATAAATTCAGGATCATCAAAGACTTGGATGAAGACATTCGGTTGTCCTCATTGAAGTCTTTGAGGATGAACGTGACCTGGATGATTGAAAACCTGCATTAACTTTGTTTCCTCAAATTGGAAACATTTACCTCACGTCTGCAGTACGGGGGCCCCCAGGGAACGGTGCCGGCTCGGTACGGGGCCCCCCAGGGAACGGTCCCGGCTCGGTACGGGGGCCGCCCAGGGAACGGTACTGGCACCGTTCCTCTTCACCCTCTACACTGCAGACTTCACATACAACACACCCACCTGTCACATGCAGAAGTTCTCTGATGACTCTGCCGTCGTCGGTCTCATCACTGATTCAATTCAATTCAATTTTATTTATATAGCGTCTGTTACAATGACAATTGTCTCTAGGCGCTTTACAGAGACCCAGAGCATGACCCCAGAGCAAATATCATCAACTAAGATTATACAATTAAATCCAATCAATGATAATGGAGGTAAAAAACTCCCACGTAGGGAGAAAAAAAACCTTTATACCAAACAGTGGCAAGAAAAAACTCCACTTTAAGAGGAAGAAACCTTGAGCAGGACCTGGCTCATATGGGGGGACCCTCCTGCCGAAGGCCAGCCGGGTAGAGAAAGAAAAGAGGTGAGACAGGACAGAGAGAGGATGGAGGACAGAGAGAAGATGGAGGACAGAGAGAGGAGGGAGGACAGAGAGAGGAGAGCACAGAAAAAGTAAAAAATAATAATAAAGAAGTAGTGGAATTGTTGTAGGGTGAATGCAAGCGAGCTATGGAGGGCCCTTGGGCGTGTGGTCAGCGTAATGAGCCATGATAGGCTCTTGAGTATCAGTAATGTGCGGGTGGGGTGTAGGTGAGGTGTGTGAGAGAAGGGGGAGGAGGGGGGGGAGGAGGGGGTTTGGGTTTAAGAAAAGAGAAGGGTAGGATTTCAAGCAAAAGGATGCAATATATAAATATAAACAGATGGAGGCAGCAGCACTGGGATGAGATGGCCAGAGGACCAGGTCGCCGATCACCACGCCAGTCGGCACCCAAACACAAGTGGAGGAGAACCCCGGGATGGACAGAGGATGGAACTGCAAGTCAGCATGAAACCCAGGACACTCTGGCCTGCAAATACACAAAGAGAAAAGGGGGCAGAAACAGCACAACAAACACAGGAAAGCAAAGAAAATGGAGCACAGTTTCAGTAACAGGGTGCTCCCAAATAATTATAAATGAGCTGGAGGAGGAGGAAGGGAGGAAGAAAGGGAAGAAAAAGGAGAAGAGCAGTGGAGACACCACTCAGCAGATCATGTTGGCGTCCCCCTGTAGCGTAGGCCTATAGCAGCATAACTATGACGAAGCTGTGATTAAGACGAGCTACTCAAGTCTTACTACTACAACTATAGTTATAACTATTAGCATCTACACACTATAGTTTAGACTAACTGTAGCTATAACTATTAGCATCTACACACTATAGATTAGACTAACTGTAGGCTTTACTAAACAGAAATGTTTTCAATTTAGTTTTAAAAATGGAGATAGTATCAGCCTCCTTAACCCAAACTGGTAGCTGGTTCCATAAAAAAGGTGCCTGGTAGCAGAAGGCCCGTCCTCCAAACCTACTTTTAGATATTCTAGGAACGACGAGTAATCCTGCACTCTGAGAGCGGAGAGCTCTATTAGGAGCATAACATGCTATCAAGTCTTGTAAATAGCGCGGAGCTAGGCCATTAAGGGCCTTATATGAGAGAAGCAGAATTTTAAACTCAATTCTAAATTTCACGGGAAGCCAATGGAGGGAGGCTAACACGGGAGAGATGTGATCTCGCTTGCGGATTCCTGTCAGCACCCTCGCTGCTGCGTTCTGGATCAATTGAAGGCTATTCAGCGAGCTTTTCAGACATCCTGCTAACAACGCATTACAGTAATCCAGTCTAGAGCTAACAAACGCGTGGATTAATTTTTCGGCATCACCCTGGGAGAGGATGCTCCTAATTTTGGCAATTTTCTTGTTAAGGTGGTGGAAAAGGTTTATTAGCTAAATTGTAGAAATCAAAGGACAGACAGCAGAGAAGTTATCCTTTGTCCCGTGGCAGTTGGGGGGTTAAGGAGGTGGAAATGTTTAATCAATTGCAGCAAGGTGGCTAAATTGAAAATGATGGAGTAGGTATTTCATGAACATAGAAACAAATAAGGCTTTGAAGAAGTTTACAGATACATAGCATTAATGGAAGATAAAAAAAAAAAACTTTTTCTCACTGTGCTCAACCCCCTCCTTTTCTTTGGGCTTTCTCCCTCGGCCCCCTCCCTTTCTTTTCTCTCATGTGTTCCTCCTCATTCTTACTCTGAGCTCTTAATGACCATGGTCCTTTTTTATTTTATTTTATTTTTGGTGACATTTTGCTTGTGTGTGGGTGTGTTGGCCTACAAAGACAAAAATGACAATACTGGATATGACCCACTTTATATTCTGGTTGCCGACAGGGACTGACTGTAAACTGATATGAGGTCCGACATTGACTGACTATGGGCCTCTACCTGGTGAAAGGACAAAAATATGACTTTACCCAACGACTTCATTTACATCTGTGGAGCCTGATGGTTCCTCAGACCAGGAATTTTATATGGAGTATTATTGATTTGCTTTAACTTGATATTGTAATAATATTATATGATATAGTATATAGAACATGTTATAATGATAAGATATACCAGAAGATTGGTGTACTGAGATGAATATGTGGGATAATTTCATTATATGAGTGTTTTGATACAAGGTTTTTATGTTATTGATGCTGTCGTCAGAACTAACATTTTGCCTTTTGGTTATTGTGAAGTTTTTACCCTGTTTGACATGTCTTTGCATGTTAATTCTGTGTTTCTTTCATTTGTGGTATCAGATGTGATGGGTTTAATGTTATGCAGAGTCTCTCACTCATATTAATTTTATAGGAATATATAAGGAGTCTCTGATTTTTGGGTTGTTGGGAGACTATAGTATACTGTTTTTTTTGTTTTCATATAAAAGGTTTTTATATATATATATATATATATATATATATATATATATATATATATATATATATATATATATATATATATATATATATATAGATTACTAGATATCTTCTACAGTTGATTTGGAAAACAAATTAATTAATCATGTTTTGAGTGGAGGTTGTTAGGATTAAAATTAACTGAGAGAACTGTTTGTTAAACTAAAACTGTATGACATTAAGGAATGCTGTCTCCTTTTACGACAGTGAGTCTCTCAGCTTAAGTTTATGACTTAAATTACTGTAACATCCTCCCCGACCCCACCAACAGTTTGCGACCCCCAGATAAACAGTTCGTTTATTAACCTGGACTGTAAGACTGGAGAGCTGGTGACCATCTGGATTTTTGAAGACAAAGAGCCATAAAACTCAGAAGAACAAGGATGCGCCTCCTCTGGATCCTTAAAAGATGGACAAAATCTGACTTCCAGCATGCATTTCCCTGGCATCCCTTGTGATGTTAGGTAGATGTACCATCGACCGATTGAAATATTCTGCATGGCATATTAATTCTTTGTATTCATGATTGTATTAACCCTCCTATTATGTTGCGAGTCAAATTGACCCATTTTGAAAATTAAAAATCTAAAAAAAATAGTTAAAAGTTGTTTTTCAGGATAAAACTTCTTCTGCTTGGCTTAATTAGTGTAATCGACATATAAAATGAAAATTGTTCATGTAACATATTTGTAACCCGGCTCTCCATGTTTATGTTACATAGATTCTGTTTGGGTCAATTTGACCCGGCAGCCAAAATGGAGACTAAAAGGGGTTATAAGTGTTTAAAACTATAGGTTTTTTTCTAATCTGTGACCCCCATTTCTCCCCATTTTCACACCCACACACACCCTTTCCTTTGGGTCGTGCTTGACATGACATGTGGTCTCAGAGGACAGAATATAACCTGTGACAATTTTTTTCCACAAGCTGCAACTTGAGTCAGGGACTTCTAAAGAGAAAGCTCACGATGGTTGGAGCGGTCCAACAGAACCAGTGTGAACTCTCTGCTGAGCTGCTGGTAACCAAGAACCGGACCCCTGAGTCCTCCATGTCTGCCTTCACAGACACCACAGCCCAAAGAGCCTTACCTCCCCAAAAAAGGGGAAAATGTTGTCAAAATGTCATGAGCATTTTGCACAAAAATTCTGAAATCAGCTCAAGAGAAGATCAGAAACCAAGTATGATCCCTACAATGCCACCAAAGTGGGGGGGGGGGGGTGGTGGATAATTTAGACCAAGTCATTGGGTCTAAAAGCACCAAACTAATGACTGAAAGCTGACCGCTGGTCATCTTTTATAACATGACTGATAGATCAGCCTACAACGCATTTGTCATTTGGAAGGAGATCTTTCTGGTTCAAAAACAAATCTTAAGTTTTCTTTCATTGTAAATCCAGTAGATTTTGATTTTAATTCAGCTGGTCACTTTGACCGTGAAGCTAAGGTTTTCTTGTGTTAATTTATCAACATCACCCCAAAAAGAAAAGTTAAAAAATAGAATAATCACAAAAAAAGTCGATGTCAGATTGAACTATTGTATTTTAAAGATAGGTCTTTCTAATGCACATTTAAAAATGTTTTAACATTCATTTAAAAAAAACAAACAAACAAACAAGTAAATTATTTTCATTGAATCATGATGTGTGAGAGGTAAAGGATAACTGCACTAAATGTTGATTGAAATCGTTAGTGATGGAGTTAATCATAAGATATAAACAGTGTTTATTGGGAGTGTTTAGTTTTTAGACACTTTTGGAGTATCAAACATGCCCGGGTCAAATAGACCCAGGAACATGATTGATGTTCCTGAGAAACGAACATAACAGGAGGGTTAAACTCTTTGATTGACCTTTGTTTCTAGTCTAGTCAATAGGCACCAGATAAAAGAACACGGAGAATTACTTTCAATTCTCAGAAATTCAGCCTCACAGTCCAGAAGATCAACTGAAGAGGTTTTGGTCCCAGTGCAACTTAAGTATTATAATATTATTTCCATGGTATTTCCTTTATTCCCATTTCCACAAATTAAAATCCATGCTTACATACACAGGCACATTTTTCATTTTTTCCCAGGGGGGGGGGGACTTAAGAGCATCATGGCGGCTCAGGGGGGCGTTTGTTCAAGGTTTAGAACCACTGATCTAAAACAACAAAATTACTGCTGACAGGCCCAGTGTGGCCAAGGCCTCAGCTTACTAATTTCAATGGCCCCTAATTTAGACATTTTTCATTATTTTATATCACTCAGTAAAAACCACAACAGTTCATATACAGGTACATGGGACAAGGATTCAAAGTCATTGGAATCTGCTAAACTGACCATGGGAACCACATCCACCCGTACGGCCCTCGCGGGACACTTTGTCAGTTTGCCACGTAATTGTTTTTTCCACCCTACATGTTACTCCGAGGAACTCCAACAGATTAAAAACTATATAAAACTGTTAAAAAATGTATATAATCTGCTTTACAAATTCAAAAACTAAAAAACCGAGTTCAATTTAATGAGAGATGCAGTCTTCATTCCGTCAAAACACTGCTGCTCTTAACCACAAACTAAAACTCAAAACTCATTTTAGCTACATGCTGTTATTCATGATGTATGAGTAAAAACGTTTAAAAAATATGCCGCCCTCTTTTTACTCAAATTTCACACTGCATATAACTTAAATTGATCAAAGACAATTAATAGCCCCAATTTTATGTAGTTTATGCATCGTTTTCATTATTAGTGTTATGAAAGTTAAAGTACTTACCAGAAAAAAGACGAAACATCACAGGAGCACACCATTCAGTCAGGTGAATCATCCAGAAATGGCGGCCTCTCTTCTTACGTAATGCGCATGCGTGAGATGGACGAAAAACGCATTGGGACAAATTTCATTTTTTTAAATGACTGTGTTGTCTAAATTTTATTAAGATATATTGAATATTCTCAAGACTTTTATTGTTATTTAGATGTAATTTAACTTTATTGTTACTAAAAGTGGATTTATTTAATATGTTCAACATAAATACATTACATAAGATATGTTACATCAACACCATTTGTCGCGGGTAGAAACAGATGTCAGTAATGCGGCGGCGCAGCTGATGTTTTTAAAATACTGCAGAACGAATCATTGGATGAGCACCAGAGTTTTTTTCTCCTCATTCAAAAGATTCAAGATTTATTACATTTACTTCCATGTGAACAAGTTGACAGGAAATTGTCTTGGTTCAGCTCCCAAATATACAGTCTAGCAGCAGCCATTATAAAGTCTTTATCAGAGTTTGAGGTTTTCTATTGTTATAACAGGTAAACAGCAATAAAATGTTAAGTTTTCTGTTTGTTTTTCTATAATTTCATAAATGCAACAAACTATAGCTCTTTTACAGTGGATGACAAAAATTGGAAATGAAACTTTAATTCGTATCTTGTATGACCTTTAGCATTAAAAAGTTTAAAAACTGCCAAACATACTAGGAATAAGCTTTTGGGTAGATTCAAATCCCTCTGAATACAGAATAACTAGATATAAAACTTCATACACTGTTAACTTCATTTTACGGGTCAAATAAATTTTGTGGCTCCAGATGAATTTTATTAAGGGGAGAAGGACAAAAAATGGCTCTTTTGATAGTAAAGGTTGCCGACGCCTGGACTAGAGAAAGACAGAAACTCAACCTGATGGTTAAAAACTCAGAGTTACTATAATGAATCTGTAATTGTGCTTTATAAAACACATCCAACACACTCCTTCAGTTCATCCTGAGCTTCAAACACAACCTGTTGGTTTGGCTTTTTTCTGTTTGTTCTCTTTTTAAATGTGTTTTAAAGAAGTTTACTCACCAGCTGCTGCTGCAGGAAGGCTGCGTCCAAGTCAATGAAATAGAAAGTGAAACTTTAGTCAGGAGACGTCCCACTTTTTCTTACAGTGTAATTAGAAGAAAGTAAATCATTTAGGATCATTTATTATTATAGCAGATGAAACTGAAACAGACTTTCACCAGTCATAATTCACAAGCTAATCATTTATTTGTCCTTGTGTGTGTGTCTGTGCGAACAAACGAGACGTCGGTATTATTTTTATTTATTTTTTTATTTATAAATCAATTTAGTCCTGTCGATTACCATTTTTCTTGTGGGTGGAGCTAAGTACCTAATTAACTTTTGGGTAACGCTTCCTTTTATGGTACTGTAATTACCATGTATTTACATGGTAATTACAAGGTAAGTACCATGTACAAGGTAAGTACCACTTACAAGGTAAGTACCATGAGCTGCCAAAGATAAACATTTTAATCAAATTCTTATAAAACAATTTCAAAAACAGTGCAAATTTTAAAAAATCAAAACACTTAAAAAAATCAGAATAGGCTTCTTTTTCAATAAATAAATAAAAATAAAATAAAAACAACAGTGATAAATAATGACTATAAATAATAATTACTAAGTAAACAGTCCCAGTCTTGGGCAGCTCACTTGTTTCTGCATATGTGTCACAGCGAGGTGTTTTAAAGGTGGGGTGGGTGTTGTTTTTTTGCAACACTTTTTACAATATTGCCTGAAAACCTTTTCACATTTCCATTGCACCCACTGAAATAAAATGTTTACAAAAAAAACTAAACATTTTGGTCCAGTCTAGAAGGTATAATCAGAGAAAAACTCTGACCAATCAAAAAAGTGATCATCACTATTTTGATTGGCTGCCTAATACGTCCATCAAATATCACCCCTCCCTCCCTCCCTCCCTGTGGTTCATGCAGTCGTGAATCATGTAAAGGTGTGGTTTCGAGGGGTGAGCTGAAGAGGAGGAGGCGGAGCCTTTGGGAGGAGGGAGGGAGTGTATATTTTCAAAATCTCACTTGAGTTGGATTGCTGGAACCGTTTTTCAAACAACACCTACTCCACCTTTAAATGAGGAAGTGTAAAAGTAATGCATTCATCTTAATGTAGTTTGATGGCTGGTGATGGTGGTTTTTTGATGGGAACTCTTATCTCCTGACAGATACAGTGTGCTGTTCAGGGGGAGAATCAGACTGTAACTGTATCAGTGTACTCTGACACTGTATCATAGACACTGGTCGGTTTTGCGGCTAAATGCTGAGTAATTCCCAGGTAATAAAATGGAAACAGACCTCACTTCCTTTTACAGTACAAATCCACTTTAGTAACTAGGTACTTTCTAGGTAGATATTTCTGTAGTTACTGGGTAATGAATGAGTAATTACCAGATAATAGCATGGAAACACGCCTCACTTCCTTTTGCAGTACAAATCCACTTTAATAACTAGGTACTTTCTAGGTAGGTATTTCTGTAGTTCCTGGGTAACGAATGAGTAATTACCAGTTAATAACATGGCAACAGACCTCACTTCCTTTTGCAGTACAGTTCAATTGTAATTACCAGGTAAATGTTGTAGTTACTGGGTAAATACTAAGAAGTTACCAGGTAAGTAGTAAAAACCAGTTGATTGCTTGGAAAATACATGGCGTAAACACTTTTCACTTTTACATTTCCTAGTAATTACATGGTAAGTATCTAGTAGAAACTTATGATGTCTTGGTAATTACACCTGGTAGTCAATAGGAAAGTAATTGGTAGTGTCATAATAATTTCTTTGTAAATTTCACAGTACTTACTGTGTATTTACATAGCCTTCCTCTGTAGTTGTCAGGTACAATTAAAGGGTAGTTACAAGTACATTATTAATTACTATGCAATTACCTTCTAATTACTTTAAGAAACACCCAGTAATTACTAATTATTATATGTGGTTGTTAGGAAATAATATAATAATTACTTAGTGAGTGCCTAGTAATTAATCACATAGTTACCACATAAATACTTTATATATACTGAGTAATTACTTCATATTACCTGGCTGTTACCAGGTACTTTTTAAGGAATTACTTGGCAATTACCTAGTAAGTACTTGGCAATTAACAAAATAGTTGGTATATAATTACAAATTATCCAGTAATTAATACTTATTACCAGGTAGTTACTTGGTATTTGCCTGTAATTGACTTGGTAATTACTTTAAAAGTACAAGGTAATTACCTATATAGTTACCTTGTAATTACATGGTAATTTTACCAAAGCTAGTCCTTATTACATGGAACTTACCTTGTAATTACCATGTAAATACATGGTAATTACAGTACCATAAAAAGGAAGCATTACCAACTTGGGTCCTCTTAAAACAGTATTAAGTCAGGATATTATATTTTGAGTTCTGTAATGTGTATTCAAAGTTTGAAGTGAGATTTGGGATGTGTAGCCAAACTAGAATTTTTGATATTTATTATAACTTTTGATATTTATTATTTCTGATAATAAAAGTTTGACTTTTATAAATCAGTCTAACGGCGTCATGAAGGTGAGCTGGTTGTCCACGGACTCAAGCAGCAGCATCATGCATGTGAATGTGACGTAGGCAGGAGGTCAGTAAAAAGCCTCTTCAATGAAGTTACTGCTAAACTTTCATATTATTCTATTATTATTCTGTGAAAATCACCATCCAGGTACAGTTTGGATCTGTCTGATCAGGGTCTTTGTTTCTAAATCAAATACCACAGTCAGACTGCAGGAGTCTTCAGTGGCCACTAGAGGGCGTCCAAACATCAGCTACTATATTGAACTCAGAACAACATGGTTTTAATGATTGTCAACAATACTTTTATCTATAAATAATTATTTCTCAAGTAAAAAGAAACAAACAACTGAGTAGATAATACACTCTCTGGTCTTGAACCTGTGACCTCCACATTTCAATTAAACTAATAGATTTAAAAGGGGCGTTCAAAGAGCGTTGGTATTTTTACTGCTCATGGAGGGAAGACGTTTTTCTGTGACTTTTGTTGTTATCAGGTTTTATTACAGAACCTGTCTGTTTCCTTGACATGGTTATCACAGAAATACCAGTCACTCCATCTGCCGCTAAGATTTGAGATGTAGATTTATAATAGAAATGAAGTTGAAGCTGCTCAGACCGACCTGAAAGGAAAACCGTCTGTCAGGTGGAGGTGGAGCTGGAGAACAGCAGTCTGGATGGGGCTGATGGCAGAAACTGAAGTAAATTAAGGGATGTGAGTTTTCTCCCTAAAATCTGATATAAATGTGTTTTAGCTGAAGTGACTGAAATGTTGCTGATAACTATGTGAAGGCAATAAAGTCAAACCAAGCTATTTTAGTGACAAGCAATAAAACCAGTGAGGAACGACAAAAAAAAATGTCTTTGCCTCATGAGAAGTGAAAATATCAACCGTCTTTGTGGTATTTGAATGCCTCTTTTTGCAGCTTTTAGTTTTGTTTAAATGTGGAGGTCACTAGTTCAAAACCAGTACGTTTTTTTTAATCATTATTATTTACTTTTACTTGAGAAATTACTGTTAATAAATAAAATGAAAACCCTACTGTGCAGAGTTCAACAGAGTTGGTGACATTTGGACGCCCTCTCGTGGTCATTACAGGCTACTGCAGTCTGACTGTGGAAGTTTAGATAGATAGATAGATAGATAGATAGATAGATTTTGATATCTACATTGACATGTTCTTGCTGGTCTTCAGCAGGAAGGTCCCTCCATATGAGCCAGGTCCTGATCAAGGTTTCTTCCTCTTAAATTGGAGTTTTTTCTTGCTACTGTTTGGCTTAAAGGTTTTTTCTCCATCTGTGGGAGTTTTTTACTTGTCATTATCCTTGATTAGGATTTAATATTATAATTTTAGTTAATGATATTTAGTTGGGGGTCATATTCTGGGTCTCTGTAAAGCAACTAGAGACAATTGACATTATAACAGATGCTATACAAATAAAATTTAATTGAACTGAATTGAATTGACAATAAAGTATTGAATTGAATGAAAGAATCAGTGGAGGTTAACAATTATTGTGGAGGAAATTTTTATTTGCTTTATTCATTTTGTTTTATTTGTCTTTAAAAGTAATTTGTGTTTCTAAAAAAAACCAATACACATCATAATCAACAAACCAAATGTCTCACAAAAGGCAAGTGGGGGGGGGGGGGGGGGGGGGGGTCAGCTGTGATTCATTGATCAAGGAAACACCAGCAGGGGGTCAGCTGTGATTTTCATTCCTAAATTCAATTATCATCAAATATATAACCTCTTGAATAATGAACTGTATAATGTCCCTAAATTCAGTTATCACTCTCATTTAAGACAAATGTCCCTTTGCCTTCCCCACCACCTGCTGTGATCTACTCTGTATGCAAACCTGTAGAGGAATTAACATCTCTTTTTCTTGGTATAAAAGGAAATCCTCCTCTCTGTAAAGACAGAGTCCTCATTCAGTATTCTGTAGAATGCTGACTGACAGCTCTCCTTATGTGGACATAAGTTTTTTTTCTTTCTTTCCTCTAATAAATTCCAATTTGATTTTCTCATTTGGATCGGATCTTATTTTTTTCCACAACAATTTGGCGCTGCGAGTAGGGTCCCTCGCTTGGCCGTTCAGACGGAGTGATCAGAGACCGATCATCCTGCAGAATTAACCTCCAGCCTCCAACCTCAAAACTAGGAGATGGGAGGCCTGACTCACTGAGTCCTGACTGCCAACGCTGGGATCCAACAAACTCAAGTTCTACAATCTGATCCGGTGAGAAATTCATTTTCAAAAACACATTTGGTCTCAAAGGTTTAGATCTGAGGTGATTCAGCATTCTCCATAGCATTTGGGGAAGGTTAGTCTGTGGGAGTAACCGTGACTGGTTAGTTTTTGAGATTTTAGTCTGAAACGCTCCTTCTGTAAGTACTCCAAAGGTGAGGCTTTAACTGTTTGGGGCAGGTAAACAGACTCTGGAAAGATGTTTGCAGTTTTAGCAAGAGTGTGCACACTGACCCATAAGGAAATGGGTTCTGATAAATCCAAACCTCTTTCTGATCCTGAGTGTTCCAATGTGGAATATGTGAGAGAAAAGTACGGCCATGAGAGTGTTGAATGTGTGGCTCTCTGGACTCAGAAATATGGGTTTCCAGTGGGCGGTTCGTTGAGTTTGAATGAGTTGGAAAGATTGAATGCGAAATTGACTGAAAGAGAAGAGAAACTGAGAAACAACAACAACAAAAAAGATTTGTGTGAAAGAATGTGAAAAACAGTGCTTTGATTTTAAAAAAGGAGTGAATGTGTCTTTTATGGTTGATTCTGGTGCTACTCCATATCTCTGACCCCTGCGCAACAATATTTTTTTCTGTTCAAGGATCCTTTCCTCATTTGCCTTTTGTCAAAGCACACAATGTACAGTGGTGGGATCTAAATCCTTTTGTAAAAAAAAATGTCATGACGCTCAGGACTGGCAACCCACTCCTGATTTCAAAGTTTGTTTTTCTCTCTCTCTAAAAGTGTACAGACAACAACTATCTAGTACTGTACATGCATGCAGATCAGTGAAACTGGTTTCCATGGCTGCTGTCACTTCTTCTCCCAGTTTCCTGTCTGAGGAACAGGCAGCAGCCATCCCCTCCTTATGGGACGTCCCCTCAGATCTCTGGGCCCAGAGTAAATATGATGGTCTGATAAAAACTGTGACCCTGTTGTTATTACCCCAAAGTCTGATAACAGACCTCGCCAACGCCAATACCCTCTTAAACCTGAGGCTGTAACTGGCATCAAACCAGTGTTTGACTCCCTGGCTAAAGCAGGAGTCATCGTTCCTTGTGACAGATAACCTGTTCATTCACCTTTGTTTCCTGTTAAGAAAAATCAGAGACAAAGATTAACACGATGAATGGTGTTTTGTTCAGGATCTGCAAAGTGTTAATGCAGCAGTTCAACCAAGGGCTCCGATTGTCCCAAATCCTCATACAATCTTATCTCAGGTACCATCAGATGCTAAATATTTTTCTGTAGTGGATCTCTCAAATGCATTTTTCTCAGTTCCTGTTCACCCTGATAGTCAATAGTGGTTGCATTTACTTTTGAAGAAAAGACTTGGACTTTCACATGACTTGGTCAGGGTTATTGTGAAAGCCCCACAATTTACACTGCTGCTCTGAATCAAAGTCTTGACTCCCTAAATTTGACCCCTGGCACTGCTCTCCTCCAGTACATTGACGACTTGATGCCTCTCATGATGTTTTATCTTCAGGACGACTCCACAACCATTACTCTGCTCAGACTGTGGAACTTATTGCATTAACTGAGGCATGCAAACTAGCTGCAGGTAAGTCTGTAATTATCTATACAGACTCCATATATGCATTTGGTGTCCTTCATGACTTTGGAGCTCTGTGGAAACACAGAAAGTTTCAGCCCCTGCTGCTGAAGTTCCTTGTTTCCTGCCTGAGCTCCATCACATGCAAAATTGGCACATGGAAAAGATCATGGGCCCGATCTTACACCTCCCGGTAGCCGCTACCCACTACCCACGACCCACTACCTGCAAATTGCTGATTTAGGAACCTACCAACCGCTAATGCAATCTTCCGCTCCCGCATTGTAGGCGCGGCAATTGGCGTGTCTTCTGCCCTTTCCACAAATTCGGTATCTTGCGATCGCAGGGTTAGGATAGAGGGTAGTGGGTGGTCTGACCACCTGCTACCCTCTATCTTAAACCCGCGAGATACCAGTACCGCAAGATACCGAGTTTGTGGAAAGCGCAACCGACATGTCGGCGCGTAAAAAAGCGCGTCCAAATCCTGTCATTGCGTGTCCACCCAGTCACATGTGGACTGCACAAACGGCTCTACCTCTCCATTATGCATCACTGTATTACTTGCATACGTTTTTATTCTCTTAAGGGCAGATGATTTCTGTACAGCTGTGGCATGATCTCATTCAGATGTTTGCTGTGGAGGAAACAAGGAGATCACAGAACTCTGTTGTGGAGTTTCTTGTACTGTGCGCCTCCCTCTGACCCTCTACTTGAGCTCGAAACACCTGAGATGTTCTCACTGGTAGAAGGTAGATGTCATCATACCTGTTCCTCTGGATCAATGCTCATCCAATGATCCGTTCTGCAGTATTTTAAAAAGCACCGCTCCCAGCGGCTATGCGTCTTGGCGCAGCTGTTCATCTTTGCGCAGGGGATATGTTCAAGATAACTCAAAAAGTTAAGGATGGATTTTGATGACATTTTCAGGAGTTGTCAGAAATGTGAAAGGAAGAACTGATTTTATTTTGGGTGTGATCCAGAAGAAATCCTGGATTCTGGATCACTTTCAAATTTTCGATAACATTGCGCTGTTTAGTTGTTTCTTGAACCCTAAAGCAACCACAATGGAGACAGGAAGGGAGTTCTGGAATTTTAAGAGTTTAATTCTCTCAGATGTAAAAAAGGAGGATTCGAGGGTTGGCAGCCAAACCAACAATCCAGGGGACGACGAAGGCAAGGAGGCGGCACTGCGAATGGATGGATCAGGCGTTTCTGTGGGAAGATCTGGAGACGAGTCTGGTTGAATGATGACTGAATAGGTACAGGTGTGCAGTGCCACACCTGGGCTGCTCGTCGGATGGGAAGGTGAAACAGAGGTGGATCTGAGTGTCTATGTAGAGGATTGAAGGTGGCGCAGTGGGTTGTGATCAGGAGCCCCAGAGGTGGAAGGTTGCGGTTCACAACCTGGCTTGAGACTGTAACATGTGCTCAGTGGGGCAGGAAATTTAGTTTCTCAACATCTCCGTTAATTATTGCCCACAGCTCATTAAATTTCACTCAGGTATTGACACTGAAAACCTCTATAACATTTCAGAGGCTGATTCAGATCTGATCCAGAAGGCGGATTTTATCGCAATCTGTAAATCTCTATATGGGAGAACTGTTGTGCTTGGCGGAGGTCTGCGCTCTCTGAGTGATTTTCTAGTTTAGAAATGCTTTCCTGGAAGCTCACTGGCTCTATTTTTCTGAGCAGTTTGTTGGAACTTCTTGGAGTACAAAAGAAATGATTAAATCATTTGCTCCACATTAGTTAGAGCTAGTTATGTACATATCAGTGCAGAGGAGGAGGAGGAGGGAAGAGGAGGAAGCTCTACAGCAGAGTCCCAGACCAGCTGCCCATGAGAGCTGCTCTGATCTGGGTGAAAAGACGCTCCATAGCGGTTAGCGGTTAGCTGGTACCGCAACCTGCTCTTAAAGACAATGGCTGCTGACGCACTGATTGGTTAAACAGGTGGAACGCCCTAACCACTCCCATGCATAATGTGTGCATAATATAGCGGTTAGCGCAGGTAAGATCGTGGGTTTTGGGAGGTGGAAGATTGCGTTCTTTGTGGGGGAACGCCCCTCCTAATACCTGCTATCCCTTAATAGCAGGTTTTGGAGGTTTGGCGCAAGATCGGGCCCTCGATGTCAAATCTGTCCTTGAGTGCACGGGGATGCAAGTTTGTGAAACTGTCATGGGTTTTGTTCCGCGGAGCGTTGCAGCGTTAAGAGTTTTACACAGCGGTGTGGGCGAGTTCAGTAGCGCAGCTGTTGACAAATGAAGTTAAGTGGCCATACATTTCATCGTTGTAAGCCTTCTGAAACTGATTGCTGTCCCTGCGAAAGACCGACGTTGTTTGATTAATTAGTATTAAAATTTACTGGTGGATTTGCCCTGGAACCAGGGGCTGGAATTGGCTTCTAACCCTTTTGATGAACTGAGAAGAGATAAAAGACCGCTGCGTTTAGGAATCAGTTGTGACTGAGCGAGTTTGATCAGGTTATTAGTGGTATAAATTATTAGGTGTTGGTCTGCCAGATCTGAGCGATGAATTGACTACTAAAACCGGTGTCCTGTGTGAGATGTTGAAGTGTATTAAAAAGTTTCCGTTGCGGATCCGTTGCGGATCGGTCGATCCTTCAGTTGTGGACAGGTGTTTCACACGAAATTATCGGACACAGTAATAGAAGTATGCTATCAAGAAAAGTATGAATGTTTTTCTTTTGAGTTTGGTGTTATTTAACAGCTGTTGTTTATTCTTTCTCTAAAAGACAGGGGTGTGTCAACCCGGCTGCGTTTTCTTTTTACTTTGTGTACCTGTTCTGTTCTGTTTTTTTTTTTTTTAAATGAAGACTCCGTGTGAGGGAGACAGAGGTGCTGCGTCTCTGAAAGCGCGATCGCGAGGCGGCCTCTGCATTTTTCCTCTGGCTGAGACCTGAGACCTGGTTTTGCATGTTCACAGGAGTACGTCTGTTAAATGAAAGTGGAATAAGAGTGAAATAGGAAGATATTGAAATATTTAAAGGAGCTGTATGTAAGAGATCTAATAAAACGAATCATAAAATGACCCCGATATGTCAACAGACATTTAAAAATCATGTTCATTTCAAATACTTATGTCACTGACAACAGCACTCAAGCCAGGATATTCCCGTTTAAAAAGAGGAGTTGCAGCCCTCAACTGGTGTTGATGTTGTCATTTTTTGTTTTGGCCTGAAGCGCCACCCTCCACCTATCTCCCAATCACCAAGTCAGTAGTGTTTCGGCATCCGGGTTGCCAGTTCGGCTCTAATTATCGCAGCAGCCGCTACGAACGTGTTGGATGAAAAAAATGTAGCTTTCCAAAACCTAAAAGACCTCGTTATGAATCCGAGTTACGTCGTGACAAGGTCCGAAATAAAACAAGGATTTGTATAGGAGATGCTTTTGATAGATGGAGACGGCTGAAAGCGGAGAAGAATTTGAAGACAGACGCCAACGTTGCTGATTTTCTCCTGGACAAGTAAGATTCATAGCTAAATGTTTGGCTAACGCTAATTTACTTGGACAAGGTAACAGTGGTACCTCTACTTACGAACGCCTCTACATACGAAACTTTCAGGTTACGAAACGCCTCAACGGGAAAATATCCTCTAGTTACGAAAGATCAAAGAAAGAAAAGATCTTTCATAAAGCATTAAATATAATTAACAGAAAATAAACTTACTGTGTAGGACTCGTCGCTTGCCATGGCAGCCTACGTTACTGCTGCATTCTGCAGCCGACCTGGCAACCTCTGGTCGGGGAGGAGGGGGAGGGTACACGCCGCTCAACAGTATTTTGAAAGTGACTGCAGTACCAGTTTTGGCCATAATCTTACAAACGGCTCCTTTAAATAAATAAATATTAAAATATAGAGATAAAGAAATGTATATTAGATTTTAGCAGTCTGGCTTAATGGGATGTGAGTTTGTGAGTGAGGGGAGTGCACACCCCCGCTACTGGCTTTGTAAATACGTCAATCTGCTTGTTCTTGTTGGACATATTGGCTCAGATCATATGTAACTGTGATAATTGTGCTGTGTTTTTGACTGTGTAGGAGAATGGTTCGGCTGCAGTGCCTGGCAGTTTTAACTCTTTTTTCCTGCCCGTCTGCACACGCAGCTGAGCGTCCTCGGACGTTTGGGTGCGTTTGCTCGGATACAGTCTGGTGTGGTTAATTTGTATGAGCCTCTCTGTTGACTTTTGTTAAAGAGTAAAAGATAGTGAACTTATGAGCTTTTTCTGGAAAACACGGTTTCGTGTTTAAAGGAAGGAGACTTTTTGTTAAAATATTAATGAGCTCTTCTTTTGACGATACAAGTTTTGTGTCCGAGAAGGAGGAGACGTTTCATTAGGATAAAATCCATGAGCTCTTTGGATGACTCTTTTGTCTGAAAGAGAGACGTTTTTTCTGGGTAAAGAATTATGAGCTTCAGAGGGGACATTCTGTAAATAAAAAGTGGAGTAAAAATGAATGCTGTGATTGGAATATTGGTGTTGAAATATAGAAATAGTAAGTTTGTGTATTATATTTTGAGGTTTCACTGTACGAAATGATTGTTGTTGGTGTGTAAGTTTATTTGTCTAGGGCGTGGCAGTTTGTCTGTCTGAGGAGATGTGCGCTTTGTGCTTGTGGCGGCCAGACTGTTTCTGGGCTGAATTTTCAAGGGCGGAGTTAGACAAGTGTGTACGGTAGTGCACCAATAGTCTTTTGAGCCTAACCAGGAGGCGTGGCCTTGTCATGCCCCCTTCATTTTTGAGGAGATTAGTGGTCATGTGTACACATCTTGGAGAGAAAAGGGGGGCAAGAATAAGATCATTTAATATTTATTCACACTGTATGTAAATTTAAGTTGAAAATGCTGTCAGAAATATGATGGAATAATTGAGAAAATTGAGAAAAATAAATATTGACAAAACAAAAATGAATATTAGACCAACAGTTTTTAGTGCCCTGTGTTTAAAGTTGTTCTGACTGATAGAATCACTGAACTGTTGCCATGTGACCATCAATGTAAACTTTCTTTTTTTTTTCTTTTTACTGTGAACGAACGAGACTTTTAACGTGCGAAGAGGAAAAAATCTCAGAGTGACAACCGGCCCGAACAACTGACCAAACCATAACAAGGCGAGTCGCTTCTTTTTTATCAACAAAGGTCAAGCTAAAACCTGCTTTACACAAGTGTTTGTGTTTTGATAAAGTTTAAACACATATAAGAGTAAGAGTTTTTGTGAGATTTATATATACGCATTAATTATACATCCATAAAGGCTTCACAACTGACTGACCATTTTAAAATATTTGAATATCCTATGATGTGTTTAACTTATATTTATTAAGATCATTTCACTTTATGCCTACTTGTTTGATTGATTGAATGCTATTTTTTGACACGATTCTGAGTTTTTACTTTTTTTCTTTCCTCTGGAGCTGGCAAAACTATCTTTGTTCTTTAATTGTATTTAACAATTACTGATTGAATTTAATAGTTCTTAGGTTGTAATGTGAAAGTTTTCCCATTAGCACCCTCTAATGGATGTGTCTTAACACTGTATTTGAAATTTTACTCTGACTCCCCCTGGTGGCCTATTGAATTTATAAAGCTTGTTTGACTCCCTCTTGTGGCCACATTGTGAATTAACTTTGAGTCTCCTTCTGCTTGACAATTTCTGAAATTGCAAAATTAAATGAGCAGTAATTTAGACAAAGACAAATTTAAAGAGTAAATGTGAAATAATTAGTAATACAAAATAAGAAAAGAAGGGAATATAAACAATAAGTAATACTAATAAAATAAAGTGAAATACTTACAAAATCATTCAAGTCAAACAGTTGGTTGATTGTTTATTGAACATTTAATCGGTATTCTATTGATTGATTGTTCAATAGTAATAAAACAGTTTTGATAATTAATCATTAGAAATTAAAATAAAATAAAAATGAAATTTTTAAATCTTTGAGTTTTTGATTTTCTGATTAGTTTTTCTTCTGCTATAACATTATGTCGGTAACAAAAGATAAGGTTCCGAAAATAACTCCTGTTGAGTTTGTACAGAAACACAATCCACTTATTAAAAGAATTACAAAGACTTCAGAAAAATGGAACAAATGTTGACCACACATTGCTCAACCTTGGCCAATAGAAGGCACTTTGAACCCAGATGTTATAAATACAATTCAAGTACTTGTTTCAACCTACAAGACACACCAGAAAGAAGACAAACATCAAGAAAAGAGACAATTCAAGCTTGGAGTTTTGGAGTTGTTTAAAATTGAAGGACAGAATATCCTGCAAACAAGAAAGGAGAAACGACGAAATGAAATTGAAGACATGAAACCAGATGCAGAGGAAACAAAGGAGATAATAACAAAAGATTAAAAAACTTTTCTCTCACACATCTTCTCCTCCAACATTGAGGACCCCTCCACTATATGAAAGAGAAGTGAAGAAGGGAAATTTGTATCCTCAGCTTCCGGGATTTGGCCTCGACTATTTCCTGGAAGACGACGGCTCTGAATATAGTGATGAAGAAAGTTCGAAAAACGACACAGAAGAATCAGAACATGAAAGTCCCTCACCTGCTGCACGCTCTCTCCCTCTGACATCCACTGCAAGAACCAAAGATGACAAGTCACACACCCTAAGAAAGGAACGGGGAACCATTGATTTGTGTCGCGCTTTCCTGGAGAGTTCCCTTGGAGCAGAGAATCCAAGAGCCATGCAAGACCAATTTCAAGAACTACAAATTCAATAGGAGGAAACACGCAAGAAAGCATCATCCAAAAGCTACTCTTTAAGACCAAAAAAGAAAGACTCATCAAGCAAGATGTGTCCAGTGGTCGTCCGAGGACCACATGTTGACTACAAGCCTTGGCAGAACACAGATCTGACAAGCATATTGGAGAAGCTACCACCGCTCCAGGATGGAGCCCATCCATGGATCTTAAAATTAGAGGAAGTCTGTGTGGGAACACAGCTTGCTATGGGAGATGTTAAGAGACTTCTAGCTAACATTCTTGGAGTCCCAGCGATGGAAGAGATCATGCTAAAAGCTGGCCTTGATCATTATGTGAGAACAGCTGTGAACGATCCTGAACTGTATGCAGCGAACAGAGGCCGAATATGTAAAGCACTGACAGTAACATTTCCGACGAACGTTCATCCTGACAATATTCTGATTGAACCCATAAGGGATAATGAAAATCCCAGAGCTTATGTTTCCAGAGCCCACCAAGTATGGAGAAACACCACAGGACATGATCCAGAAGGAATTCAAATGGAACAAGCGATTATACGAGACAAGATTCAGGAAGGATTGCCCCAGCCAGTGAGAAGCAAGCTGGCAGACGTGGTTGGACTTGGACACATGACGAAAAGGTCTACACAGATCACATTGCACATCAAGTGGAACTGTATCGAAAAAGGGAGAAAAGACAACCAGACCGAGATGCCTTGAGAAAACTCACTCAGATGCAGCTGGTGGAAGCAAAGACTGCTGGAGGCTCCAGCACTGACACTTCCAGATTATTCTATGAACTCTTTTTGCTATATGTGCCCAACTCTGTTAGAGACAAATACTGATGTATGATGAAACATCATCTGTCACTGTTGACTATCCGGTTACTATCCCGACTCATCATAACTTGAGGAACCTTTTGAACTTTGACAAATATATTCTGAGTATGTCAAGATTGAGAGATTATCATCATCATCTTTTGAAACAAGAAAATGTTTATTTTAGTAAGATGCAACATTGTAAATTCGGTTGAATTTTTGCCAATTCCAGACACAAAGGTGCTCAGTCTGTTGCTAAGTTTTTGTGCCAGGAGGTCATAAACAGGTGAGGGCTTGACACTGACACCGGCCAACCGGCCAAATGCTGGTAAAATTTGGCTGTGGCTAGTAACAGTTTCTGTCTCACAAGCAACTTTGGCTGGAAACTTATTCTTTGATATGACACATCACAATAGTTGTACCAATTGTTTGTTTTTAAAATGTAAAATGTAGGGATTGACAATGGGAAGCTCTGTCAAATTTGAAAGGCTGATCCGGATAGATGACTGATAGACTGATAGATACTTTTTTCCCTCCCTCCCCTCCCTCCTTGTGTCAATCCTTTCCTCATCTAATGAATAAAGGAGCACCAGAAACTTGGCTGCACCACAGCGCACCGTCTACCCATGTCCTACGCCCTTTGTTGTTTCTTTTGTAGTCTTTTCTTGGAGGGATGTACTGGAATGAAAATTCTTTGTGCCGGGACACTGGCTCAATAAAGTTATCTTATCTTATCTTATCTTATCTTATCTTATCTTATCTTATCTTATCTTATCTTATCTTGTACAACAGGGAAAAGAGGTTGAGGTAATTCTGGAGCTGTGTTGTTGTTGGAGGGACCACAGGCTTGACTGGGCCGGACTGACTTCACCCATCAGTTAATCTGTTAGCACAGAATGAAAATGATGATTGAAATACAAACAGCACAGTATTTTATCGCAGCTCGGCTGACAGAACGGTACGTGTTCCTGGATGGTCCACACCCATCGGTGGAGGTCTGCCTCAAACAGACCTCAGAAGTTAGACCTAGGTTAACCCTGCTCCCCCATCCTCATCTACAGGAGGACAACGGGCAGGGTCTCCATCCAGAACAGGAGACTGGGCAGAGATCCTCTCAGCAGCATCCAGCTGTAGAGAAACCAAATCACCGTTAACATGAGAGAGGGACAGTACACACAGCTATGGAGATGAGCAGGAGGACGGCTGTCCAAAGTTCATCCATCACATCACCATGAGGAAAAAGCTCATCATCAGACTTCAAACAGTCCCCACATTTTAAAATTGCACCAAAATCCTAACAACCTTATGAAGGCCAGAAAGAGGCATCGCTCCACAGCCAATTGTGGTAGGTCCAGAAGAACCACGTGGCACCTGACACCTAACAGACAAATGTGAAATGTTCTTCCCCAAGAAGAATCATAGACATGCAAACACTACCAGAAGACTCAGATCCAGACCACCCAACCAAGCCATGAGACACCTACACAGCCCTCTGAGCAGCAACAAGACACCAGAAGCCATACAGCCGTCCTCTCCATCCACCGTATGTGTGAAAGGACAAACCTGAAGGAGGAGCAGACTGAAGAGCTTGTTTCAGTCGACAGGAGCTTCCTCTGCTCCAGGGAACCTGTCATGAGCTCACAAGCCCACAGAACAAAGAGGGAGCTCAGTGGAGCCTCAAGTGGATCAGAACACCACATTTCAGATCTGTGTTACTGGAAACACTCCACTGTGAAGAGGTTGAAGATGCTTTATCCTTCAGTTCAGTAAAATACAGTTGAGTGACACAGGCTGCATGAGCCAATCAGGTAGAGAGACAGATCAATAGTGAAATATAGCATAAATCACATTTACAACTAGGTTTAGTTTAGGTTTATTTGTCCAAGAACACACAGAATAATAAAGTATCAAAGGTTTTAACCATAAACCTCAACTTTACAATCCAACAGGATTGTATATTTTTTAAACTTGCTAACTAAATTTTATATTTTGCATTCTTTTGCTTTACTGATGTGTGTTTTATCTCACTGCCCACCAACAGTGAGATAAAGGGGGGGGGGGGGGGGGTAATTGATAGTTGAAAAACGTGTTTTCTATACTTATTTCGTAGATACAAGTCTGATGTTCACAGAGCAGCAGGGCAGGACATACAGGATAACGTTGCTGTAAAAAAACAATAAGACGTTTGGCGCCGATGTGTTAAATAACAGCTAAGAGACACAGGACAGCAGAGAGCAGGACTAACTTTCCTTCATTCAGATCAGTGATCAATGCACCGATCAATGTCACTTTTTTCTTTTTTTACTGCCATTAAGAAAATCTACCACATTGTTGTGTTTATAATACCTAACATTCATTTTTAAATAATTATGATATGATATTGGGGGGGTTGTGGTGGCTGTTTAAATTATTGGGTGGGTTGCAACCCCCCCCCCCCCCCAATAAATTACGCCTATGATACTATTATCTTTATATTATTATTAGTACTATTTTCTCTTTTCTATAGCCTGTAGCATAGAGATGTGTCTAGATGATGTAGTGAACTGTTATTTGAAGAATCACATCTATTATCAGTTTATCTGTAATAATTAATATCCTAAATGATTCACTTCTTCTAATTGTTCTTACACTGTGAGGAAAAGGTGGGACGTCTCCTGACTAAAGTTTCACTTTCTATTTCATGACTTGACGCATTCTTCCTACAGCGCAGCTGGTGAGTAAACTTCTTTAAAACACATTTAAAAAGAGAAGAAACAGAAAAAGCCAAAGCAACATGTGTGTTAGAAGCTCCGGATGAACTGAGGATGTGTTGGATCTGTTGGAGAAACAGCTTTCAGTCCTCTCAGTTTTTCAACACGACGTCAAGTCTTTTCTTTTCTCTTCTCCTGTAAAACAGTCTCTCTGTCAGCAGCAGCGAGTTGAACTGGTTTAATGATACAGGACATGATTTTCTTCTGACTCTGGTGCTATAAAACTAATGCAGTTAGAAGTATAATGTTGATAAATAACATTTAATAGATTCATAATGTTGGAGTAGTTAGACTTTGATTAGAAGTGATGATGGAGAGGTGACATCATCTCAGATTCCTGAAGGGACCCCCACCCTCTTTGGTCTTCCTGCCTGGTCAACAGGTTTAGTGGAGATGATGTTCTTCCTGTTCACAGTAGAGCTATACTGCTCCTTGTTCCAGCAGTCCAGAGTATCCGAACTGACCAAAACAGGAAAAGTTTTTTAAGTTAAAGTCAGAGAGTGAGAAAAAAAAGTTAGGTCTTTGTGGATGGAAAATATGCAAATCTGGTTTCAATCTACACACCACACACACACATATATATAGATATTAAAAATAATATATAACTAGCAGGAAGCTTGAAAATGCTAAAGAATCTCTCATTTCTCTTCCACATTAACTAACTGGCATAATATTTAATTATTGGATGAAAATCATTTGTAGAAGCCTAATTAATAAATCCTCCATCTCGTCTGAGATGACGACACAAGTGATGGCAGTTGCAGGTTTAGCAAAGAACTCATGCAAATTCAGGACTGTGACGAGCCAGCCGATCCCGGAGCAGCTTTCCGACCACATGTTCGAGTCACACGAAGGTAACAAGTGGGAAAGTGGAGTTGGAAAAACTAGGTAGGAAGACGTTGTGCTCACCAGCAGCTGGATAACTGAGAGGAGAGATGGAGCTGAAACATCTGTCTTTATGATGTTTGTTATTGTCTCATGGTTTTAGAATGACCTTAGTTCCTGCTACAACCTGATGTCTGGTAGAAGTTGTCACCGGTCTCACAGCTGCAGGATGATCCTTCATACACTTATTCTGTCTCCTCTATATTCTGCTGTTAAACGTTTGTTCTATGGTGTTTGGAGATTCTCATCCATCTCGCTTGGAGTTGTTATTGGAGCGTGTGAGGTGGGGTGACCTGATGGACCCTGGATCATAAAGTTGGTATTAATTAGTTTATATCACTTGAGCAGCTGCTGTGACTATGAGCATGGACACTCCAGCTCGTTGGTCTTCTCTCCATGACAGCAGCTCCTTCAGATGGACCCTCCAGGTTGGTCTGGTCTTTCAGGCTGACTGACTTCCCTGGCCTCCCATCAGGACTGGTTTCTGAAAAGCCCTGAGGACCTGAAGGCTGCAGTCGGTTCACTCAGCCTCAGCTGGTAGAGCTGGTGATCGATCGGAGCTTCACCAGTCTCATTCAGCTTCAGCGAACTTGTTTCACTGTTGATGAGTGAGATTTAAGTGACTGGATAAAAACCCATTTCGGGGTGAACAAGGTCGATCTTATAATTTGCATGTTATTTTTGTATTAAGCTTGCTGTGTGACATTTGCAGCTCACAACAATTAGCTGGAACATTCTGTGGTTAAGCTGACTTCCTTTTTCAGACTTTCTGTTCCAGGACACTCTGAGACACTTTCTCTCTAAGACAAAGCAAAGGTGTTAACCAAAGCAGATACATCCTGTCTCAACTGTCATTCTATAGTTATCTTGTTGCTGAGCAGAATCTAATCATATGACAATATAACCACTCCTTATGTTGAAGCTCGCGGAAAGACTCGTGGAGAACTGAGCAGAGCACTCCTCTACAAAATCTCTCCCCTTTGCCAGCTGAACAAAGTATTGTGGTTCTTT